>CM055437.1:454987-551816 GCA_029228465.1 Salix viminalis
TATTGACCAAGTCAATATAGAGAAGAAGAAGAAGAAGAGAAACCATTGGACACTGTCTAAATAAGAGTTGATTATAAAGACCAACTTAGGCCCCGTTTGTTTGCTGGAAAATGGTTTTTTTTTGGAAAGTGAATTCCGGGGAAAGTGAATTCCTGGAAAGTGAATTCCGATGTTTGGCAGTGTTATGGAAAATGAACTGGAAAACACTTTCCAGTGTTTGTTTGTGTTATGGAAAATGAACTGGAAAATAATTTATTAATAAATTAATTTTTTTTTTCAAGTTTATTAAAATAATGAGGAACAAATCTTACAAATTAAAAAGTTGAATGAGAATGAAATTGAAAAAAAATATAATTTCATAAATTATCTCAAATAAAATAAATAATAATCAA
Organism: Salix viminalis; assembly: GCA_029228465.1. Taxonomy (NCBI): domain Eukaryota; kingdom Viridiplantae; phylum Streptophyta; class Magnoliopsida; order Malpighiales; family Salicaceae; genus Salix; species Salix viminalis. The sequence goes on from CM055437.1 coordinate 455,380, forward strand.
AATAAAAGAGATCAAATCTAAAAATTTAAAAAAAAAATGAAAGGTGAATAAATTAAAATAATAATAATTAACATTTCATAAATTATCTCAAATAAAATAAATAATAATCAAAATAAAAGAGATCAAATCTAAAAATTTAAAAAAAATGAAAGGTGAATAAATTAAAATAATAATAATTAATATTTCATAAATTATTTCAAATAAAATAAGTAACAATAAAAAAAATGAGGACCAAATTTGATAGATAAAAAAATTTCAATAAAAAAAATAATAAGAAAAAAAACAAATAGAAATTATAAAAAATAAGGACCAAAATTAATATAAAAAATTAAATTTTAAGAGATGGAATTGAAAAAATAAATATTCAAAACAAATTATATATAGCAATCAAAAGTTTGAGGATCAAATTTGATATAATCAGCAAATAATGACATTTCTAAATTTTTCACAACTTCCGGAAAGTGTTTTCCTGAAAACCAAGCCAAATTTTTCTTTGACTGGAAAGTGTTTTTCGTTGACCAACTTTCCGGAAGGCAAACAAACACAGGAAAGTTTGGAAAGTGGTTTCCTAGAAAGTGAATTCCGGAAAATAAACACAACCTTAATTATTATTTTTTCTTATCAATTTATCAACAAACTTGATTTGGCACTTGGCAATAGATTAACTGTCAACAAAAAACCCTACACAAACTGTCACTGTCTAAATAAGAGTTGACTATTTAGCCGAACAAAAAAAAACTAATGTAATGATGTGCCTGTATGGTATTGAAGTTTGATGTATTAAAATTTATTTATTTTAAACTAATTTTTTCTAGAATTTTTAAATAATCTTAAAAATAAAATAAAAAATGAATTTGTGATGTTTACAGGACGACGCAACATTCGGAAAGCAAAGTGCTTTATTTGCTTTGGCAATTGCTGACACTGTAATAAATGAGTTTTGTTCGATTACACAAATAATCTCATTGCTGAGCTGATTATTAAGAAGTATAATGAAAATAAGATTCACTTTCGTCATAATTTTTCACAGATGCGAAGGAAATGTTTTATCTCTCAGGATGTCTGTCTCCTAGCAATAAGAGTTGAATAATTCCCGAGCTTTATTTTCTATTTTTCCAGTGTCCTTCATTTTTTTATTACATCACTAACAGTATTAATTAACTTTTAATTGGCAGGACTTCCCAATGAACAAAATCATGAAATCATTTTTGCTCATTTTGCATGCCTTGTGCATTATTCAAGCATCACTTTTCTCTCTTGAAGAGCAATGCTACTCAATGACACTGCTACCTCGTTGTTTTGTTTTAATAGATTAATCTATCTCTTTTGTTGTGTTTTCATCTCTTGAATCAGTAAACCATTTCATTTTTTAAATTTATCAACTAACTTGATACGGCACTTGGCGCTAGATTAAGAGTTTACAAAAGAGTTTACATGTCTTGACTAAAAAAAAATGGTGGGTGGTAGACCTATCTGTAACGAAAGATACAGATGAAGAACAAGTGCCAATTAATAAACAGAGCACAACGCCACCCTCAGTTGGCACTAAATTATTACTTGTGAGAAACCAGACGCTAGCTAGTTGAGTCTATATATATAATCAGCTTCTGTGAGAAACTCTACGCCAGCTGCCCTCTTCTTCTTTTTTAACAAAACCCTAAAATGCTATTGTCTTCGCCATGTACCTCTATCTATCTATCGAGTCCCACACCTCGCTCACATAGTTTGAAACAAACTAGTGTAAACTTCATCTGTGTAGACAATCCCAAGAAATAAAAATCAAAACTTGAGTTTCCCAGAAAAATACTTTACATCTAAAACAGTACTAACCTACAAACACGTCCAAAGCTGAGGTATAATTAATAATGGCGGGAGATTGTTGCAGCTTCCAGCTGATTAGCGGTGACGGTGTTTTCAACATGGAAGGACTCGAAAACTTCTCGAGGACCACCAACCTCTCGCAATGCGGTGTCACCTACGCTGTCGTTGCAATTATGGGCCCCCAAAGTGGCGGTATGTATTCTTTCTACATAGTTGCTGTTGTGATTATCGCATGCAGAAAGAATATAAATTGTTTAATTTGTCTTCTTTAATCTGGTGAAAAGGGAAGAGCACCCTCTTGAATAAGCTCTTCCAGACAGATTTCAGGATGATGGATGCAGATGATGGAAGGTCAGGTGTTTTTTTTTAGAGGGGAGGATTCGTCTATCTATTTACTAGTTTCCCTCCCTGGTATGAAAGATAATTTAGCTTATATTTTCAGGAATCAAACAACGCAAGGCATTTGGACTGCGAAGGGTATTGGTATCGAGCCTTTCACAATTGCCATAGACGTGGAGGGATCGGACAGCGGGGAAAGAGGCCAAGTATAAGCTAACTAAGCTTTGCATTAATATTTGAGCATTAATTAATTCTCTTAATAATTTTTGTTAAAATAGTTCTATTAATTAATTAATTCAATAATTAAGAAAGATCTTTGTTAGTCATTACATAAGGTTATTGTGAATCATAACATCTTAATGATGTCAATTTAAGTAGAGTTTTAATTGTAATGATCATTAATGTTGAATTAAAATCATTCTTCAATTTCTGTTTCTATTTATTTGAAATTAATGATAAGTGCGAAATTAATTTCATATATTATAATTATACTTACACTGCGATTTGAAAAGAAAATGAATTTGTGATTTTCTCAGGACGGCGCAACATTCGAAAAGCAAAGTGCTCTATTTGCTTTGGCAATTGCTGACATTGTAATGATAAACATGTGAGTTCTGTATGTTCAACATTAGTTTTAATATCTGAGCATATTCTTTTCATGCATCTTCAAGTCGTTCATGAACAAGGGAATCTTGTCTGATTTTAATTTTGTTTTAGATTTTAATTGGGTGATCTCATTTGTCTCGACATTTTATAAACGCTTGATCCTTAGTTTGATTTTCAAAAATATGAATATTTGGGATCTCTTAGGTTTTGTCATCCAGTAAGCTAACGCTTATTTAGTTTTTCTGGTCAAGCCGGACTATATAGAGAATCAAGGCATTGACTTTCCCAGTCAATCAATCAACACAAAATGTTGGATGCCACAGTAACTTTGCTTTCATGGTTATAACACACACACAGAGGTGCTGTAGTTTGTCTTTCTAGAATGTTTTTAATATTTTTTAGTTGGTATTTATAGATAGCTGTAAGGATGAAAAATTTTGTTGGTAAAATTCATCGGAATATACTAATAAATTTTTTCATCAATGTTTTTGTTTGTATTTATCAATTTTATAGTAATACATGCCTGCATAAACTCACATGTGCACAAGCAATTTCCAATATAGGGGGTGTTTGGGAGCAAAAAAAAAGTCTTTTTGAACAAATCTGATTTTTTTGTTTTAAATTAACTTTTTTTTATGTTCTTAATATATAATTTTAATGTATTTATTAACATAAATCATTTTAAAAATCAACTTTAACCACGCTAATAAATGAGCACATAGTATTTAGCCTTACAATGGAATCGGTTGACGTGTTTGCGATAAGAATACAAGATTGTAGGTTAACTTGTATGATAATGTTTTGTACAAAAAATTATAAAAAAATTAAATAAATATATAAAAAAATCAGTTTCAAGTTGAATCGGTAATGGTCATGTCTAAATTTGGTTAGATTAACAGGTCACGGGCAGGTAAATTTATAAGTCACATAAGTTTAATTAAGTTTTAAATTATTTAAAAAACTGGCTCCAGGTTGAGCAATCACTAAATCAACCCGCACGACCAGGATATAATGAATAACTATGGTTTCCACTAGCAAGAATCAACAGAGATTGTTGAATTGTTGTTTACAGGTGGTGCCATGACATTGGCCGAGAACATGCTGCCAACAGGCCCCTTTTGAAAGCGGTTTTTGAGGTTACACTCTAACCATTTGTTTTTGCTCAATAAGGACTATAATTTTAATATGTATATAATTACTAAAATCTCAAATAATATGCAGGCCATGATTCTTCTATTTCGCGCCCGCAAAACAACCTTGTTGTTCGTCCTACGTGACCAGACAAAGGTAGTGTTTTGAGATCCATTCCTAGAATGCTAAACCTTATTTGGATATATTGTAAAAATAAGTTCTTCGTAGTATATAGAAAACTATTATTTTATAAATAGAGGGATTTTCCCGAATAAAAAAACTATTTTTAATATTTTGATAAATCTGTCGTATATTAATATATGCTGATGATAAAAAACTAAATATGTAAATGTAGACCCCATTTGAACGTCTAGAACCTAGTCTGAGGGGAGATATCGAGAAGGTATGTTGTCGTCTCCTTAATCATTATATATGAAATAATTGTTGTGATTAATTTTGCATAAAAAATTCTCATAATAATGCGTGTTTTTTACTCTGCTAAATTATACAGATATGGGCTGAAATTCCTAAACCCGATGCTTATAAAGGGACTCCTCTGGGTGAATTTTTTAAGGTAGCTAGGTTGAGATTTCTTCTCCCTTAACGTACGCTATATATATATATATATATATATATATATATATATATATATATATATATATATATATGTATATGATATTATTTTTTAAATTTCATTTGCTAACTTAACTTTTATTTTTATTCATATGGGTTATTCCACCGGTGCTAATGATAGCTTTGTCTTTGTTCTCTTCTTATTAATATATCTATTGTTACAAAAAAACTATAAAATGAAGGTGGAGATCACTGCTCTGCCTAGTTATGAATACGAGAAGGACGAGTTTAAAGCTAAGGTAAATTAATTGTTTTCAACCGATGGATTGTGTCGTTGGATTGTGTAGCTGAAAGAGATAACTATTAGATCTACATGTTTAGTGATCATGCTTGAATTATATATGCTAACAAACTGCATGCCTCATTCAGATTTTGTGATAAAGAAAATAATAATAATAATAATAGTATAGTGGTTATTATCACTCCATAATTTGTTAATCTATTTTTATTATTCAGATAGACAAAAATTCCTAATATTTATTATTTTTATAAGTGATGATAATATGATTTTTCACAAACAATGATATGAAATTTTAGCATTACATTTATAAATATAAATTGAAAGGCTTGTTTGGTTAAATACAATATTTTTATTTTATGTCTTTGAAACAATTCCTGTCACCAAATTTAATTGTTAGCTTTGAATTATTTTTTGGTATCACTATCCTGATATCCATCTAACAGTTCAGGCTGGGGTTGAGTGGTTCTTTGATTCATATCTTGAAACGATGTTTTGGAGCTAAGTGGATTAAAAAAAAACTATATCCTAGTCTAGAATCTTATGTTTTTGGGTTACCTAGTTGTGCTGTTATTATCATTGTCTGAAATCCCTTATGTGATGTATTTTATAGGTTGATCGGCTGAGGCAGCAGTTCTTCCATTCTATCTCTCCGGGAGGTCTTGCTGGTGATAGGAAGGATGTTCAACCTGCTTCAGGGTTTGCCCTTCGTGCAGCGCAGATATGGAAAACCATAAAGGAGAACAAGGATCTGGATCTTCCTGCTATGGAGGTTTATATAAATGCTGGCTTATTTTGCGAAAATGCAAACTTTTTAATTAGATTTCCCAGTTGGGTGATCGTATTTCTCCATTTTGTTTATCAGGTGTTGGTTGCCACAGTTCGATGTGGCCAGATTGCCAAGGAGACGCTCAGTCGTTTGAACTCTGATAAGGTATTTCTTTTCCCTGTTTCTTCTTGCAAAAGTTAATGCGCTACCTTGATGTAAAAATCGCATCACTCGTTATACAATTGATTTCATACAGGCTTGGCTGGCATTGAGAAAAGATGTTGAAGCTCGTCCAGCACCCAAGTTTAGGAAAAATATCAGATCTATTTTGGAAAACACTCTCTCCCAGTAAGTGTTCATCGATCTTGCTCTCTATTAATTGGAAAGAAGCTATACGTTCTGCATGTTTATGCTCTATTCGATGCAGAATCAAATTGTTCCAAAGCACTAAAAGACACGAAATATTGCATTAATTATACTTGTTGGAACCTCTGTTGTTGCCTGTGGGCTTGTAATAGATATGACAAGGAGGCGATCCATTTTAAAGAGAGTATTAGAGATGACAAACGGAAAGAGTTGGAGACAGACGCTCTAAAAGTAAGGCCTCAATGATACCTACTTCCTCAGTTGACTGAAAACAGACTGTTCCCGGTGATTAAGTTTTCTGGTCTGTTGTGCAGGTTCTATACCCAGCTTATGCTACCATGCTGCGACATCTGCATTCTCGTGCACTTCAATTTTTTGAGACCAGGGTGATAAAGATGGTGAAGAGGGCAACTAGTGATGGATTGGATGCTTCTATTGATTCTATTGTTCAGCACGCCATGGACAAATTTGAAAAAGAAAGTAGAGGTAATGCATTGTTTTGGATAGCAGTATATTTTTAATTTTCATGAGCTCTCTCGATTGGAGCAGGAATCTTTTGATAACAAATTTTAATTAAATCTATTAATTTAATAAATAATTAATTTCTAACAGGCATGTCATTTTACTCAGTTTCCTATATATATTAATGGCTTTCTCTATATCAGATGTCTCCATAAGTAAGGAATGGGATGCTTCAGCAGCCAGGGCAAATCTTTGCTCCGAGATTGAGAAAACCAAGTACAAAACGAAAACCAAATTTTATAAGGTAATTTTCTTTTGTGATAGAATAATATAAATAATATCTTAGAGTTTTACATAATAGCTTGAACTGAGATAGTTTTTTGATATTGGGATATTCTTCTCAATAATCACGTAACACACGTGGTGTTTTCATCATTAGGTTTACAATACGATGACGGCAAAGGCTGTGAGAGGCTTAGCTAAGGGAATAGGAGGCATGACAGGGGTAGGGGTTACAGCGGCGACGTTCATGGGGGATGGGGATGCAGTTGCGGCAAAGAAAGCAGGAAAAGCGGCGTCAACAGAGGTCAGAAGGATAATCAAGACACGCATGTTGAATCTGGACAATTTCAATCACAGCACGATTACCGTTAGTGCCGATGACATTGAAGCTGACACCGCCAATGACAGTACCGATGACCTTGAAGGTGAGAGTGCCGATGATAGCGATGACGATGGTGCTGATGACTATGTCGATTGCGAGAATGATGACTGTGACGATGACTAATATATTTTACGATTCGTGCCATATGTATTTGCCATGTTTATTATGCAAGAAACTATGTTTTGTGATTTATTTTATTGTATACTATTTTCTTTTTATTTCAAGTGACTCGGAATAATTTATTGATACGTGTAATCTTTTTTTTTTTTTCCAATACAGCTACCAAACTTTTTATTTTAAACTTTGAAAAAAATTGTTTCTTAGAGACTGAGACAAATTTATAAAATATTGAGATTCTTAATTAATTCTAGTTTTTGCTGAATTAGTTAGTTAATTATAAATTTAATTGGATTATGATAGTTAAAGGTTATATTTTTTTATATAAATATAAAGGTAAATGCAATTATAATTTTAATAAGAGTTTGATACTTGGAAGTTCAAATACTAGTGCGTTTGCAATAATTTTCAATAAATTGGTATAGAATCTTAGGTTTGCCAGTAAGTTTGAACTCTATATATTAAAACACCATAAAAAATTTAAAATATTGTTACGAGTTATAAAACCAATGTTTAAAGTTCATATTGTCAATAATAATTAGTGATTATAATGGGAGTGTCAGATATGTTTATTAACAAAAACACTAAAATACATCGGTGTTTTACTGTACATATACTGTTCACGCACACCCAGATCCACTGTGGACTGGGGTGCGTGATCGGGTGCTCGGCGTTGTAGCTGTGAGATGATTTATATGTTTATATGAATAATTGATGTTGCTGCATGGACAGATCGAGGGTGCACGCTGCTGCGTGGATTGCAGGTCAGAAGGAACAATAGAACACACGGTGCTGCGTGGATTGAAGGTCAAAAAGGAACGGAAAACACGCTGCGTCGTTTGAATATTAGAGCATTGTGTTGCTTCTTGAAATTTTAAAATCAGACCCGAGGCCACTCATTGAGCTGCTGTTTTTCAGATATCAAATCTCAATTAAACGTTGCTTTTGAGGATGGACGCTGCGTGAATTGAAGGCTGCGTGACTTGCACTTTCGAACAAAAAAACAAATTAACACTGCGTGACTTGCAATTTAGGTGAGTTCATTCCTTTTGTAATGAACAATTGCCCACACAATATTTGAGGAATGGAAACCACAGTAATCATTTAATAAGTATTGATCCATATATAGGCCTTTACATACAGACGGAAACAAAGTCTGTTGAAACAGAAATGAAGAACAGAAATGAAAACAAACCACACTTAAGAAATGCTTAACAAACCCAGTAGACGACAGAAGTGCCAATTGGACTGCCAGCTAGACCTAACAAGAAATGCCAGCTAGACTTAATAATATTGAATATTGTTTAGCAGAACAATATTCAATTACCCAATTCCTCAACATACCCTCCCTTAAACTAAATTCTAGTAATGCAATTAGTTTAAACTAAACTTGAACATATACCAAGTCTGTTGCGCAGCTCCAAGAATGCTTCCAATTTGAGGGGCTTAGTCATAATATCAACAAGTTGCTCTTGTGTGGGACAGTGTATGAATTCAATAGTTCCTTCCTTAGTCAAATCACGCAAGAAATGGAACTTAACATTTATATGTTTACTCCTCCCATGCATGACTGGATTTTTTGAAAGCTTTATGGCTGAGCTATTATTGCAATAAATGGTTGTGCATTTGCTTTGAGTGTGCCCCAATTTCTCAAGAACTCGTCTCAGCCAAATTCCTTGACATGCACTGAAAGCTGCTGCAATGAACTCTGCCTCTGTAGTGGATAAACTCACAACTGGTTGTTTTTTCGAAGACCATGAGACTACACCAGTTCCAAGCATGAAAATGTACCCAGAAGGTACTTTTCCTATCATCAATGTCCCCTGCATAGTCACTATCAGCAAACCCTATTAATGTCTCTTCTTTTCCCCTTTTATAAGCAATTCCAAGCTCAGCTGTCCCCTTCAGGTATCTCAATATCCTTTTTGCAACCTGCAAATGCAACTCCGTAGGTCTCTCCATATACCTACTAATCAAACAAACATAATACATTAAATCTGGTCTCGTAGCAGTTAAATACATGAGACTGCCTATCATTTGCTTGAATGTTGTTGTATTCATAGCCATTCCTTTTTCATCCCTTGACAGTTTACATCCTGGAACAATTGGATTGTTTACTGGCTTGCTATTCATCATTCCAAACCTCTCCAGTATCTCATACGCATACCTTTTCTGTGTGATAAATGTCCCATACTGGTTTTGTATGACTTCCACACCAAGGAAATGCTTCATTTTCCCGAGATCAGACATAGCAAATTCACTCTTCATTGACTCCTTAAATCTTGCAAATATGTCTTCATTGTTTCCTGTAAAGATTAGATCATCTACATAAAGGCTAACTATAAGAATGTTACCTCCAACTTCAGTCTTTACAAAGAGTGTGTGTTCACAGTAACACTTTTCAAACCCTTCTTTGTTAAAATACCCTTCAATTCTGCTTTACCAAGCTCTAGGAGTTTGTTTGAGTCCATACAATGCTCTTTTTAGCTTGTAGACTTTGTGTTCTTCTCCCTTTACCTCAAACCCTTATGGTTGATCAACAAACACAGCTTCTTTTAGTTCCCTATGCAAACATGCACTTTTTACGTCTAATTGAAACACACACCAACCCTTTTGTGCTGCAAGAGCAAGAACCACCCTAATGGTATCCCATCTTGCTACTGGAGCAAAAACCTCATTGTAATCAATACCATACTGCTGTGAGTAACCCTTTGCTACAAGCCGAGCTTTAAATTTATCGACCTCACCCTTCTCATTTAGCTTGGTTTTATACACCCATTTCACCCCTATTTTCTTTGCCCCCTCTGGTAATGTTGTCAGTTCCTATGTGTCATTTTCTGTGATGGCTTTGATTTCCAGTCTCATAGCTTCTCTCAAGTTCTGCCCTTTCACAGCTTCTTCAAATACAACTGGATCTTTAAAGGTAGCAAACATTGCTAGGTTCCTGTCTTCTTCCAGTAACTCCTCCCCTAGCACATAATCTTGCATCCATATGGGCTCCTTTCTGTTTCTTCGTTGAGGTTGAATTGATGAATTTTCTGCTTCTCCATATCCAGTGTTTGCACATCCAGTAGATGGTGACCCCTCTGCTTCAATATTTTCTCTCATTTTAGGATCATCTCGAATCCTAACAGCCTGCCTAACATCCTGTTCTTCAGTATTTTCACTCATCTCAGGATTATTTTGAGTCCTGACAGCCTGCTCATCTCCCCATTCTGACCCATCAGTTTGCTCATCACCCCATTCTAACACATCAGTTTCCAACCCAGTATTATTTTCTTCCCACTCCCAATTCTCATTTTCAGCAAATATTACATCTCTACTTGTTATCACCCTTTTTGAGATTGGATTGTATAGCCTATAGGCTTTAGATTCCTCACTCACACCCAAGAAAATGCATTTTTCACTCTTATCATCCAACTTTGTTCTACGATTATCTGAAACATGGGCATAAGCAACACATCCAAAAATTCTAAAGTAATGTACTGAATGTTTATTACCACTCCAGGCTTCCTCAGGTGTTATTTCCTTTAAAGCCGTGGTTGGGCATCTATTCAGAATGTGATTAGCTTAGTTAACAGCCTCAGACCAGAATTCCCTAGGAATTTGTTTTTCTAACAACATGCTACATACCATGTTCATGATAGTACAATTTTTTCTCTCAGCCACCCCATTTTGCTGGGGTGTATAAGAGGCAGTAAGCTGCCTTGCTATGCCATTATCACTACAAAATTGATTAAATTCTGTTGAGGTGAACTCCCCACCTCTATCAGTATGCAGGCAACAAATAAGATAATTGGTTTCCTTTTCCACTTGAGCCTTAAATTTCTTAAACATATCAAATGCCTCAGATTTTTCTGACAAGAAATAAACCCAGGTTTTTCTACTGTAATCATCAATGAAGTTGATTAAATACCTCTTGTGGCTGTGAGATTCAGGCTTGATAGGCCCACAGATGTCAGCATGGATCAACTGGAGTTGCTGAGAAGCTCTCCACAGACTCTTCTTGGGCATTGCTTCTCTATGCTGCTTCCCAACCATACAATCCGAGCACACCTTTGATGAAGCTTCAAGCATTGGTAGTCCCCGCACCATTTTTTTATAGAACAAGGTTCTTAGTCCTTTTAGGATGAGATGCCCAAAACGACAGTGTCATAGGTGTGTACTGTCATTAATCACAGTTTGAAGGCATGCAGAAGATTGATGAATTATTGAAGCCGTGACAGTAAACATTCTATTTGCTGACATCTTGGATTGCATAATTAATCCTCTCCTAGGATGATAAATGTTGCATATCCCATTCTTGATCAAAAATACAAGACCTTTTTCTAGTAACTGTCCCACACTTAGCAAATTATTTTTTAACTCAAGTGCAAAATAAACTTCAGTAATCACCTGAGTTATGCCACCGACTTGTAGTCTGATATTGCCCTTCCCCATTACCATCATTGTCGAGTTGTCCCCAAGCTTTACTGTCTGCCTGAAACCTTCATTGAAGTCTGCAAAAAAACTTCTGTTTCCACAAATATGGTTGCTGCAGCGTGAGTCCAAAAACCACAGACTCTATCTTGTTGTTGGCTCATCCACATTGGTCATTAATACCATCTTCTCATCTTCAGCAACCGCATTATCTCTTATTGTTGATTCTTCCATGTTTATGAAGGACATTAACAGCATCTCCTCATTTTCAACAAACTCAATGTAGTTTGCAACATTTCTCATCTGCGGACATTCAAATTGGTAGTGACCCAATTTGTGACAGTTAAAGCATTCCACAAGTGCTTTATTTAGAGGCTGCCTATTCCAGCTGCGACCCCTTCCTCTAAAAGCTCCTCGACCTCTTCCTCTTCCATCTGTCCTGTATACATCCCTTGCTCTAGCCCTCTCTGTGTTGGTGATGTTTAGAACATGTTCTTCATCCTTTTGCCTAATCATTCTTTGTTCATGAACCAACAAACTACTCTGGAGTTCATCCACAGACATAGTTGAAATGTTATTGGATTCTTCAATTGAACACACCACATAATTGAATTTGAGTGTCATTGACCTCAAAATCTTTTCAATAATCACATTCTGCTCCAGTTTTTCTCCCTGTGATCTCATCTTGTTTGCTATAACCATAGTCCTGGCAAAATACTCATTAACCTTTTCCCCTTCTCTCATGCCCAGAAGCTCGAACTCTCTTCTCAACGCCTGCAGCTGGGCTCGTTTCACTTTTGTGGAACCTTGGTACTTCAAGCTCATTGAATCCTAAATGTTTTTTGTCGTCTCCTTATTGAGAATGGTCTCAATAATATTCCTATCTATAGCTTGGAATAGATAGTTTTTTACCTTCAAGTCCTTAAGCTTCAAGTCTGTAATCACCTTGCACTGTGCTTCTGTTGCTTCTCCTGTTGCCGTTGGTATTTCTTTCTCAATCAATTCCCAATACACCTTGGACAGGAGAAAATTCTCCATAAGCATAGCCCAATGGTTGTAATAACCATCGAACTTTGGAATCGCCGGTTGAACGAAGCTGTTGCCCTCCGATGACATGATGTTCACTCTCCCTGTGTTTCACCCGTGTTTTTCTTCAATTCTCACTGTGTTTCACTCGTGTTTCACTCTCCTTCTCTCAATTAACCCCAAATTTCAACCCAAGAACAGATCACTGGCAAGACCCAGCTCTGATACCAATTGTAATGAACAATTGCCCACACAATATTTGAGGAATGGAAACCACAGTAATCATTTAATAAGTATTGACCCATATATAGGCCTTTACATACAGACAAAAACAAAGTCTGTTGAAACAGAAATGGAAGAACAGAAATGAATGCAGAAATGAAAATAGACCACACTTAAGAAATGCTTAACAAACCCAGTAGACGACAGAAGTGCCAACTGGACTGCCAGCTAGACCTAACAAGAAATGCCATCTAGACTTAATAATATTGAATATTGTTTAGCAGAACAATATTCAATTACCCAATTCCTCAACACCTTTGTCAAAATTCAAAATTTTAAACGCTGCTTTTCAAGGTGTGTTTTTATGGTGTAAAAAGGCTTTATCTTTTGGGTTTTTGATGCTGAATTTGATGGGTTTGTGGATTTATGAAATTGGGTTGTAAAGATTTTATTCTTTTCTGGGTTTGGTGTGATTTTTAAGTTCAATTTCAATGGCAAGTGTGATCATGAACAAATTAAGAATGCAGAGGTTGCATTGTGGAGATTATTGGAGAAAATAACCCGGACCACTTCTTTGTTGGTACTCAGGATACTGGCATGCGGAGAAAGTTTCAGAAGGTTAGTTTTTTTTTTTTTATAAATAATTTTACATGATTTTTGGTGGTTAATGAATTGTTTATCCCTTAATTGTGCTAGTGTTGGATAGTTGATCAGTAATTAGAATTAGAATTACAAAGAAAGCTAAAAAGAAAACTAAAATAGATCGCTCATTCACTATTGATACCAAGGTTATTGATCCCGTTCCGTTCCGGCCGGAACGGCCCGTTCCAATGCAAAATCCGGGACAAAACGGCGACGTTTTTGTCCCGGTCAAAATCCTGGCCAGATCCGGCAATTCCAGTCGGATTCGGTCGAACGTCGATTCCGTGCAGAGGCGTTCCGCTCCGGGTTCAAAATAAAATAAAAAAATTCAAAAACAAAAAAAGAAAAAACTCAACCTATAAATTATATATTAGTAAAAAATAAAAAAATTAAGATCCGAGTCCTAATAGTGTTGTTCCCCAGATCGACGCTGCTCAAAAGCGTAAAAAGAGAAATGAAAATGGCAAACTCACGCGTAAAGATGATATTTTAAGGATGAAGAGGGCTTCACCGACATTAGCTTCCCTCATTACCAGTAGTTCGCCTTGTAACATAGAGTCAAGCTGAGGCTCAGTATATCAAAGCTCCGTAAGAAGAAGAAGAAGAAGAAGGGATTAGAGGCGACTAGAGAAAAAAGAAGGGATGGGTAGGGTTTTGTTTATTAAAATGAAAGGGGACAAATGGGTGGGGTAGTTTTTATACTAATTATTATATAATAATAATAATTAATTAATATATTAATTAATTATTAATTACTAATTATTATAGTTAACCTAAAAAATAGGGGTATTAATTTGTAATTAATTTGATTGAATTATTTGTAATGGAAAGTATTTTAATTAGTTATGTTTGAACTTATTGATTATTTCTTAATGCGTTCATTTTGTTTTTTTTTAAGTTTTTCTAACATTAAAAAAACAATAAGTAACATTAATTAATTTCAAATACAACAACCATAAAAAAAACATAGAATTACTTGAAAAACATACAATAAGTAGCTTAAATTTCAAATATTCTGGATCTTTTAATTATAATTAAATTCATTTTTTTATTTTTTTATTTAAAAAAAAATAATTTTATTGTTGGAATTTTAGAGATGTTTCTAATTTTGAGATTATGTTTGTATTGTATAATTTAAATTTCATTTATCTTGAATTTAAATTATACTTGTTAAATTAATATTTTATTTTTTTCATATATATAATTAAATAAAAATAAACAGTACAAAACCGGAACGGTACCGAAACCGGAACGTTCCGTTCCAAACACAAAACCGGAACGGTACCCGGGACGGGATCAATAACCCTGATTGATACACATCTATATCTACTGTGGATTGGAGCCTTGAATAAGCGATCGGCTAGCTTCTCAAAAATAAAAAGTTTTACAATGAGTCTAAAAGTTCACACTGTTCTCCCAAATTTCAAAAGCTAAAGTGAAAACAGTGCACGGGTGCGTTTTAAAGATTCAAAAGTTGATTCTACACAAATTTAAAATGAAAAAAAGAGCTAAAGCACTGTGGCCTACCTTTTAAAAAGTCAAAAGTTAGCTAATACACACTGCATCCTAAACTCTACATGAATTAAAGAGATTAGGCTTAGGCCACGTGAATTGACCTCCCCCATACGTGAATTGACCTCCCTCATCACATCATCTTGGGAAACTTCTCCCTCCTCAACAAGCTCAACCTCCAAAATATCTAGAGCCATTTGGGATTGGACTAGATCGGTTCACTCAATATTATTATATTATTCTTAACTTATAAACTAAATTTGTAAATATTGTTCATATAATATTGTTTATGATTGAAACAGTTGTTTCATTTAATTATTTTTTTGTCTTGCGTTTTTTCCTTTTTTGCTTTGCCTGCCTGACACTCTCCCCTATTTAAAATAAAAAATATCATCTCTTCATAAAAAACCCATCCTGACTACATATTGAAACGATCTCTTCATCTCCATCTCCATCTCCATCTCTCTCTCTCACCATTTTCTATTCTAAAAATAACTAAAATAACCTAACCCATATGTGCCTTTCTCCTTGCTAAAAACTTCAAATCATTTCTCTCTTGGTCACTCTCAGCATGAAAATTTCGTCGCCCATAGATCAGATGGGTCCTCATCAGCTTCTTAAACACCAGCATCATCTCTACTTCGGCTTCTAGGATCAAGCCAGCTTCAAGTGGTGGTGCCCAAAAGAGGAAGCAAAAATAAGAAACTGATTCCACCGATTAGAGGGCAAATCAAGCGGCATATCTTCTAGACAATCTCTGAAAGGAAATCTGCAAGTGCACAAAACAACCTTAATGCGTATGGTTAAGGTAAATATTAAAATAGTAGCATAGTATTATAGCTTTTGTATTTGAGTTGCTACAAATAGTAACTCAAGTAAGGGAAAGCTATTTTGGCTATCAAAATACATTTCCCGTTGGAGTGAAGAAAAGTGAACAAATATGCTAAAAATATATTTTTTTATGTTTGCTTCTTCAGATGGCACACCAATTAGACTTGCTCTTATAAGCTAACAGGTTGATGACAGTTGAGAGAGAAATTGTCGATCTGGTAAGAATGGATTCAATTCTTCAAGCCTTTTCAATTCTCTCTCATCTCGAAAGAATTTGTCTAGAGGAATTGAATCCAAAGGCCCCCGTTTTCCTTCACCTGGGTTCACTCTCTTTCTCTTTAATATCTCTCTCCTCGTCCAAAGTTTGTGTTTTTTTTTCCATTTTTGTTTATATTTTCAAGTAACTATATTTTGATTATTTTTTGGATTTTTTGAAGGCTAATGAAAGATGATGTTTCAAACCCGTTTCGAAGAATGTCAATGTGAACATAAAATATTGCTCCAAAAATGGCGCTTGCGCTTGCCAACAATGATAACAATGTTGAAAATCTGAAGATTTCTGGAAAAATTTGAAGAACCGCTACTGTAGGAATCAAATTTTGGGAATGGTTAAATTTCCAGAATTGATGGATAATTTCCAGAAAAGAAGAACTTTAAGAATTATTTGTATTTGAGAATCAAAACAACACAAACATGGGCAGAATAATTCGTTATGGTTACTGCCATCCCATCAATTTTATTTATAGAAGAATCAGAAATTACAACGGCTAGTTTTTTTTCAAAATTCGGTTACAATTTCCTATTTAACAATTTTTGACCATAAACTGAAATTCACTAAAACATTGACTCAAAACACTTAACTAAACTGATTACAATGTGAAATCAATCATAACACTTGACTCTTCAACCTTCAATTCTTCATTCTTCATTTATCCTGCGTCAGTTCCTTGCAGACAGGGCCAAGCGGTCGACCGGTTAGTCTTCTCTTTGCAAGCGGTCGACCGGTGTTCTTGGGCAGTTCTGGAATCAACCTCAGATTTCAACACTCCCCCTTGATTCCTGAGCTGCACACTTACCACCATTCTTCTTAGCTTCTCAAGTCCTTCCTTTGCTAAGGTAATCAAGTCAGTTAGCTTTTCCTTTAACCAAACATACTTCATTTCCAATTTTCCTTCTTCATATGTTGGGTCTATATCAACAGCATGGTCATCTCTATATGAGCCTTCTATTTCTTTATTTGCATCATAAAACAGAGACTCCAAGCTTTCATCAGGCACTAGAGCAGCTGATGAGATCCCTTTCTTTTCAATTGACTTGCAAGTCTCATCACAATACAAGGAGCCTACATTTTGTAAGCTTAAATCCACAAGATGTGTTTCTCTAAGTTCAACACTCCCCCTAGACACCGTGGTCTGATATTTTTCATCATCTTTTCCAGCCATTTTCAGAGAGCCTTTCTCTTCAACAGAATCTCTTCCAGTTGAGTTGATTTGGAGTTCTAGTTGTTTCTCAAAACTAAAACATCTATTTGACATTTTTGTACTGAATAAGAGAGTACCTTGATCATCTTTGATCATGCATTTGTCATCTATAAACAACAAAGAGTGTCTATCCTCAAGTAATTGACCTACACTTATCAAATTTTGGTCAATTTTTGGCACATACAACACACACTTAAACTCTCGAATTCCATCTAGAGTTTCAATCTCAACTTCCCCTTTACCTTCAACACTCACATACTGCCCATTTGCAACTTTAACCCTAGATTTGTAGCTTAAGTCTAGGTTTTCGAATTCACTTGCTGTTGCAGACATGTGGTTTGAACAACCACTATCAATAGACCAAGTTTGTATGTTTACCTCATTTTTGTTGCTGCAGTTGTGTGCTTCAGTGGCTGTGAATAGCATTTCCTCTTTGGTCTCCTCCACTTCAGCAACTTGAGCTTGATTTGCATTGTCTTCATTGCAAAAATTTTCAATGTGCCCAAACTTCTTACATTTTCGGCATTGTGCATTCTTGAGCCAACAAGATGACTCAAGATGATTGTTTTTCTGGCAGTACTTGCAGGTGGGAAGTGGCTCTCTTCTTTCCTTCCACCTTGCATTGAAGTTGTTCCCTTGTGTTTGATTATTTTGCTGATTTCTCCTCTGCCATGAATTTCCAGGACTGGACCTGCTTTCCTGGATTTCAAGAATACTTGCTCGCTGCCTAGTTCCTCCTCTAAATCCTGCTGCAAAAGCCTCTTCACTTGTGTTTTCTTGCCTTAATGCTTGCCTTTGTTCTACAGCTTGCAAGGCATTTATCAACTCTTGCAAACTGAGTTCCCTGAAGTCCTTTGAATCTTCCAGTGAGCAGATTTTATTTTCAAATTTTTCAGGTAGGCTTACAAGTACTTTTTCAACCACCCTTGATTCTTGAACCTCTTCACCAAGCAATCTCATTTGGTTAACAATCTTGGATACATTTGAAGAAAAATCTTTGACAGTGTCCGAATCCTTCATCTTTAGACTTTCAAATTGCCTCTTCAAGTTCATAATTTGCATCCTCCTTGACTTCTCATCACCTTGAAATTCGGATTTCAGCTTATCCCATGCTTCCTTTGCAGTTTCGCAGGCCATGATTCTTGATAAAATCTCCTCACTTACTGCATTATGCATGCAAGTAAGAGCCTTGAATTTCTTTGTTCTTTGCTCATTGTGGTATCTTAGTTGGTTCATTGTTGGATCTTCGTTCAAGGGATTTAGTTCCCTTTCAGTCTCCACATCGTCCCACAAGTCGAATGCCTTCAGATACATCTTCATCTTCACAGCCCAGACTCCATAGTTTACTCCTGTGAAGATTGGTGTTCTTGATGACAATGATGCATCCATGTCTGTCAAGAACAGTCTGCTCGAAATTTTTGTTTCTTGTAATTTACTTCCAAGGCTTCACAATGCAGAGAACAGGGATATCAATTAATGATCAATATCAATTGATTATCCTCTTAAAGAACAAATCAAGTCAAATTTCTTGATTTTCAGAAAATCTGCAAATTCTGGTCAACACTTGCTTCTTTTCTTGATTTCAAAATCTGCCAATACACGAACAAGTTTCCTTTCACTTGTTTCTTGCACTCTTTTCTTCCAGGGATTCCACAGAACAAAGAACACGAACTATAATTGAACAATTCTTCAATTATTAGTCCTTTAAAGAACAAATCAAGCCTTTTCTTGATTGATGAATTCTGGAACTTCTGGAGATAGTGCAACCTTTTTCTTTCAAGGTTTTAATCAATACTTGAATCTCTTTCACTCCCTCTCAAAGACCTAATTCCGCTCTGATACCATGTTGAAAATCTGAAGATTTCTGGAAAAATTTGAAGAACCGCTACTGTAGCAATCAAATTCTGGGAATGGTTAAATTTCCAGAATTGATGGATAATTTCCAGAAAAGAAGAACTTTAAGAATTATTTGTATTTGAGAATCAAAACAACACAAACATGGGCAGAATAATTTGTTATGGTTACTGCCATCCCATCAATTTTATTTATAGAAGAATCAGAAATTACAACGGCTAGTTTTTTTTCAAAATTCGGTTACAATTTCCTATTTAACAATTTTTGACCATAAACTGAAATTCACTAAAACATTGACTCAAAACACTTAACTAAACTGATTACAATGTGAAATCAATCATAACACTTGACTCTTCAACCTTCAATTCTTCATTCTTCATTTATCCTGCGTCAGTTCCTTGCAGACAGGGCCAAGCGGTCGACCGGTTAGTCTTCTCTTTGCAAGCGGTCGACCGGTGTTCTTGGGCAGTTCTGGAATCAACCTCAGATTTCAACAAACAAAACTTAGGTTTCTGATTTTTTTATTGAAGGATTTTTTTTTCAATTATTTGAACTATTAAATAAGAGTAGTGAACTGGGTTCTGTTTTTAAATGAAAAGGTTGAATTTTTTTTATTGATGTTTGGTTGATTTGAGAGAGATATTAGTTACTGGGGCTTTGTTTTTAATAACGAAGATCAAAGCTTTTTGTTGTTTTACTCATGGGATGATGATCAGGCAATAAAGAAAAGAAGTTTGGATCGATTGAGAGAATGAGGCAAGTCATTCAATCTTTTCTCATTCAGTAGAAGAAGATTGTTTACTAAGTCGACCATAGAGAAAGCTTTAGGCGCGTTTGAGGGAGAAGAAGTCAGTTTACTTATCAGCTTTTTTGGTTAAATTTTTCTAGTTTTTTTTAGATGGGATTTTGTCCTAAGTACTGAATTGGCTCCCTTTTCATCATTGGTTTCTGGGTTTTAAAGGTTTGATGTTTTCTGCTTTTGTTTTCTAGTATTTGTTAGAGGAATGGTAATTATTGTTGGTGTTTTTTGATGAGAAATGTGGGAATATGTTTTTTGAATGTTATCTTGCCAAAAATCTTTACCGGAATCAGCTTGTAGAAGAATTTAAATCATTCGATTTCTTGGACTCGATCCGAACTATCAATGGATCAGTGTTTTTGGAACGTGATTTTGTGAAGTCTGTTTGATTAAGATTATTCATTGAATATCGGTTAGTTGTTTATTAGGATTACGTAGATCATTGAATTTGGTTATAATGAATCTTAATTAAGATAATTTAGATGAAAAGTGTTTTTTATATTAATTCTATCTTCTTGCATCCAAACCATATTTGTGATTGTAGAGATACTGTTCTTGGTTGCTTTTGAAATATTAATCTGTTAATTTAGATATGTGCTTTGCTTCCTTGTTTTGAGTTGTTTTGTAATTATTTTTACAGGAATTTACATCATTAACCTTGGGAAGACATGGGATAAACTTCTATTGGCTGCCAGGGTTATTGTTGCCATTGAAAACCCACAAGACATTATTGTTCAGTCAGCTAGGCCCAATGGTCAGAGAGCAGTTTTGAAGTTTGCTCAATGCACTGGTGCTAATGCTATTGCTGGAAGGCATACTCCTGGTACATCTACAAATCAGCTCCAAACTTCCTTCAGTGAGCCTCGTCTTCTCATCCTAACGCAGAACGGAAAGAAAATAAAATGATTTACCAACGTAAATCACAGAACAAGAAACTCTACTGTGAAGAAAAAAACTCAAATTGTATATTCTGCCTTTGTCCTCTGTTTTCAGCCCTTAAATAGGCGAGCAGATTACAAGTTATTGCAGTGATTCTGCAATATTCTAAAACGGGAAAATAAAGACAAAATAACTGCAGACAATTAATTAGAAAAAGCTTAACGGAAACAAAGTAATTGGAAAATGCATAACGGAAACAAAAGTAATTGCAGAATTAAAAGGAAAAGCATGTCAGCTGGGATTTGGAATTTGCATGCCGAGAATCCAGCTATTAACCCCTGATCTTCTTGCTGATAGTGGAGTTGTAGTTTTTGGACCGTTTCTTCTTCTTTATTTTCTTATCTAATTCCTCTTCGAATTCTGCAGCAAGTTGTTCTGCATCAGTCTCCTCTACTTGCGAAGAACTCGACCCCGAGTTATATTCTGGATAGACTGGAATATCTGCACAAAATTCATACAGGTCTACTACATTGAAAGTGCGAGAGATGTGCATATCAGCCGGAAGATCGACCACGTAGGCGTTGTCATTGATCTTCTTGATGATTTTGTATGGACCGTATTTCCTTGGTTTCAACTTGTTATAGGTTCCCAGAGGAAACCGCTCCTTGCGTAAAAAGACCATCACGTCATCCCCTTCAGCGAACAATTTTTCGCGCCTCTTGACATCGGCTGCAGCTTTATATTTCGCATTCTTCCCTTCCAATCGAGCTTTTACCTCTGCTTGGACACTCCGTGCATGTTTAGCTAGATTTTCAGCGGCCACACTAGAACCAGTCATCTTGGGCAGGCGGGCTAAATCCAATGCATGTTTTGGCGATTTTAAACAAACCAGCGAGAAAGGAGATCCACCTGTGGCTGTGTGAATTGCATTATTATATGCGAACTCAGCCTGCGCCAAGGACACATCCCATTGCTTTGGTTTATCACCACAAATACTGCGTATTAAGTTTCCCAAGGTCCTGTTCATATTCTCCGTCTGTCCATCTGTTTGTGGATGGGCTGTGCTGCTGAATTTTAATGTGGTATCCATCCTTCTCCATAGTGTGATCCAAAAATGACTAAGGAACTTCGAATCCCGATCAGAAGTGATGGATTGAGGTACCTCATGTAATCGTACCACCTCTCGAAAGAACAGATGTGCTATATGAGACACGTCGGAGGTTTTCCGGCATGGGATAAAGTGTCCCATTTTGGAAAATCTGTCAACTACGACAAATACAGAGTCCACTCCCAGCTGGGTTCGTGGTAGTCCCAACACAAAATCCATCGACAAATCTTCCCATATCGCGTTTGGCACAGGTAGTGGCATGTATAATCCAGTATTCTGGCTTGCCCCTTCGAAGTCTGGCAAACATAACACTTGCGGACCAAGTTTCCTACATCGCGTTTCAGTTGGGGCCAAAAATACCTCTCGACCACACTACTGATAGTTTTATCACGCCCCAAATGCCCACTTAAACCTCCACCGTGTAGCTCTTGTGCCAGCTTCTCTCTTAAGGAACTTTGAGGGACACACAGTTGATTACCACGAAAGAGGTAGTCATCAACAATGGAATACCCCCACCGTATGTTGTAGCTTGCATTTTTCCCACACCTCAGCGAAGTCCTCATCATTCCTGTATAGGTCCTTCAAAAACTCAAACCCGACAATCTCTTGCTGTATAGTCACTAATAGGTTGGCGCGTCGGCTCAAGGCATCAACTACTTTGTTTAGAGCACCAGACTTATGCTTCAGGATGAAAGGAAATTTCTGCAAGTAAGTCGACCACCGCACATGCATATTACTCAGATTTTTCTGACTATTTAGATACTTTAGTGTCTGATGATCAGTATATAGTATGAAAGTCCCGCTGAATAAGATAATGCTCCCAATGCTTAAGAGCACGCACAACGGCGTAAAATTCTTGATCATAAGTGCTCCACTTCTGTCGTGCTTCGCTGAGTTTTTTGCTGAAGAAAGCTACTAGTCTCTTCTCTTGTGATAGAACTGCTCCTACCCCAATTTCGCTAGCGTCACACTCTACTTCAAATAATTTCTCAAAACAGGGTAGGGCAAGGACGGGAGTGGTACACAATTTCTCCTTGATCACGGCAAAAGTTGTTTCAGCCGCTACACCCCAATCAAATTTCCCTTTCTTCAGGCACTCAGTTATAGGAGCTACAATGCTACTGAAATTCCGAATAAACCTTCGGTAAAAAGTTGCCAACCCATGAAAACTTCTGACATCCCCACGGTCTTTGGTGTCGGCCACTCGCGGATGACTTTTACCTTTTCCGTATCTACTAATATTCCTTCAGAACTGACTACATACCCCCAAGAATATTAGTCTCTCGGTCAGCCAGCTGCATTTATTAAAGTTGATAAACAACTTATTTTCGGATAATACTCCCAACACGGCTCGTAGGTGACTTATGTGTTCATCCTCGCTACGGATGTAAATCAATATGTCGTCAAAATTAACGACTACATATTTTCCAATAAAAGGCTGTAATACCTGATTCATGAGCCACATAAAAGTACTTGGTGCGTTTGACAGTCCGACTGGCATCACCGGCCACTCGTAGAGCCCATCCTTTGTCTTAAAAGCTATCTTCCATTCATCACCCGATCTCACCCGAATCTGGTGGTACCCACTGCGTAGATCAATTTTGGAGAATAATTTTGATCCTTCCAACATGTCTAGCATGTCATCTAATCGCGGGATCAGAAAACTGTATCTGACTGTTATCCGGTTTATGGCGCGGCTGTCAACGCACATCCTCCAACTCCCATCTTTCTTCGGAACCAGTAAGGCAGGTACAACGCACGGACTCATGCTCTCACGAATAAACCCCTTCTTTAGTAATTCTTCCACCTTCTCCTGCAAAATCTGATTTTCTTTTGGACTCATTCGGTAGTGTGGTAAATTTGGTAAACTCGCTCCCGGAACCAAATCAATTTGGTGCTGTATATCTCTCAACGGAGGAAGATCATTTGGTAATTCTTCCGACACCAATGCGCTAAATTCTCCCAAAAGAGATTGTATCCTTTTTGGTACTTCCTCCTCTCGCGCTCCTTTTTCTGTTACCACTAGAGCCCGTACGACTACCACATGGACCTCCCGTGCTTCCTTCACCTCCTCTTCCAAGTCCGGAAAAGAGGTGACTAATGATAGTAACGAGTGATCCTTCGCCGTAGCTTTATCCGCGACCCCTCCTGAATTTTGCTTAGGTACCATAGCGATTTTTCTGCCTTCCTAATTCAAGACATAGACATTCTCTCGCCTTCGATAAGTCACATCCACATCAAATTGCCAAGGACGACCCAACAATACATGACTAGCATCCATGTCGACAACGTCACAAGCCACTTCATCTTGGTAATATTGCCCAATTAAAATAGGGACTTTGCACACCTCGGTCACACTCACCTTAGGCCCCTTTTTGATCCACCCGATCATATAAGGTTTTGGGTGTTTTTGAGCCCTCAACTTTAGATGTTCCACCAATCTTCTAGACACAAAGTTTTTGCAACTCCCCGTATTGACGATTAAATCGCAGACCTTGCCTTGCACACTACATCAAGACTTGAAGATGTTATTTCTTTGTGATGGGTCTTAGATTTTTGCTGAGCATAAAACACGCTGGACCATGCAATTCACAAAGTCTCCTTCTTCTGCAATTTCGGCCCCTTCCAGCAGCTCCTCTGCATTTTGCTCTTCTTCTTCCTCAAGTTCCGCCTCTACTAAGTTCACAGGCCTCCTTGCTGGACATTCATTTGATCGGTGTCCTGGTTGCCCACAACGGTAGCACTTGAACCCTCCAGGTTTAGCATAGGTCGTTGGTGCTCGCGGGGTATCCCTTGCAACTGCTGTCGGGTGAATTCCCGTCTGGGCACTGGTAGAGGCTGCACTTCGTTGGGTCTGGTTGGTAACCAGTTTGGGTGGGGTTTGACCATCAGGTGACGTGAATTTACTTCTGTTTGGTGACGGGTATGACGAATCTCCCGTGTTTTTGAAATGGGAAAAACGGGAAGGGGTCTTCTCCATGAGTTCTGCTTTTAAGGCCATATTATGTGCCTCATCAACCGTCCCGTACCACTCGTAAGCCAATTCTCTCTGGGATAGATGGCTTTAATCCCCCCCAAATACCTAGAAACTCGTTGTGCTTCCCGATTCACTCAAATTATTTCGAACCGAGAGTCTTGACCACTCTCTCGTGTAATCCGCTCATCGATCGGGTTCCCCGCACACAATTTTGCAAACTCTGAAAAATGAATTGCTCATAATCAGGGGGTAAAAACCTGCCCATCATGAGTTGTTTCATCCTCCTCCAAGATCGTAGGGGTGACTTGCCTTGGCGCCTCCTGTCCATCTGCAATCTTTCCCACCAAACAGCAGCCCCACTCCTTAACTTGTATGAGACAAGTTTAACTTGGCGTTCTTCTGCGATCTCAGTAAAATCGAAGAACCTTTCAACTTCGGAGATCCAGTCTAAAAATTCTTCTATCTACAATTTCCCATGGAACAAAGGGATGTCAGCCCGAATCCTGTATTCAGGTTGATTACGCCTCTGCAATTGATTTTTAGGCATGTTTGCTGCTTCTTCTTTCGACTCATCGTCACTGTCGTCAGCATAGGGCCTGTTTCTGGTGACTCTAGGGGGAGGTTCCACCCTTGGATGGTTGCGAGCACCCTCATTGGCAGGTGCCAAAGGTCCCCTAACCAGCTGCTGGATCATGGCTTCCATCCTTGCCATTGCTTGCCTTTGTTCGTCAATGGTTGCCCACAGATCAGCATCTGTGTCCCTGCGACCAGCGTCACGGGGATTAGCTCTTCCTCCTTCGTTGTTGTTGGCCATTGAAACAAGGCAAATCCTTGCTCTGATACCACTTGATGCAGAATGGAAAGAAAATAAAATGATTTACCAACATAAATCACAGAACAAGAAACTCTACTGTGAAGAAAAAAACTCAAATTGTATATTCTGCCTTTGTCCTCTGTTTTCAGCCCTTAAATAGGCGAGCAGATTACAAGTTATTGCAGTGATTCTGCAATATTCTAAAACGGGAAAATAAAGACAAAATAACTGCAGACAATTAATTAGAAAAAGCTTAACGGAAACAAAGTAATTGGAAAATGCATAACGGAAACAAAAGTAATTGCAGAATTAAAAGGAAAAGCATGTCAGCTGGGATTTGGAATTTGCATGCCGAGAATCCAGCTATTAACCCCTGATCTTCTTGCTGACAGTGGAGTTGTAGTTTTTGGACCGTTCCTTCTTCTTTATTTTCTTATCTAATTCCTCTTCAAATTCTGCAGCAAGTTGTTCTGCATCACATCCTCACTGACCCAAGGACTGACCACCAGGTGAATTTTGCTGACAATTATTGATGTTTCTCATTCTTAATGGAAGCTTGCTTTAGGGTTTTCTGACCTTCTCATGGTTAGCTTTCCATGTCTTGCTTCTAACCATTATTTTATTTTATTTATATTGCAGCCAATCAAGGAAGCAGCCTTGGGAAATATTCCAACTATTGCTTTCTGTGACACTGACTCACCAATGCGGTTTGTGGATATTGGTATTCCGGCCAATAACAAGGGGAAGCACAGCATTGGGTGTCTGTTTTGGCTTTTGGCAAGGATGGTTCTCCAAATGCGTGGCACTATTCGTCCAGGGCACAAGTGGGACATGATGGTGAGTTTTGTATGGCATTTTCTTGTTTGAAATTGCAATAAGTCATGAATTCTGCTCTCCAATATGCACACTCATGTTCTCTTTGCTAATAAGAGAAACCCACATAAATTATTACGCAATTAATACGAGGCTATTTTTTCTGTGCCAGGTTGATTTATTTTTCTACAGGGAGCCTGAGGAAACAAAACCACAGGAGGAGGAAGACGCGGTTGCTCCAGTTGACTATGCACTCACTGGAGCTGACTATATGGGTGGTGCCACTGATGGCTGGTCTAATCCTGTTGCTGATGGTGGATAGACAATGAAGCAGCGGTACCGATTCCCGCTGCAACCACTGCAGCAACAAGCTTGACAGTGATTCAGGTATGAAATGTGTGTATTGTTGATTAATTTGCTTGACAGTGATTCAGGTGAAAGCCTTTTGTTTTAGTCTGCTGTATATAACTCTTACTTTCTCACACCCTACGTTTATTATTCCAACATTGCTTTCTTGAGCTGTTCTGTTCCGAGCTTGAATTGTTTATTTCCTCTGGCAGCAGCAGGTGGTTTGGATGATTGGGGTGCTGCCGCTGTAGTCGACGGTGGTGTTAATTGGTCGTGAAGCCTGCTACAGTCCTTACTCTGACCATGTATTTCATATTTGGCATAATCTCCAGTGAGTTCTGAAAAGAATGTCATCATTTGTTGGGAACTGAACTTGTTTTTTGTTGTTTTGTTTTTCCATCCTTTCTGGGAATAGATTAGATCGAGAGATGATGTTGGTATCTCAAATGATGCTTCATTTGTTATTTATTATTGGCACATGAGCAAACTTCCATTTTCTTTTCTTGTTACTGCTTAATGACCACGCTGCATAATGATCACTGGGCTCAAAGGCTTAGTGAAAATAATAGAAGCCAAGGAAGTTTGCTTATAAACGATACTAATCTAGAATAATCTTTTATGCCTTCGAAAAGCAATCAAATCGTGTTTGAGAGCTAAAAAAAGAACCGGCAAATCTCAACGATGAAAGCCATTCACCCCTTTTGATTTCTTATTCGCACAGCTGCATTCCTCCTTCAGCCTTTGAATGATGCTTTCTCTTTCATTCGAGGAAACTATAAAAGCACGATTCAATGCATTTAGGTTTCATCCAGTCTGACCGCCTAGCTGAGATGATCGATCTCGGATGGAAAATGGACAACATTGGCTGTCTATTTTGTGAAATTCCATGATGAAATAATAGAGTACTGCCGAGGTACTGCGATGCGGGTCTTCGGAATCAGATAAAGGAGGAAACATAAGCTTCTTCCCGGAAGCCGGATGCAGAAGTGACTGAAAGATCTACCCTATCAGAAGAATAATAGTCGGGGGCAATGGCTTATGTAGGGCCAAAATAAGAGAAGGATTAAGAAGTTTCTTGATGACCATTAAAATAGAATGAAATTAAAAAAGAAAAAAAGGGTTGAATTAAAAAATAATAATTACTATTCATATAAATAGTTGGGTTATGTTTTCCAAATCTTTTAGTTATAGGAGGTAACATATACATTAAATATCATAATGCAAGATTAGCTACTTTCTGTGTCTCCATGAGAGCAGTCATGAGTAGCCCTATGTTTTGGATAGAAAAAGTGACCCTATGTAGCAAGATTCATGGCCAAAGAGAAGGAAAGCTGGCCTAACAAGTTAAAGAAGATGAAAGTAACCTTTGTAAGGTGTGTTTTTCATATACAAAAATATTAGAATGATATTTTTTTTAAATTATTTTTTACATAATATATTAAAATAATCTAAAAAATATATATAAAAAAAAAACTCACAAACATTCAGATGTTACTATCCCAAAAATTCTATTGTATATATATGCCATGTCAGCCAAATAGTGGAATTAAACCTAATTTAGTGATCTAAATTGTTTTTGTAATTTATTGAGTCACAACCTAGTTTAGATCAAATTATGAAAAACAAATAATAGAAATTAGTTTATTTATGAATAATCTTATAAATTAACTTGTAGTTTGCTCAAAATCTAATATTATTTTTTGTTATCTTTTTTTAAAATATATTAAAATAATACTATCTAGATTTACATATATCAATCTAAATTAAATGTTTTAGTTCATTTTCATTTTTTATTTATATTTTATTTGAATGCATAAATTTTTATTATTTGAATCTCTCATTGCATGCTATTAATATTGAAATTCCATAACTATTCACTTTATAGTCAGATTTTATTAAATTATCATGAAAAAAAGAAATGAACTAGACTAGAAAAAGACATGTTCTATATTTGATGGATACTATTTTTTTTTTAAATAGAGTTACTTTACTTTACTTTATTATTTATTAAGGGTATAATAGGTTCTTTGCTTTAATCTATATACTGTCTTTTTGTATTTAGGTTAAATTAATTATGTATTGAAGTTATTCATTATCAAACACTAGCCTTTTCTCTTATGTTTGCATTTTCTCATGATTTATTTGGATTGTTGAACTTGGTATGAAAGGGGAATACACCTTTTTTTTTAAAGTGATCATATAATTTGGTTTATGCAATCTGGTATTTTGTTTTTCTTTTAGTTTTTGCATTTTGTAACTTTTCTTCTTTTTCTTTATACATTCTATTTTTTCTTTGTTTGTTCATAATGATTGTCATAATCCAATTTTTGGGTTATTCCCCAAATCTACCCAAAAATAAAATAAAAGGGGCTAGTGTCGGCAAAAAAATCAAGGTGGAAATTTTGGACGTTTTTGAGAGCCCGGTCGTACATCTTTTTTGCCTAGAAATGAAGAAAAATACAAATTCAGTGATAAAATAATTTATTATTCGATAAATCTGTTTAAAACTTAACTGGAAAGATGTAATTATATTTTTATGGGTCAATTTGATTTAAATCTGCCAAGGCCTCACCAGAGCCATGCTGTGCTCCCCACCAGGATCATCGAATATTCCTTCCCCAT
This sequence comes from Salix viminalis, assembly GCA_029228465.1. Taxonomy (NCBI): domain Eukaryota; kingdom Viridiplantae; phylum Streptophyta; class Magnoliopsida; order Malpighiales; family Salicaceae; genus Salix; species Salix viminalis. The sequence continues at coordinate 484,873 of CM055437.1, forward strand.
GCCAATAGCTCCCCACCAGGATAATCCTTCTTCTTAGGCAACGAACAACAGCGCACCAGCTTGAACCAATAACGTGACCTGACAACTTCCAACACCCCCTCTAGCCACCATAGGCCACCATTTTCGACACCATCACTACATGGACAACAACCTCAGCCTCCTCTATTTGCCTAGGCCAACCCATTTAGCTGTGCCAGGCCAGACCCAAAATTTTTATTTTTATTTTGAAAAAAACAAAAAATTGCATTTAAAAAAAAAGTGTTGTTTTCCTGCATACGACTGAATTCCAAGATTTTTCAAATATATTTTTCTTAAAAAATATATGTTGCATCTTGGTCATATTTTAAAACAAAAATTGAATATTATAACGAGTTTATGATTATTCATTCGAATTTGGCCAAAATATCAAAAAAAATTAATATTTATTTTGTTTTAATTATCGAAGTGTAAAACTACATTGTAAAGTACACCCGCAGATAAAAAATAATTTTTACCATGGTGTAAAATTACATTATACAATACATCCGTACATAAAAAAGGTTTTTTTAACTACGGTATAAAATTACATTGTAAAGTACATCCGTAGATAAGAAAAAAAGGTTTTTAACGGCGGTGTAAAATTACATCGTAAAGTACACCCGCGGAAAAAAAATGGTTTTTGAATGTGCAGTGTAAAAAAATTTAACTTAGAAAAACAATCAAACAACAATGCAACTTACCTTAAATTGGGTGCACTAGGGGTGATGTGTTTGCCCCTTGCCCAACAAGTCCCCTTATCTAGACTCTTGCAGATCAATAGGTTTCTAATCACCGTAATACTAGGTGGCGACTCCTGATAATTATAGTTGTAACTTCACGGCTATAAAACACACCTTCATTTTCACTGCGCACCATTGTCCCCCAAATCCTGGGATGGTGGGGCACAAAGCTCGAAAAAAATCACCATCACAACAGATAGTGACTAGAGTGGAAGTGATGAAGGGATGATGAGCACCTTAGGGTACTATTTTGCTTTGGGGGAAAATGTGTTCAGTTGGCATCAAAGAACCAATCAGTGGTGGCACATTCTACAGTAGAGGTAGAATATATAGCTGCATATGTGACAACAAAACAATTGATTTGGGTAAGGAAAATGCTAAGTGATTTAGATTGCAATCAATCAACTCTCACAAGATTGCTATGTGACAATACATCAGCTATAGTCATCTCAAAGAATTTTGTGTTTCATGACAAGACAAAGCACATGAAGATGAAATTTCATGCTTTAAGGCAATTCCAGAAAGAAGGGAACTAGAGATGAAATATTGCATTTCAAAAGAACAGTTAGTAGACTTATTTACCAAACCTCTAGCCAAAGACAAATTTGAAGAGCTAAGGGAGAAGATAGGTATATGCAGCCATGGAACCAAGGAGGAGTGTTGAAGAATTTGGTTCCAATTCTGCTACAAAACTAGCGATAAGTTTTTTTTTATTATTAATGTTACTCATTTAATTCCAGCATTTAGTGGTGTGTTTTGATTGTCCTTTTCTACTTCTAGTTTAAATCTTATCTATGATAAGTTTAGTGTAGGAGTTTGTGTTTGATTGGGGTTCTTCTTGCAATGCTTTGATTTCTTCTATAAATACAATTAGAGGAATGACAGTAATCTCATCTTGGATTCTACCCCTTGATCTCTGTAATTACTTGCTCTTTGTTTTTCTTCTTTGTTCTTTAGCTAAGGGCTGAAATTTTTTAATTGAAATAGTGGGCAACTCGAAAAACCAACAAGCTCAACTTTCATCTTTGTGTTGAGTATCGCATGCAGGTGGTGAAAAGACATTGATCTGGAATTGTTACACAGAGAAATAATATTTCTATTAATTGTTTATTTAATTAGCTGTGCGTAATTATCATTCGTGATTTCTTTGTCTAGCCGAAGGGGGTAAATCAAGTGTTTAAAAAGGTTTGCTTTCGACTTTAAGTGTTAAAGTAATATAACATTGTTTATTGAGCTTCAATTAATAAATTAGCTCTTGGAGTGTGATTATTTTTCGTAAACATTATTTTTCAATTATTCTTCATATTTGAAAAGTATTGAACTTGAAGTAGCGTTATAATATGTTTGGTGCAATGATTGCGATTGCTTTTTAAATATTTTATGTTTGAAAATACATCAAATTAATATTTTTATAATTTTTTATAATTTATTTTTGATATCATTACATTAAAATAATCTAACAATAATAAAAAAAAAACTATCATTTTCAAACAAAGATTTAAAAAAAAACAAAAAAAAAACATTTGAAACATTAAATCAAAACTCGAGTACCGAAATATAAATCCCATGACTACTTAATTAGCATAAAGTATTTATCAAGTCATGATAGAGACAGAAAAAAAAAAACCATTCGACATTGTTTAAATAAGAGTTGATTATAAAGACCATCTTAATCATTTCCTGTCTTCTGAATTTATCGACCAACTTGATTTGGCACTTGGCAATAGATTAAGAGTCAACAAAAACCCTACACAAACTGTCACTTTCTAGATAAGAGTTGACTATATAGCCGAAAAAAAAAAAACCAATGTAACGATGTGCCTGTATGGTATTGAAGGTGGATGTATTAAATTTATTTATTTTAAATTAATTATTTTAGAAATTTGAAATCATCTTTAAAATAAGAAAATGAATTTTTGATGTTAACAGGAAGGTGCTACATTCGAAAAACAAAGTGCTCCATTTGCATCTATTTTTGATCTGGTAATGTATTATCTGTCAGGATGTCTGTCTCCTGGCAATGAGAGAGTTGAATATATATAGAGACACACTTTTTTCTTTTTTTTCCCGTACGAATTTATCAACTAATTTGATCCGGCACTTGGCGCTAGAGTAAGAGTTCACAAAAGAGTTGACATGTCTTCACTAAGAAAAAAATGGTGGGTGGTAGACATATCTCTAACGAAAGATAAAGATGAAGAACAAGTGCCAATTAATAAACAGAGCACAACGCTACCCTCAGTTGGCACTAAACCATTACTTGTGAGAAACAAGACGCTACCTAGTTGAGTCTATATATATAATCAGCTTCTGTGAGAAACTCTATGCCAGCCACCCTCTTCTTTTTTTTTTTTTAACAAAACCCTGAAATGCTATTGTCTTTCATGTATATCTGTCTCTCTATCGATTACCACACCTTAGTTTGAAACAAAGTACGTAGTGTAAATTAAACTGCATCTGCGTAAACAATCCTAAGAAACAAAAATCAAAACTTGAGTTTCCCAGAAAAATACTTTACGTCCAAAACAGTACTAACCTAAAGACACGTCCAAGCTGAGCTATAATTAATAATGGCGGAAGATTGCTGCAGCTTGCAGCTGATTAGCGGTGACGGTGTTTTAAACAGGGAAGGACTCGAAAACTTCTCGAGGACCACCAACCTCTCCCAACGCGGTGTCTCCTACGCTGTCGTTGCAATCATGGGCCCCCAAAGTGGCGGTATGTATTCTTTTTACATAGTTGTTTATCGCACGCAGAGAAAGAGTATAAACTGTTTAATTAGTCTGTCTTCTCCGGTGAAAAGGGAAGAGCACCCTCTTGAATAAGCTCTTCCAGACAGATTTCAGGATGATGGATGCAGATGATGGAAGGTCAGGAGTTTTTTTTAGAGAGCAGGATTCGTCTATCTATTTACTGGTATGAAAAATAATTTAGCTTGCTTACATTTTCAGGACGCAAACAACGCAAGGCATTTGGATTGCGAAGGCTATTGGTATCGAGCCTTTCACAGTTGCCATAGACGTGGAGGGATCGGACAGCAGGGAAAGAGGCCAAGTATAAACTAACTAGGCTTTGCATTCATATTTGAGACTTAGTTAATGATTCTTTGTCTAATTTCCACTTGAATGTTACTGATATTATTAATCATTGCGTAAGGCTATTGTGAATCATAAGCTCTTAATGATGTCAATTTAAGTAGAGTTTTAATTGTAATCATTAATGTTTGAATTAAAATTATTTTTCCATTTCTGTTTATATTTATTTGAAATTAATGATAAGTGTGAAGTTAATTTCATATATTATAATTATACTTACACTGCCATTTTAAAAGAAAAGAAAATGAATTTGTGATGTTCTCAGGGAGGCGCAACATTCGAAAAGCAAAGTGCTCTATTTGCTTTGGCAATTGCTGACATTGTAATCATAAACATGTGAGTTTTGTTCGATTGCTTTGAGTTTCATTTATTCATTATAATGAGTTTTGGATTTTAATTTGATTATCTCATTTCACGAAGAAAAAACATTCCATTTAGAGGTATTTGACACTGCGTTTCAAAAGTGTTTTTAACAAAATTTAATTTATTTTTATTTTTACTTAAAATTAATTTTTTTTGGTGTTTTTAGATCATTTTTATATACTGATGTTAAATATGATTTTTTTTTTAAATATCACTATGATGTATTTGTAAATAAAAATCATTTCAAAAAGCAACTTCGACCACAAAATCAAACAAACCTTTAAAATGAAAAGTCATTTAAAATTTAATTTAAAATAACAGAAACAATGCCATTGTAAATAAATATCAAGAAAAAATCCTTAAAGGCTAGGTTATACGATCAATTAGAGGATCACCTGCATGACCACATAGGAATTAACTATGCGTTGAATTACTATATACAGGTGGTGCCATGACATTGGTCGAGAACATGCTGCCAGCAGGCCCCTTCTAAAAACAGTTTTTGAGGTACTCTAGTCATTTCCCTTCGGTCAATCAGTAGTTTTTAGCCTATGCTGATATGATTGCTAACATCAAAATTTCATAAAATAAAATTAATAAATCAGTTTCTCAAATAATATCATTTTACATGCAGGCCATGACCCGTTCATTTCGCTCCAGCAAAACAAGCCTGCTGTTTGTCCTCCGCGACCAAACAATGGTTTAGTATTCCCCCCCTATAATAATGATATTTCATTAGAATACATTGTAAGAATAAGTTTTCAAATAGTTTATAAAAAAATTAATAGAGACTTATTCTAGTATTTGAGTATCTATTAAATTTATTCAAAGGAATGGGTTGTAGTCTTTTTTTTTTTTCTTTCGATAATCTAGATTAACTTGCGTGCACTTCCATTAAACTTTCAGGATCCTATCTGTGTGTCCATATAATATTTTCACATAAAAATAAGTTAATTCATCACTAGATGACATGACTCCAAAACAATATTGTCAGGAATTTTAAAGAAAACATGTCTTTTATATTCCAAAATCTTTCAATTATATAGTGTGATGAAGAACGATTATAGATTATTTGGTTTCCTACGGATATATACTAATTAATGAAGCTATATACGCCCTCTTATTTTTTTGTTTGCGAGGATAAATATAGACTCCACTTGAACTGCTGCGACGTCTTCTCAGGCAAGATATTGAGAAGGTATGTTGTTTATGAGCGCATAAGCTCTTCTTAATCATTCTGAAATAATTGTTGTGATTAATTTTGCAAAGCATTTTTTCTTAATCATACAGATATGGGCTGCAATTGCTCATGCTGATGCTCATAAAAGGACTCCTTTGGATGAGTTCTTTAATGTACGTTGATTTCATTTCCTTCGCCTATGTTGAGAAACTTAAATTCTAAGTTTATTTAACGATGAAATTAAGGTGGAGATAAAATTAAATCCGAATTTAATATAAAATTTTAACTAGCAACTTAAAATTTTAATTTAATACGAGACTTTGACATGGTAGTGTACTATTCTTTGAGCTTTAAATTCTATTATTATGGATATATAAATATTTTGTTGATTACTATGAATTGAAGGTGGAGATCACTGCTTTGCCTAGCTATGAATTAGAGGAGATGAAGTTCACAGAGCAGGTAAATTAATTGGTTCCAACTGATATATACTGCATAGTACATGTCCACTCCTATAATTAATAATGAGAGTAGTAAGATTAAAACTTATAGTTGTTTGATCATCAAGTGGTAAAATTATGAATAATTTTATTAAAATCCTGAACTGATGTTTTTTGTGATGTACTTCACAGGTTGCTAGGCTGAGGCAGCGGTTCTTCCTTTCCACCTCTCCGGGAGGTCTTGCTGGTGATAGGAAGGATGGCCAGCCTGCTTCAGGGCTTCCCCTTCGTGCTCAACAGATATGGGAAACCGTAAAGAAGAACAAGGATCTGGATCTTCCTCCTCCCCAGGTTTACTTAAATGCCGACTTCTTATTTTGAGAAAAATGAATATATATATATATATATATAAACTTCAATGAGAGAAAAATGAAATATATATAAACTTCAATGAGATTTTCCTGAGTGAAAATGTTTCTCCATGTTGTTTACCAGGTGCTGGTTGCCACATTTCGATGTGAACAGATTGCCAAGGAGAAGCTCAGTCGCTTGAAATTGGATGAGGTGTTTCTTTTTTCATGGTTTCTTCATTCAAAAGTTTCTGTGCTACCTTGCTGTGAAATTTTAATCACTCAATAACATTAAATCAATTTCATACAGACATGGTTGGCCATGGGAGAAGCTCTTAAATCTGGTCCAGTTTCAGAATTTGGGGAGAAGCTCAGTTCTATTTTGGAAAACTATCTCTGTCAGTAAGTTCATCCTGCTCTCTTTTAATATATAGTATAATTTGTGCTTTGCGGTCCACGCTTCTAAAAAGATTTTCATTTCTTTTTTAAAAAAAAGTATTTTTCTATATTTTTTTTATCATTTTAATGGGGTAAAAAAAACTTATAACAGGAGCTGTGTTAGGAAGGTTGGATGTAATTCAGCTGGATATATCTCTAATATATATTACTCACAGATATGACAAGGAGGCCATCAATCATGAAGAAAGTATCAGAAATGAAAATCGGAGAAAGTTGGAAGCAAAAGCACTAAAAGTAAGGCCTTGCTGTGTGAACATTTTCGTTTGTTGGGTGCTACCTCCTGCAATGTTTTTGTATTTTGAGTACTGAAGACAGCCACTGTTATGGAGGTTGTACGCCCAGCTTATGCTGCCATGCTGCAACATCTACGTTCCATTGCTCTTAAAAGTCTTCAGACGAGGCTGGAAACGACGGTGAAGGAGGCATCTGGCGATGCTGCTGTTGATTCCTGCTGTCAGTCCAGAATGCGCAAATTTGAACGAGGATGTGAAGGTGATGATTCAAGTTTACGGTGGATAACAGTATTTTAATTATTTATTGCCTTTTTATATTTCTCTGACACCTGGATGGTATTACTATTTATTTAGCTTCCTTTTATATTAATATACTTTATTAATTTCTATATCAGATGCCACCATAAGACAGGTTAACGACTGGGTTTGTTTAGAAGAACATGTCAGGGAAAGCCTTCGCCGGGACATAGAGACACTTAAATCCGAAAAAAAAGCCGAATATGAGGTAATTTCATGTTTTTTCATATATATATATATATATCGGTTAAATTAAAGTTGAATCGAAATATTCTACTTCATAATCATGCTTGGTGTTTTCTTCTGAAAACTCAAAAGGAGCTCATCAAGGCACAAAAAATTAAGAAGGTATCCGACGGTGCGGGGATCTTGGTGCGGGTAGGGGTGGCGGCGTCACTGATGGCTGTAGGGTGTGACCTAGTCACGGCAACTGCAGTTGCGCTGGCGGCGTCGACGTCGACAAAACGGTTAATTGATAAAAATATCTGAACATCGAATGTGGGAGAGAATATTGATGTTTTCTTACCAGGTTGAATAAATCTCTCAGAATCCCTCATAACATATCTTGAACATTCTTTTTTAAAAAAAAAAAAAATATTCAAAGTTTAAAAGAAAATATGTTTTAGCATGAGTTTCATAAACACAAAAATTAATTTCTTGTATTTTTGGATTTTACATGTTTGTAGATTTCAAAGAGTGTTGACCAATATTTTAAAAAAATACAAAAAACTTCTTTTGTGGGGGTTTATATATTATTGACTTGTAATATATGATTAAACAAATCTTTAAGGGGTGAATATCAAAACATTATTGGAGATAATTCGCTATTATTTATTGTTAATATTTGGATAAGGAAACCCTAAGTGGTAAATATCCAAAATACTTTTCTAGGAATAATAAGTTATTATTATTTATTTAATCAACACATCTTCGAAAAAAACCCTAATTATAATTAGGGACATTTCGATTCTTGACTCCAAGGGTTACATGCCGTGGATGTATGAAGTTCTAAGGCAAAAAAAGGCTTTTGAAGCGCTTTGAATTTCCTTGTGATTTACAAGTGCGAACACTTGAAATACTAAATGAAAAAAGAAGCTTTAAAGCACATTGAACTCCTTAGATTTTTATCCTAATTGTCTCTTAAATCATAGATTGTAAATGTATCAAACACAAATTTCACAAGATCTGCATCAGTTCTCCTTGCCACTATATAGACATATCAAAAGGTATGATCCATTTGGTCAAGTGTACTTTCTTTTAGACTTTGAACCCAAATGTATTCATCAAAGCAAACCTATTTTAATGAAATTGATTAGATAACACCAAACACCATAACAATTATAAGCCAAACCAAAACACCAAGCAACTTACCTTAGATAAAGCATACTAGGAGTGTTAAAACCTTTCCTTTACACAACCAGTCCCCTGCTTTAGAATCTTTAAAAGACCAGTTAGGTTTTCTAATAACCAAAACACCAAGTGTTTTTTTTTTTGTGAAAAAGAGAGTTTTTACCTAGTAAAAGGAAGGGTTTAGCACCCCTAGTATGTCCTATAACGTAAGTTGCTTAGTGTTATGGTCTTCCTTATGATTGCTATGTTGTTGATGTTATCTAATCAATTTTCCTATGATAGGTTCGCAAGGAAAATGAACAAAAAATTTGATGATAAATGTCGAGACGATGTTTTTTCATGCTTCACGCCCCGCCATCCTCGGAAGGGAGAGACAGCAGCGCGCGGTGAAAATGAGAGATATTTATAGTAATAAAATCACGACTATAATTCTTAGGAGTCACCACCTAGTATTAAGGTCACTAGGAAACCTATTGGTCTGTGAGAGTCTGGATAAGGGGACTTGTTGTGCAAGGGGAAGACGCATCACCCCAGTGCACCCTATCTAAGGTAAGTTGCATTATTGTTTAATTGCCTTTTAAAATTAAAAAAAAAAGACACTGAATTTTCAAAAACCATTTTTTTTTTGCAGGTGTACTTTACAATGTAATTTTACACCATAGTTAAAAATATTTTTTCTTATCTACAAATATATAATTTTACACCGCAGTTAAACCCCCCCTTTTTAACTATGGATGTACTTTACAATGTAATTTTACACCCTAACAGATAAAACAAGATAATTTTTTTTTGATATTCTGGCCAAATTCCAACAGATAATCATAAACCGGTTACGATATCCATTTTTTATTTTAAAATATAAGAAAGATGTTAAATATATTTTTTTATTAAAATTATGATGGGATAAACCTTGGAATCCAGTCGTGTGCACGAAGACAACACTTTTTAAAAAAATGCAATTTTCTTAAAAAAATTCGGGTTGGGCCCAACCCAAATAAATGGGACCACCCACTCACTGGGCTGGGGCGAGAGTTGGTCGGTCCAAGTCAAAATAGAAAAGAAAAAAAAGGCAAACACGTTAACAGTGCAATGAATTAATTCACTCGCATTGTTCGTTACTTGATCAGTAACATGGAGGGTGACTGACGGTGATGAGAGGCTCACCTACCACTGTCACCAAGTAGAGGAGGTTAAGGTGGTTCTTCTGGTGGTGGTGGCATCGAAAACAGTGACATATAGTGGTTGGAAGGGGCGTCAGAAGCTTACTGGTTTTGTGCAAGGGTTGTTGCTGTTTTCGTCGCAAAAGATGGGGAAGGAGAGATGGAACTAACGGTGGAGCTTCTAGCGTGGAGGAGAAGACTCCTATACTTATGGGGGTGGTGCTAGGTGGTCACCCAACCGCAGCTGGAGGATAGAGAGAGCTATCAGCATGACTAGATTTAGAGAGAGAGTTGTTGACCGATAGGGAGAGAGAGAACTGCTATTGTTGGTTCAGCCGGAGGAAGGGGAGAGAGGGGGTTGCTGCTATCGTCACTTCTGGCTACCGCTGAAGAGGTGTCACCAGAGGTGGGAAAGACAAGGGGTTGTTGGTTATTTTTTTGTAACTGTCCAAACATTGTTTTCCCCCTGTAAAATTCCCTGTGTACGTATGTGTTATTTCTGTTGTCTACCCTAGTTTTATCAGTATTCTTTTGTATTCTTCCCCATGTTTCCTTTGTTTTTTATTCAAATTTTACGTCGGTGTGTCCATTTGCCTCATCCCTTATGCTCTTGCATGCATGGATTTTATAGGAAGGTGGCAAACCTTTCGGCTGCCCATTACATGCAGCGATGGGTTGCCTCTTCATCTACAGCAGCGTGCCTGCACTGTTTAGGTGACTCTTATGCTTTGCAACCTGCACATTTAATCTATAAAATGGGGAATTTACACATCATTGGGGGAGAATAGATGAGAAAATTTGCAGAACATGAGGAAGATGAAGATACACAATGCGAAAGTTGAAAAAAAAACACATACAAACATAATCACCAGTGGTACCACCATCATCTTCCTCGACGATGGCAGAGGCATCGTCGATAGCCTTCCCTGTGTTGTAGTCCTCTATCTCTCTCTCCTACAGTCATGTCGACAACCCTCTCTCTCTCTCTCTCTCTCTCTCATCAACCAGTAGTGGGTCGACCATATAATACCACCCCCTCATCACGAGCAACTTCTCCTCCATGCCAGCTATCGCTGTCGCACCCCAAAAAATTGAAATGAATGCGGCATCGTGACGACTCGTCCCCGTGAGCGGGGGATTAAATGTCAGGGGGTTCTCTATTTGAAAAAAAAAAAGGGAGTCGCCACCTAGTATTAATGGTTACTAGAAAACCTAAAACCTGGTCTTTTAGAGATTCTAGGGTAAGGGGCTGGTTGCGTAAAGGGAAGGTTTTAGCACCCCTAGTACGTCCTACCTAAGGTAAGCTGCTTGACATTTGGCTTGTTTATGATTTGATCTATCAAAACAAAGGTAAAATAAATGGCAAATGAGATATTACTCCACCAAATATTTTGGATATTTATCCCTTAGGATTTATTTACCCAAATACCAACAGTGAATAATAGCATATTATTCCCGCCAGATATTTTGGATATTAACCCCTTAGGATTTATTTACCCAAATACCAACAGTGAATAATAGCATATCATTCCCGTCGAATATTTTGGATATTGACCCCTTTAGGATTTATTTACCCAAATACAGATAGTGAATAATAGTATATCATTCCCGTCGAATATTTTGGATATTAACCCCTTTAGGATTTATTTACCCAAATACTGATAGTGAATAATAGTATATCATTCCCGTCGAATATTTTGGATATTAACCCCTTAGGATTTATTTACCCAAATACCAACAGTGAATAATAGCATATCATTCCCGTCGAATATTTTGGATATTAACCCCTTTAGGATTTATTTATCCAAATACCGATGGTGAATAATAAATTCTCAAAGAAAAAAAATAAGATTTTTATATTTTTTTGAATATTGGCCAATACCCTTTGGATTTTACAAACTTGTTGTAAAATCTCAAAATGCAAGAAATGATTTTTTCTTTGCGAAATCCATGCTAAAACTCATTTTCTTTTCAAAACTCAAGATAATATATATTTTTCAAAGGAAAGACAATTTTTAAAATATGCTAGTGTATTGGCCTTATGCAAGAAAACAACACATTTTTTTCTTTTAATAAAATATTTTTGGGAAATTGTATATTTATATTTTTTAATTTATTATATATATATAGGGGTGGGCTGGACTGCCACAGCCTATGGGGCTGGGCTGCCAGCCCGCCCCTAGTGAGCTGGGCTGCCAGCCCGGCCCTGGTGAGCTGGGCTGTCAGCATACGGGCTTCCAGCCCAGTCACTTTGGCTGGGGCCTTTTCATGGATCGGGCCGGGCACAAAGCCCGGCCCAACCCGGCCCGCAGGGGAAATGAATCAGTTCATTCCCCCGCATGCAGAGAAGACGATGCACAATGATGGTGATTTTTCAAGTATGAAAAAAGGAGAAACGGTTAATACCTATGCGTAGAGGATGTCGTGGTGGTTCTTCTGGTCGTTGTTTCGTTGGATATGGTGGCCTGAGTTTGCCGGAATAGTCGTCGGAAAACTCTCGGTCACGTTGCAGGGGCTGCTGCTATTGCTGCTGTCGTCGCCTCTCCCTTCGCCTGAGATGGTGGAAGAGTTGCTGGGGTTGAGGGGTGGCTTATGGTGATGAGAAGGAGCAGGAATGGTGGTCGACAATGGTGCTGCACGGCTGGCCGAGAGTGAGGAAGAAGAAAAGAGGGGTCTGTTTTTTTTTGAGAGAGAGCAGAGCAAACGAAACAGAGGGAGAGCCGAAGAGAGCAAATGCTATGGAAAGTTGTTCGAAAATTTTTCACGTAAAAGTTCTTGTCTCCTCAGCCCTCTTGTTCTTTTTTTTTCGTTTTTCTTTTCTTTTTCTTCACCGTGTACTGCTATTTATAGCAGTGCAGACCAAAACCGAGTAAGGTAAATAGAGGAAAGTCTGGAAGAGATGCTGATGGAGATATATTTTTTTGTGGAAAATCACGATAGATTAGGAAGAAATTTGAAAGCTCGGTCATGCATGCAGTGTTGCGGAAAAGCTAGCAGATTGAAAAAATCAACGGAGAATTAAGAAGGAAATCACGCTGGAGATAAATTTGGGAAGAAGATCGCGATTTACATAGGAAGAATTTGAAATCAAGATGATCTGCCTTGCTATGATGGAGATGAATCGGGCAATAAAATCAACATTGATGGGAATAAATTTGAGTTGATCTGTTGTGATCAACGTGATTTTAAATTAAATGCAACATGCCGGAACAGTGCATGTTTCCTTTCATGCAGATTTCAAAAAATCAAAAGAAGGTAAAAATATGATTTGGTCCTTTAAAAATTCTCTAAATGCACCCAATTGGATTTAAACTTTTTATGCAATTAAATCTCATTAAAAATTCAATCTCAACCTTGGCTTTGCGCGACTTTCTAAACTGGCCCTTGGCTCCCGATTTTCGCGATTTAACCCTCAATCGGCCATTAAACTCCAAATTGCTCGATTTCGCCCTTGAACCCAAAATCTGTTTTTGAAATACTTTTTTTTTTGAAACATAAAAAATAAAGAGTCAAAAATTGGGTAGCAACAGATGCCCCCTCTTTACAATGCTTACGACTAAAGTCTTGTAAAAGACTTTAAATAGTAAGCGTTGTAAAGAAAAACAGAATGAAGGATATGGGTCTCGTTTTTCTGGGTGACCTACCCAAGCTAGATATGAAGGGTCTCATTTTCCTGGGTGACCGACCCGGTTAGTATGGCCTCATTTGATGGGTGACCGACCCGGTTAGGATGGCCTCATTCGATGGGTGACCGACCCGGTTAGGATGGCCTCATTCGATGGGTGACCGACCCGGTTAGCATGGCCTCATTCGATGGGTGACCGACCCGGTTAGCATGGCCTCATTCGATGGGTGACCGACCCGGTTAGCATGGCCTCATTCGATGGGTGACCGACCCGGTTAGCATGGCCTCATTTCATAGGTGACCGACCCGGTTAGGATGGCCTCATTCGATGGGTGACCGACCCGGTTAGCATGGCCTCATTCGATGGGTGACCGACCCGGTTAGCATGGCCTCATTCGATGGGTGACCGACCCGGTTAGCATGGCCTCATTCGATGGGTGACCGACCCGGTTAGCATGGCCTCATTTGATGGGTGACCGACCCGTGGTCTCATTTTTCTGGGTGACCGACCCGGCTAGCATGGCCTCATTTGATGGGTGACCGACCCGTGGTCTCATTTTTCTAGGTGACCGACCCGGCTAGCATGGCCTCATTTGATGGGTGACCGACCCGTGGTCTCATTTTTGTGGGTGACCGACCCGGCTAGCATGGTCTCATTTGATGGGTGACCGACCCGGCTAGCATGGTCTCATTTGATGAGTGACCGACCCGTGGTCTCATTTTTCTAGGTGACCGACCCGGCTCGAGCAACATCGATCTTCCATTCATCATCGATCTTCAATTCATCTTCCGTGATTTTGCTGACTTGAGATTCTGCTTCTCCATATTTTCCAAAACTCGAAATCACATCAGCTTTCGCCACACCTTTCCTGTCAGGTTAGTGTTATGACAATAAAATGCATGCTTTTGTTACTTCTTTAGAAACATAGGCCCTTTTCTCTGATGCTCCATTATCAACAGGATGCCTTTGCCTAATCTCCAAAGCTTTGCAGGCTTCTCTGATTGGATGGCTCATTCAACCACTCAAACGCAAGCGCCTTGCTTATTATGGGCTATCTGCGATGATCTTTGCTTTTATCCAAATCTGACCATGCCCCCAAGTGTGGGGTTGCTTGATTTTCCATTTAGCGCAGAGTTCTATCATTAATCTTCCATCGAAGTTCTGAGCATTATCAGTTATGATCTTTTCTGGTGGTCCATATCGACATATCAAATCTCCTTCACCTTTTGCGTTACATGAGCAAATGACCCAACTTCTACCCATCTTGTGAAGTAGCTGATAGCCACGAGAATAAACCTATGACCATGGCTTTTGGTTGATAGGCCCAATCACAATCATTCCCTACAATGTAAAAATCCACGGAGATATCAAGTTGAACATAAGAGCTAGAGGGGCATTGATTTTTGTCACCACGGACTTGACACTTATGACACTTGCGGACATAATCGATGCAATCCTTCTCTAATGTCATCCAGAAATAACCATTTCTTTGCATTTTCCTAACCATCATGCCTATTAGTATGGGTTGAGCGGATCCCTTCATGGACTTCTCGCAACGCGTTTCTGGCTTCAACTCCATCTAGGCATCTCAACAAAGTACCATCAGATGACCTCTTATACAAAAACCTCCCCATCAAGGTAAAAATCCATCGTTAACCTCCTCAAGGTTTTCTTCTCTTTTTGGATGCCCCCAGGGTTTTGTATGAAATTATTGATATCGTAGTACCAAGGGTTTCCATCTATTTCTCCTTCAATTGAGCAGCAATGAGCTGGTTTATCTTCTGATATCAATGTGTATCAGCATCATTGACCTCTTTGCTTTTAAGGCTGCCTTCATCTGAGGATGTAGAACTCTCCAAATTCTTCTGGCTCCTCTTACCTTCAATAGATTTCTCTGTTCCCCTGCTCAATTTCAGATTTTTATGGCCATCACCTAGTTCATGTTCAGAACGCTCCCTAGAACTCTTTGAATTTGCACATTTATCTTTCTTCTTACCGGAGTCAAATTTCTTCTTGCTTCTTTCTCTTCCCTTGCTTTCACCACCAGTAACAGATTCCCAAGAATTACAGACTTGACATCCATTTTCCTTGGAAGATCATGTTCCTCTCTTGCTTTTCTTTTGCTACTTTGGATATAAAAATCATTACTGTCTCCACTAGCGATACTACTGACATCGGGTCACAGAACGAATAGAGTTTTTTATCTTTGTGCACTTTCTGCTCATTTTGTTTGCCTAGTTTGCCATTGCTTCTAGAATTTTCAGCATGCCTAGACAGTCTTGAATGATTATTAATACTTTATCTCTTGCGAGCATCCCTAGGAGCTGTTTCAAGCAAGGATTCATATGGTTGTTTCGCTGAGATGGCCAAATTCCTCTCTTTAGCATCCTTTACTAGAGCTGCCCAGTTCTGGTTCGTCTGCAAGGTCCTCGCATTACCCAAAATCCAAAGCGAGAGCTTGGCTCTTGTCAGGGCAACATTCATCCGTCTTTCATCAGCGACAAACCCAATACCGTTGGAGCTCAATCCATTCATAGATGAACTTAATCAGCTGCTCTAACAGTGGAAAGTATCAGTATATCAACCTCTCGACCCCGAAAGCCATCAACAGTATTGAACTCCATATCAGCAACAACAGATGATCCAAATGCACTAGAGAAACGAGAGCGCAGAAGTGAGAGCTGACATCTATATGGAGTTATGATGCCAATTCTACCGCCAACAAAACTCGGATGAGTACCTCCTTTTGAAAAATCGTAGCAGCTCAACTGCAGCTTCAGTCTCACGTTCATTATAAGAGCTGATGCACAAGAATTTTTTTACCGCGAAGCTCTGGCCGTCTGTAATGTCATAGAATAAATAAGGGCCAAGAACCCCAATCTCATGAAATGATGCTGATTTGTTTGACATTTGCTCTCCGTTCATCAACTTGCTATCGTAAAAGTGCAAGGAGGGAAACTGGCAAATTTCTGGGTGCATCCTATAAGCATGTAATGGAGATCATCTTTTCTTCAATTTATGATGGTTCAATTTGTTCGCTGCATTGGATGTTCTTGTTGTACTTCACCTCATGAACCAAAAACAAAATGCACGATCTTCTCGCTTGAGATCTGTGATTGCGCCATGGTCAATGGCTGGGACTTTCACGATTTCCATTTCGACTATCTTTTCGCTCATCAACCACTTTACAGTCTTTGCCTGCAGCTGCTGCTATCGTCTCTACACGTTTGTCATCTTGCTCAAATAATTCTGCAGACTCTTTTGTATTGGAGTAACTGACGGTTTCAATAGATGCTTTGCATTGTTCCCCAACAGATTGCAGAAATAGATGTAGCTTACTTTCTTCAACATTTCCAACTTCTTTGAATGCCTTTTCTGATCCACAGTTATAATCCATTCTGCATGCTTAACATAATATCTAAGGCATTCTCACTAGTTGTCGGGTAAGATCTATTCGCGACTTCAGCATTGTCAGGTAGCTTTTCATTTCCTCCACGGTGAAAAGATCTATTCTCAGCTTTAGCATTATCAGATATATTTCCATTACCTCCATCATGATCAAGTACACACTTGATAATCCCATCAGCCTCAGAATTCATCGAAGGCAAACTATTTTCCGTATTCACTAGAAATTGGACCAACATCCTGTAATGCTTCTTTGTTGTCTCCATTAGCATTGCTGGGGGTCACCACACAGTTTGCTACCTTCTCGTTTCCTTCACAATCTGAACAGCCTTGAAAACCAGTATTATTGTCTTCAAGGTCAATATGAAGTGTCATATCTGGTAACTCAACATTCTGAGTCATCCTACTTGCATTATCCTTGCTTCCGATATTAACATTGCCAGACGATCCATTACCACTGAATTTTGGCCTGATCAACTTTATTCTTTTATGCTGCTGACCTGATAAGCTAATTTTCTGTACTCCCTGTATTGGCAGCACTCACAATTTCTGTGCTTTTCTACGACGCTTGAAATCTATAAAGGGTATCACTTCAGGTATTTGGAGATCATCCCCCTTGCCAGCTGAAATATCATTCATGATAATCCCCTTTGAGACCTTCGGCAATTGACCCATTAATAAGTGGGGAGTTCTTGTTCTGTTTCTTATCCTGGAAATTTGTAACCTCATCTTGCCTTTTCGTCTGCGGCTTAATTTTTTCTTCACCTATTGCCAGGCCTGGGGACATCTGGGTCATAAGGAATATTGGATGCACCAATTCCATCTCCATAAGATGTTGAATATAAAGCATTAGACCTAGGCAATCTATCACCATCCAATACAGAAAAAGAAAGCTCAGAATTATGTGGCTCCATCAACTCTACTGGTGAAAGGTGTTCAGCTGGGTTCTCTGTGTAAGAATCCCGATCACTTTCACGATTGATTGCTGCTCCTTTGAAGGCTCAATGGTTCTGAGACAAAATGGCCGAACAGAAACCCTGTTGTACCCAAGCATATATGCACCCTGAGAAAGCACCTCATTTAATTCAAACTAGAAACCTTGTTGTCATCAATTCCATGCCAGTTTCCATGGGAATCCTTGGTGTAACATATGTAATGACCAAAAAATGATGCATTTAGCATATCCACGTGGACAACAACTGCATAAAGCTTGTATACATCGGTGCCATCTCCTCCTTCACTCATCATCTCAGGAAAAGTTACCCTTTTGTTAAGTTTACCATACCTCCCACTCTGGAATCTCTTTAAAGCGATTGTAAGAACATTTGGAGCTCGTTGAATGGTAAGACGCTTCCATGCCTTAACATAGTTATTGCACTGTCACATTTGTACATATTTTTCTCCATGAAGCCACTCTTTGTCTGCGTGAATTGATCAAGGCATTCCTCCAAGGATGCAGACATCACCATGAATCTCAACGAGTTAAACCCTATCATGTTCTCAAAGTGATTGAAATCTTATTGCATTTTGCACAAATCACCGAGATTGAGGCTGACCCCCCCAAATATGTGTTGAATTTTTGTAGTCTCTTGAGATCGCGAGGTTCAACGACCTTTTCCCTCACCAAATTCATCAAGGCATACTTGATTGCATAGTATCAATGGCAAACCTCATGAACTCATGAGCATCCTCCTGTCTTCCATAGCCAAGATTACCACCAATATTAGGTAACCGAAAAAGAATATTTATCGGTGAAAAGGGAAGTGTGCTTTGGCTTGCTTTTTCAACATGGGATTGAAACACCAATCATTACGTCTACATTCTGTTTGATGTCCTTTATTCAACAAATATGCAACAAATGGCCTCGTGTATGTGAGGCATTGTAGAACCATGTTGGCAAAACAACTGTTTCCATAATTTAAGAGCCCACAGGGAGAAAATCCGGGCTTGTCTGAGTTGAAAAGTTTAATGAACTCTTCATACGGGAAAAGAACCTTTCCTGGCTTCTTTATAGGCTTAGAGTTAGAAACTCCACAGGCAGGAGCAAGTGCAATGCTAGAAAAGCTTTTAATCCCACCACCTGAAGGTTTAAAACCAAAGTTTGATCTTGCTGTTTGTGAGGAATTTAATTTGAACTCCTTGCATTTCAACTTGTGGCCAGCCTTCCAATGTGCTTCTTGGCATCCTGTGAGCAATATCTCACGGATTTACAACGAGAACACTTTTTCGTCCCAAAAACTGCCACAATTGCCACAAAGACAAGAGTCCTCTTCAACTTCCATATCTTGATTAATAAACTTGGATCAATAGCAGTGTGGTTACTCTTAGCAGCTTCGAAATTAACGTTGACTTCGAAATACCCGGACACCGTATTCTTTACGAGGTGTAACAGCCCTATCATATTCTCTTCTGTGCTTGCTGGTAGAGTCCCCAAAGTTCTCTGTGGAGATGGCAGAGCCAAAAATAGCACCTTCATTTCGCTCATCTTTCTTGTTATCAATCGTTACAAAGCTACCATCACCAGTGACACTTCTAGCTTCTTTTGCAGTGTACCCTACTGATCTTGCAACATTGGATCGGGTAAATTGCCTCTCAAGCAGCCTGTCTTTTATCTTTCTTTTACTTTAACAATAAAGGAAGCTTTTCAACCTTTCTTTCAGACAACCCAAAGTCGAACTTGAAGTGAAAAATAAATCTCGTTGCATCACGAAATTCATTTTCAGAGAGTGTGTCACACTTAGGCAAAAATGCTATTTTAGAGTTTTTCATTTTATGTAAAAGATATTACGGAACATACATCCTAACGATAGGTTCTAGTTCCTTTACGTGAGACATAGGGTAAGTTTACTACTTAGTCTCTAAAGAGGGTCTCTTGCTGTCCCAGTGATCACCCTCGTAAAGGCGATATGGGGGTTCAGCAGATAGTGATATGGCACGTATACCAATCACCACCAGTCTAAACACTCAGCAAAGAGTTGGGGTTTACACAAACTTCAACCTTGACTCAAGTCATAGGTAAGCTGCTAGTCCCCCACTTAACTTAAAGTTTAGTGTGTGCTCTCAAAATAAAAAAAAGTGATGCATGATGACTGGATGTAAAGATGCATGCTAAAGCTTATAAATAATCCATAGCAACATAAAAATAAATAAATAAATAAACAAATAAAAAATAACATATGATAAACAAATAAAACTGTCAAGCTTAGCCCAAGTCCCCAATGGAGTTGTCATTCTGTCGCACCCCAAAAAATTGAAATGAATGCGGCATCGTGACGACTCGTCCCCGTGAGCGGGGGATTAAATGTCGGGGGGTTCTCTATTTGAAAAAAAAAAGGGAGTCGCCACCTAGTATTAATGGTTACTAGGAAACCTAAAACCTGGTCTTTCAGAGATTCTAGGGTAAGGGGCTGGTTGCGTAAAGGGAAGGTTTTAGCACCCCTAGTACGTCCTACCTAAGGTAAGCTGCTTGACATTTGGCTTGTTTATGATTTGATCTATCAAAACAAAGGTAAAATAAATGGCAAATGAGATATTACTCCACCGAATATTTTGGATATTTATCCCTTAGGATTTATTTACCCAAATACCAACAGTGAATAATAGCATATTATTCCCGCCAGATATTTTGGATATTAACCCCTTAAGATTTATTTACCCAAATACCAACAGTGAATAATAGCATATCATTCCCGTCGAATATTTTGGATATTGACCCCTTTAGGATTTATTTACCCAAATACCGATAGTGAATAATAGTATATCATTCCCGTCGAATATTTTGGATATTAACCCCTTTAGGATTTATTTACCCAAATACTGATAGTGAATAATAGTATATCATTCCCGTCGAATATTTTGGATATTAACCCCTTAGGATTTATTTACCCAAATACCAACAGTGAATAATAGCATATCATTCCCGTCGAATATTTTGGATATTAACCCCTTTAGGATTTATTTATCCAAATACCGATGGTGAATAATAAATTCTCAAAGAAAAAAATAAGATTTTTATATTTTTTTGAATATTGGCCAATACCCTTTGGATTTTACAAACTTGTTGTAAAATCTCAAAATGCAAGAAATGATTTTTTCTTTGCGAAATCCATGCTAAAACTCATTTTCTTTTCAAAACTCAAGATAATATATATTTTTCAAAGGAAAGACAATTTTTTAAAAATATGCTAGTGTATTGGCCTTATGCAAGAAAAACAACACATTTTTTTTCTTTTAATAAAATATTTTGGAAAAATTGTATATTTATATTTTTTAATTTATTATATATATATAGGGGGGTGGGCTGGACTGCCACAGCCTATGGGGCTGGGCTGCCAGCCCGCCCCTAGTGAGCTGGGCTGCCAGCCCGGCCCTGGTGAGCTGGGCTGTCAGCATACGGGCTTCCAGCCCAGTCACTTTGGCTGGGGCCTTTTCATGGATCGGGCCGGGCACAAAGCCCGGACCAACCCGGCCCGCAGGGGAAATGAATCAGTTCATTCCCCGCATGCAGAGAAGACGATGCACAATGATGGTGATTTTTCAAGTATGAAAAAAGGAGAAACGGTTAATACCTATGCGTAGAGGATTTCGTGGTGGTTCTTCTGGTCGTTGTTTCGTTGGATATGGTGGCCTGAGTTTGCCGGAATAGTCGTCGGAAAACTCTCGGTCACGTTGCAGGGGCTGCTGCTATTGCTGCTGTCGTCGCCTCTCCCTTCGCCTGAGATGGTGGAAGAGTTGCTGGGGTTGAGGGGTGGCTTATGGTGATGAGAAGGAGCAGGAATGGTGGTCGACAATGGTGCTGCACGGCTGGCCGAGAGTGAGGAAGAAGAAAAGAGGGGTCTGTTTTTTAGAGAGAGAGAGCAGAGCAAACGAAACAGAGGGAGAGCCGAAGAGAGCAAATGCTATGGAAAGTTGTTCGAAAATTTTCACGTAAAAGTTCTTGTCTCCTCAGCCCTCTTGTTCTTTTTTTTTCGTTTTTTTTCTTTTTCTTCACCGTGTACTGCTATTTATAGCAGTGCAGACCAAAACCGAGTAAGGTAAATAGAGGAAAGTCTGGAAGAGATGCTGATGGAGATATATTTTTTTGTGGAAAATCACGATAGATTAGGAAGAAATTTGAAAGCTCGGTCATGCATGCAGTGTTGCGGAAAAGCTAGCAGATTGAAAAAATCAACGGAGAATTAAGAAGGAAATCACGCTGGAGATAAATTTGGGAAGAAGATCGCGATTTACATAGGAAGAATTTGAAATCAAGATGATCTGCCTTGCTATGATGGAGATGAATCGGGCAATAAAATCAACATTGATGGGAATAAATTTGAGTTGATCTGTTGTGATCAACGTGATTTTAAATTAAATGCAACATGCCGGAACAGTGCATGTTTCCTTTCATGCAGATTTCAAAAAAATCAAAAGAAGGTAAAAATATGATTTGATCCTGCACCCAATTGGATTTAAACTTTTTATGCAATTAAATCTCATTAAAAATTCAATCTCAACCTTGGCTTTGCGCGACTTTCTAAACTGGCCCTTGACTCCCGATTTTCGCGATTTAACCCTCAATCGGCCATTAAACTCCAAATTGCTCGATTTCGCCCTTGAACCCAAAATCTGTTTTTGAAATACTTTTTTTTTTGAAACATAAAAAATAAAGAGTCAAAAATTGGGTAGCAACAATCGCAATGGTGTTTTTTCACAAATCTTACCCCGCCATCCCTAGATTGGGGAGACAACGCCCTTTGAAAGGGGTGTGTTTTGTAGCCACAAATTCATGACTATAATTCTCAGGAGTCGCCACTTAATATTAAGGTCACTAGGAAACCTATTGATTTGCAAGTTGCATTATTGTTTGATTGTTTTTCTAAGTCAATTTTTATTCGTTGGTCGTTCTAAGGTTTGACGTATATCTCTCTTCATAAGAGAATCTCTACCTCATTGAGAGTTGAAAGACTAACCAAGAAGAATTTTACACTGCATTTTGAAAAAAATTGTTTTTAACTATCTATGAGTGTACTTTACATTGTAATTTTACACTGCGATACCTAAAACACAATAATTGTTTTTTTATATATATATTTTGGCCAAATTCCAACAAATAATCATAAACTGGTTAGGATATCCAATTTTCATTCAAAACATGTGAAAGATGCAACATATATTTTTTTACGAAAAGTATGTTTGGAAAACCTTGGAATTCGACCATATGCATGAAAACAACTCTTTTTTTGTGTGTTTTTAATGTGATTTTTTGTATTTTTTTAATAAAAAAACTTAAGGTTGGGTCAAGATCCAGACAACTAAATGGATAGACCTAGACAAGTTGGGCCACAGGCCCACCTCTCTGCTGGACTTGGGCTGGACCTGGCCCACCCAACTAGGCTAGGCCGATATCAGTCCAGCCCAAAAGATAAAAAAAGAAATTTGTCTTGTTCATGAAGCGTGAACAATACGATGAATTAAGATTGTTCACGTACACGAACAGTAACAGGATCGACAGTAACGAGAGACTTACCTGTTAACATTGGTATATGTTTGCAGAAAACAGAGGACTTGAGACAGAGAGATCAAGATATTTTGGAGAAGATGGAGAGAATTTTTGTTTTCTCTTTTTTATAATCTGTTATTCTGTTATCTTCACACAATGCAGGTCAAGCTGCTATTTATATGCAGCTTAATACTGCCACGTATGCATACACTATGTCTCTATACCCTATCATCCCCCCTCAAGCTCTGGCTTGTACAAACCAAGCATGAGATTGCGACAATGGGCAAGAAACAAGGGAGAACTCAAGCCCTTCGTAAGAATATCAGCAAATTGTTCCTGGGACGAGACGAACTGGACAACAAGATGATTATTAGCTACCCACTCTCGAACAAAATGGACATCTATTTCAATGTGCTTTGTCCGTTGATGTTGCACAGGATTGAAGGACAAAGCAATAGTGGAGAGATTATCGCAGAAGAGAACTGGAGGCTACAGAATTGGAACTCGCAAAAATACCATTAATTGCTTAATCCAATCAAGCTCAGCAGAGGTAGTAGATAGGGCCCTATATTCAGCTTCAGTGGAAGACTTGGAAACCGTGTGCTGCTTTTTAGAGGACCAGGATATTGGATTGGAACCTAGAAAAATAGCTAAACCAGTAGTAGAACGATGATCATTTGGGTTGCCTGCCCAATCAGCGTCACTGAAGGCAGTGAGATCAAAGGATCTTTTTTGAAAAGTAAGGCCACAATGACAAGATCCCTTTAGATACCTGAGAATCCGTTTGACCTCAGTAAAATGATCTAGCATAGGATTCTGCATAAATTAGCACACTTGGTGAACAGAGAAGGCAATGTCAGGTCTGGTGAAAGTAAGATATTGTAATGCCCCCACAATGTTGCGATATAAAGAAGGATTTTCAAAAGGTACCCCATCATCCTTGAGTAATCGCTGATATGGAAGACACGGAGTGGCACACGCATTGGCATTAACCATGTTTGTCTTAACCAAAAGGTCTTGAACATATTTTGTTTGAGATAAGAACAAGCCAGTAGATGTTCGAGAAATCTGAATGCCCAAAGAAAAAATGAAGTTCACCCAAGTCTTTGATGTCAAACTCAGCTGTAAGAGACTGAATAACCTCCCTGATGATAGTGGAATCACTACCTGTGATGATTATATCGTCAACATACACCAACAGGATAATAAGAACAACAGGGAGGTGTTTGACAAAGAGTGAAGAATCCGAGTAGGTATTATGAAATCCCAAAGTAGGCAAGAATGAAGTGAACCGCTCATTCCATGCTCGAGTGCCTGCTTAAGCCCATAAAGGAACTTATGAAGACGGCACACATATTTGGGATATAAAGGATCCACAAAACCAGGAGGTTGTGCCATGAAAACCTCCTCCTGAAGAACACCATGCAGAAAAGCATTTTTAACATCAAGCTGCCGCAAGACCCAACCAAAATGAGTAGCTAGAGCCAACACAACCCTCACGATGGTTGTTTTCACCACCAGACTAAATAAAATTAAGCCTTAATAAAATTAATTTAACCCATTTAAAGTATAATGAAGTTCTTGGGCTTAATTCAATCCTTCAATTGGGCTCTCAATTAATCCCTAAACATAATTACACTTTAAATTGGTCGGTGATTAAATCAAACTAGCTCATAAAAAAATATAATTATATCTTTCAACTTAATTTTTACACAGATTTATCTAATAACAAATTATTTTAGCCTTGAATCTGCATTTTCCTTTTTTTTTTTGGCACAAAAAGGGTACAATCGAGCTCTCAAAAACATCCAAAATATCCACCTCGATTTTTCTGCCGACACCAACCCCTTTCATTTTAGTAGAATAACCCAAAATTGGGTTATGACACCAATATCCCGATCGTGGCCTCCGACAAGACAATAGAAGCAACAATAGCGACAACAATGTTAGCTAGTCAACTTTCGGCGACTCTCCCAGCCATAATAGGCCACCATTTCTGAAAGCAATCACCATAAGAAGAACAACCTCGATCTCCTTTACACGACGATAATGACAGGTACATCGGTCATCACCCTCCACCAACCATCATTTCACTGTTCACATGGAGAATAGTAGGGGGTGAATTAATTCATTCTCCCGTCTCATTGTTTTGTAGGTGAATAGTTGTACTTACATCCCACTATTCGCGTGCATTTTAGTGGGCTGCTTGGGCTAGGAATTGTGCTTGTCTAGACCACCAAGAATGAGTGGGATGATTGGTCCACCGATAAAATATTATTGGGCCGACTGGCCCACTCGGGCTGGAATCCCGATCTAAAATTGGTGGGGCTTACCAACCCACTTTGGTTGGAAGCCCAACCTAAGAGAAGTGTGGCCAACCAAAGGGATGGGCCATTTGGCCCATACGAGTTGGAAATGAAGCCCTAAATGAAAATTAAAAAATTACAAAATCTACATAAAAAAATCATTTTTTTAAATGGTTTTATTAACAAAAGTTGTGTTGTTTTTGTGCATATAGTCTAATTCTAAGATTTCTACAAGCATATTTTTTGTAAAAAAATATAGCACATTTCTCACGTTTTAAAAATTGGATATTGTAACCGGTTAACTATTATCCATTGGAATTTGGCCAAAATATCAAAAAACAATTAGCAATTATTTTGATTTAGCTATCAAGGTATAAAATTATATTATAAAGTACACATGCAAATAGTAAAAATGTTTTTTTTTAAATGCAGTGTAAAATTACATTGTAATGTACACCCACAGATAATAGAAAAAGCCTTTTTTGCGTTGTAATAATTTCAAACTTAAGAATTGTCAGGTTTTCAACTTCTAATGAGATAGAGACTCTCTCAAGGAGATAGATTTACCTCAAGCTTTAAGAAAGACCAACCAATAAAAAAATGATTTAAAAAAAATCAAATAATAATGCAGCTTGCCTTAAGTAGTGTGCCTGAGGGTGATGCATCTTCCCCTTTCATAACAAGTTTGCTTACCTAAACTCTTGCAGACCATTAGGTTTCCTAGTAATCTTAATACTAGGTGGTAACTCCCAAGAATTATAGTCGTAACTTTACGGCTATAAAACTCTCTTTTTACAATGTGTCGTCTCTCTCTAGGGATGGCGGGGCGCAAAGCGTGAAAAAACCATCGTAACTACAAATAACATTAATAAATATCTCTTATTGATAAAATATAAACAAACATATTGTGAGTGTACATACTAACAAAAAAAGTCTCATCTGTAAAGTTATTAAATTTGATAGTGTATTAAGCTTTAGAAACACGTCTTAAAGGGATTTGATAAACTGAAGTAAAAATTGTATAGATATTCGAGGACTAAAGTGTAAATCCCATGACTACTTAATTAGCATAAAGTATTTATCAAGTCAAGATAGAGATAGAAAAAAAAAACAGTCGGCCCCATGACTACTTAATTAGCATAAACTATTTATCAAGTCAAGATAGAGATAGACAAAAAAACAGTCGGCCCCATGACTACTTAATTAGCATAAAGTATTTATCAAGTCAAGATAGAGATAGAAAAAAAAACAGTGTGACATTGTTTAAATAAGAGTTGATTATAAAGACCAACTTAATTATTATATTCTTATGAATTTATCAACCAACTTGATTTGGTACTTGGCACTAGATTAAGACACAAATTGTCATAAAATAAGAGTTGAGTATATAAACGAACAAAAAAAACACAATATGGTATTGAATTGATGTTGGATCTATGTTTTTGTTATTTATTTAATTTAAATTAATTATTTTTAGAATTTTGAAATCATCTTTAAAATAAGAAAATGAATTTTTTATGTTAACAGGACGGTGCGACATTCGAAAAGCTAAGTGCTCTATTTGCTTCGGCAATTGTTGACATTGTATTAATAAACATGCAAGTTTCTATATTCATCACTAATTATAATAGTTGAATGTTTTTCACTTTTTTCATAATTTATGAATAGGTGAGTTTTGTTCGATTTTTATTTTTATTTTTTTATTTTGTCATAATAAAAAGTTCCATCGATAAACTATTAAATTTGGTAGTGTATTAAGCTTTAGAAATGCATCTTAAGAGGATTTGAAAAGCTGAAGTAAAAAATACACAGAGGACTGAAATGTAAAGCCCGTGATTACTTAATTAGCATAAGTATTGACCAAGTCAATATAGAGAAGAAGAAGAAAAAAAACCATTGGACATTGTCTTATGAATTTATCAAGACCACCTTAATTACTATTTTTTCTTATGAATTTATCAACGTACTTGATTTGGCACTTGGCAACAAGGTAGTTAAACTTCATGAGTCAACTCACGAAACTCGTCTGAAGTTCTGCAGTTGGCTTCAGCAAACTCTAGTTGGGACCGGAAAGAAAAATCGAAACCGGTCAAACTCGGTTCAAAAATCGGGTTAACTCGTAAAATCGGGTTGACTCGTTCCGATTTTACGCGTTCAGTCGGCTTTGAGTTTTCATCTTCAGATTTCAATCTTTCTTTTCAAAATAGTCATCGAAGATGAAGATTGAGAAAGAACAGAGCAAAGGAGAAGAGGATGAGGGAGGGAGGGCGGCGGCGTGAGAGTGAGAGAAGAGAATTGGAATCCTTTAGGGTTAAGTTAGTGGGGGGCTGGCTTTTATATTACTTATAATAATAATTAAAAAAAAAGCAGGTTCTTTCTAATGGGGGGTCTACTGGGGATGGGTTATAAATTATTATTAATAATAATAGTAGGTTTATACGGGGGAGGGGTAATGATATTATTATTATTATTATTATTATTATTATTAATAATAATAATAATTAGCATAAAAAATAATTTTAAAAAAATCCTATTAATTTAAGATAATAAATAACATTAATTAATTTCAAATACAACAACCATAAAAAGAATATACAATTACTTGAAAAACATAAAATAAGTAGTTTAAATTTCAAATCTCAAATACTGTGGGTCTTTTAATTATATTTAAATTTATTTTTTAAATTTAAATATAATTAAAAATAATAATTTTTGTACGGACATATTCGGGTACGATCTTTCTACGATCTTACGATCCGATTTTTCAGAACCCTTTCCGATTCGTGTCAAAATCTCGATTTTGACTACCTTGCTTGGCAATAGATTAAAAGTCAACAAAAACCCTACACAAACTGTCACTGTCTAAATAAGAGTTGACTATATAGCAGAACAAAAAAAAAAAAACCAATGTAACGATGTGCCTGTAGGGTATTGAAGTTGGAGGTATTAAAATTTTATTTATTTTAAATTAATTATTTCTAGAATTTTTAAATCATCTTAAAAAAAAATGGTTTGTGATGTTTTACAGGACGACGCAATATACATTCGAAAAGCAAAGTGGTTTATTTGCCTTGGCAATTGCTGACACTAATGGTTTTGTTCGATTTTACAAATAATCCGAATGCTGATTATTAAGAATAAGTATAATGAAAATAACATTCACTTTCGTCATAATTTTTCATAGATTATTGGTACGTCCATCTGTGCCTCTAATTGGCTCCACAGTCCCGGCGATTTGATCTGGTAAAGTATTTTCTCTCAGGATGTCTGTCTCCTAGCAATAAGAGTTGAATATATACACAATGTTAAGGAATTATCTCACTTAAAAGTTTAAGTTTGTAATTGAGGTCTCATAATATGATTTATATTATTCTCTACCACACTCCCCCCTCAAGTGAAAGCCTTTTTAGCTTGAAACTTGCACAGGCTCATATCACCTTGTGCTTGGTTTTTATCAAATAGAATGGGGATGGTAAGATTCGAACTCGTGACCGTTGGGTCAACAAGGCTCTGATACCATATTAAGGAACCATCTCACCTAAAAACTTAAGGTTGTAAGTGAGGTCTCATAATATGATTTATATTATTCTCTAACATAGAGATACACTTTTTTCTCTTTTTTTTTCTTTTTTTTCCCGTACGAATTTATCAACTAACTTGATCCGGCACTTGGCGCTAGAGTAAGAGTTCACAAAAGAGCTGACATGTCTTCACTAAGAAAAAAAATGGTGGGTGGTAGACATATCTCTAACAAAAGATAAAGATGAAGAACAAGTGCCAATTAATAAACAGAGCACAACGCCACCCTCAGTTGGCACTAAACCATTACTTGTGAGAAACCAGACGCTACCTAGTTGACTCTCTATATATAATCAACTTCTGTGAGAAACTCTACGCCAGCCACCCTCTTCTTGTTTTTTTTAACAAAACCCTGAAATGCTATTGTCTTTCATGTATATCTGTCTCTCTATCGATTACCACACTTTAGTTTGAAACAAAGTACGTAGTGTAAATTAAACTGCATCTGCGTAAACAATCCTAAGAAACAAAAATCAAAACTTGAGTTTCCCAGAAAAATACTTTACGTCCAAAACAGTACTAACCTAAAGACACGTCCAAGCTGAGCTATAATTAATAATGGCGGAAGATTGCTGCAGCTTGCAGCTGATTAGCGGTGACGGTGTTTTAAACAGGGAAGGACTCGAAAACTTCTCGAGGACCACCAACCTCTCCCAACGCGGTGTCTCCTACGCTGTCGTTGCAATCATGGGCCCCCAAAGTGGCGGTATGTATTCTTTTTACATAGTTGTTTATCGCACGCAGAGAAAGAGTATAAACTGTTTAATTAGTCTGTCTTCTCCGGTGAAAAGGGAAGAGCACCCTCTTGAATAAGCTCTTCCAGACAGATTTCAGGATGATGGATGCAGATGATGGAAGGTCAGGAGTTTTTTTTAGAGATCAGGATTCGTCTATCTATTTACTGGTATGAAAAATAATTTACATTTTCAGGACGCAAACAACGCAAGGCATTTGGATTGCGAAGGCTATTGGTATCGAGCCTTTCACAGTTGCCATAGACGTGGAGGGATCGGACAGCAGGGAAAGAGGCCAAGTATAAACTAACTAGGCTTTGCATTCATATTTGAGACTTAGTTAATGATTCTTTGTCTAATTTCCACTTGAATGTTACTGATATTATTAATCATTGCGTAAGGCTATTGTGAATCATAAGCTCTTAATGATGTCAATTTAAGTAGAGTTTTAATTGTAATCATTAATGTTTGAATTAAAATTATTCTTCCATTTCTGTTTATATTTATTTGAAATTAATGATAAGTGTGAAGTTAATTTCATATATTATAATTATACTTACACTGCGATTTGAAAAGAAAAGAAAATGAATTTGTGATGTTCTCAGGGCGGCGCAACATTCGAAAAGCAAAGTGCTCTATTTGCTTTGGCAATTGCTGACATTGTAATCATAAACATGTGAGTTTTGTATCCTCAACATTAATTTCATGAACAAGGGAATCTCTTAGGTTTGTCTGATTTTAATTTTGTATTAGATTTTAAGTGGATCATCTCATTTGTCTCGACATTTTATAAACGCTTGATCTCTTAGGTTTTTGTCATCCAATAAGCTACCGCATAACTTAGGCCCAATCCACTGTTTATTTAGTCTTTTCTGGTCAACCCGGATCATATAGAGAGTCAAGGCATTGACTTTTCCCAGTCAATCAATCAACGTAAAATGTTGGAAACAATAGTAACTTTGCTTTCATGGTTATAACACACGCACACACAGGTGCTGTAGTTTGTCTTTATAGAATGTTTTTAATATTTTTTTTGCTGGTAAAATTCATCGGAATATACTAATAAATTTTTCATCAATGTTTTTTTTTTTTTTTTGTATTTATCAATTTCTATTATATGAGGTGTTTGAGAACAAAACAAAAGTGTTTTTGAACAAATCTGATTTTTTTTTTTGTTTTAAATTACTTTTTTTTATGTTTTTAGATTGTTGAATTATATTGTATACAGGTGGTGCCATGACATTGGTCGAGAACATGCTGCCAACAGGCCCCTTCTGAAAGCAGTTTTTGAGGTTACACTCTAACCATTTGTTTTTGCTCAATTATAAGGAGTATAATTTAAATATATATAATTACCAAAGTCAATTATATTTTCATAATTTCTCAAATAATATGCAGGCCATGCTTCGTCTATTTCGGCTCCGCAAAACAACCTTGTTGTTCGTCCTACGTGACCAGACAAAGGTAGTGTTTTGAGCTCCATTCCTAGATTTTTTTTTTTTTGGATAACGTGGGAACCACATGACTCGGAAAGCGCATTTTATGGGCTCAGAGAGCATGTGTAAACCCCCGGCTGTCTCAGGCTCTTACAGGGAATCTCGAAAGATTGGCTGTTGAGGCTCTAACACCTGACCACCTCAAGTAATAATCAAAGGTGGTTGTTGCCGCTAGGCCAAGCCCCTGGGGACTCCATTCCTAGAATGCTAAACCTTATTTGGATATATTGTAAAAATAAGTTCTTCGTAGAATATAGAAAACTATTATTTTATAAATAGAGGGATTTTCCCGAATAATAAAACTATTTTTAATATTTTGATAAATCTGTCGTATATTAATAATATATGCTGATGATAAAAAACTATATATGTCTCTCATATATATTTACTGAGTGTAAATGTAGAACCCATTTGAACGTCTAGAACTTAGTCTGAGCGGAGATATCGAGAAGGTATGCTGTCGTCTCCTTATTCATCATATTTAAAATAATTGTTGTGATTAATTTTGCATAAAAATTTCTCATAATAATGCGTGTTTTTTCCTTTGCTAAATTATACAGATATGGGCTGAAATTCCTAAACCCGATGCTTATAGAGGGACTCCTCTGGGTGATTTTTTTAAGGTAGCTAGTTTGAGATTTCATCTTCCTTAACGTAAGCTTATATATATATATATATATATATTATTTTTTAAATTTCATTTATTAACTTAACTTTATTTTATGTATATGGTTATTCCACCGGTGCTAATGATAGCTTCGTCTTTGTGTTCTTCTTCTTATTATATCTATTGTTACCACAAAAAAAAAAAATGAAGGTGGAGATCACTGCTTTGCCTAGTTATGAATTCCAGGAGGACAAGTTTAAAGTTAAGGTAAATTAATTGTTTCCAGATAGACCAAAATTCCTAATATTTAGCATTACATTTATACATATAAATTGAAAGGCTTGTTTGGTTAAATAGAATATTTTTATTTTATCTTTCTGAAACAATTCCTGTCACCAAATTTAATTGTTAGTTTTGAATTATTTTTTTGTATTACTATCCTGATATCCCTCTAACAGTTCAGACTGGGGCTGAGTAGTTCTTTAATTCATATGTTGAAACGATGTTTTGGGGCTGAGTGGATTAAAAAAAAAACTATATCCTACGAAGTACGAACTCGTCTAGAATCTTATGCTTTTGGGTTATCCCTTACGTGATGTATTTTACAGGTTGATCGGCTGAGGCAGCGGTTCTTCCATTCTATCTCTCCGGGAGGTCTTGCTGGTGATAGGAGGGATGCTCAACCTGCTTCAGGGTTTGCCCTTCGTGCAGAGCAGATATGGAAAACCATAAAGGAGAACAAGAATCTGGATCTTCCTGCTATGGAGGTTTATATAAATGCTGACTTATTTTGCTAAAATACAAACTTTTTAATTAGATTTCCCAGCTGTGTGATCGTATTTCTCCATTTTGTTTATCAGGTGATGGTTGCCACATTTCGATGTGACCAGATTGCCAAGGAGACGCTCACTCGTTTGAGCTCTGATAAGGTATTTCTTTTCTCTGTTTCTTCTTGCAAAAGTTACTGCGCTACCTTGATGTAAAAATCACATCACTCGTTATACAATTGATTTCATACAGACTTGGTTGGCGTTGAGAAAAGATGTTCAAGCTCGTAAAGCACCCAAATTTAAGAAAAGTATCAAATCTATTTTGGAAAAGACTCTCTCCCAGTAAGTACGTATACTTCTTGTTCAACCTCATTTGGAACCGCTGTTGCTTCTTATGGGCTTGTAATATTGATTTTTCAATAGATATGACAAGGAGGCGATCCATTTTAAAGAGAGTATTAGAGATGACAAACGGAAAGAGTTGGAGACAGAAGCTCTACAAGTAAGGCCTCTCTCCTCCGTTGACTGAAAACAGTCACCGTTCCCGGTGATGAAGTTTTCTGGTCTGTTATGCAGGTTCTATACCCAGCTTATGCTGCCATGCTGCGACATCTGCGTTCTCGTGCACTTAAATTTTTTAAGACCAGGTTAATAAAGAAGGTGAAGAGGGCAAGTAGAGTTGGGTTCGAGGCTTCTATTGATTCTACTGTTCAATATGCCATGGACAAATTTGAAAAAGAAAGTAGAGGTAATGCATTGCTATGGAGTATTTGTAAAAAAATAAATAAATCATATTTTATAGATAATATAAGATCTTTGCTGCCAATCGCTTAAATTAAATTGGTTATGTTAGTGGAATAAAATCAAATCTTAATTAAATATTCATGATCTCTCTCAATTTTGTTTTACCTATAAGACAGTCTATGTTGTAGTATGATTGGAGAAGGAATCTTTTAATGATAAATCTTAATTAAATCTACTAATTTACTAAATTTAAAATTAATTTCTAAGAGGCATGTCATTTTATTGATCAGTTTCCTATATATATTAATGGCTTTCTCTATATCAGATGTCTCCATAAGTAAGGTATGGGATGCTTCAGCAGCCAAGGAAAATCTTTTCTCCGAGATTGAGACGACGAAGTACAAAGCGAAAACCAAATTTTATGAGGTAATCTCCTTTTATTACCTCGTTCCTTGATCCAAGGATTTTCAAAGACCCGAACAAGAGAAAACCTATTTAAAGTTTCTTATATGTACAAATATTGGGATATTCTACTCAGTAATCACGTAACACACATTGTGTTTTTATCATCAATTAGGTTTACAATAGCATGAAGGCAAAGGCTGTGAGAGGCTTAGCTCACGGAATAGGTGGCATGACAGCGGCAGGGGTTGCAACGGCGACGTTCATAGGGGATGGGGATGCAATTGCGGCAAGGAAAGCAGGATGCGCGGCGTCAAAACTGGTCAAAAGGATAATCAAGAGACACATGTTGAATCTGGACAGTTTCAATTACAACACGATTACCGATAGCAGTGCCAGTCCGGATTGCGAGAATGCCAGTGACACCGCCGATGACAGTGGCGATGACCTTGCCGAGGATACCGACGACGATGGTGCTGATGACGATGTCGATAGCGAGAATGATGACTGACGATGACTAATATGTTTTACGATTCGTGTGCCAGATGTATTTGCTATATATGTTTATTATACAAGAAACTATGTTTTGTGATTTATTTTATTGTAGACTATTTTCTTCTTACTTCATGTGACTTTAAGCTTTGAAAAAAATTGTTTCCTGGTTTTTTGTTACCTGCTAAATACCGAGACATGTTTATAAAATATTGAGAATCTTAATTAATTCGAGTTTTTTTCTGAATTAGTTAGTTAATTATAAATTTTATTGGATTATGATTGTTAAAGGTTATATTTTCTTATATAAATATAAAGGCAAATGCAATTATAATTTTAATAAGAGTGTGATACTTGGAAGTTCAAATACTAGTGTGTTTAATTTTCAATATTTGGTATAGAATCTTAGGTTTGCCAATAAATTTGAACCCTAAATATTAAAAGACCATAACAACTTTAAAATATTGTTACGAGGTATAAAAACAATGTTTAAAGTTCATATTGTTAACAATAATTAGTGACTATAATGGGAGTGTCGAATATGTTTATTTAAAACTATAAAACCATGATGATCAAAACTACAAGAAAATCCAGAAAAAAAACGCTTGATTAATGAAATTTAATCTTTAATTGGTCATTAAATTTTACTTTTTTCAATTTCACTCTTGATTTATCTAATTATATCCCCAGGGTTCAATATTTTTTAAAAAATAATGATTGACTATGAATTTCTTTAATTTAGATCTTAATTGACCCCCAAACTTTCAGTTTCTTAGAATTTTGTTCCTAATTTCAATCAATTGACTTGGTAAAAATTAAATATAATCTTTTAACATTCAAATCTTCTCAATTAAGATAAAATTAGGCTCTCAAAATTAAATTTTCACGAATTAAGACCCTAATAAAATTAATTTAACCCATTTAAAGTATAAATAAATCCTTGCACCTAATGAAATACAAATTAATTCTTAAACATAATTAAACTTTAATATGACCCATGATTAAATTAAATTGGCCTATTAAAATTGTCATGAACTTAAGCTTATTTTCTATTTAGATTTGTCTAATAATTATGAACTTAAGCTTATTTTTTATTTAGATTTATCTAATAATTATATATTTTGACCATGAAACTTGGGCACAACAAGGTAAAAATCAGCCTTACAAATTAATCCAAAATTTCTAGTTTGATTTTTCACCATATCAATCTTTTTTTACTTTTACTTTTATTTTTTAATCTTTTTATTAATTTTGAGAATAACCCAAAAGTAGATGATGGTATTTATAGAAAAAGAAAAGAAAGGAAAACTATGTCAAAATAACAATAAACATATAAGAAAACATCAATTTCGTCGTAAATCAATACATATACTTGTTCTCAATTACATTTCCAATCTATAGATTTATAAACTTAATTAATATAAAATTTCTCAATTGTATCGTTTAATCAAGTTTCCTTTAATAGCTAAATCTTATACGCATAATCTATACAAATAAATTCACAGATATTATTATTATTCAAGGTGGGGTCAAACCTCAAAAGCACAAAAGCAAACAACAACTTCGAGTGGAAGTAGACTCATGAAGACTTCCTTTAATAGGATCCTTTGTCTCTGCCACTTTACTTTTGTTTTAAGATTCCTCTGCAACCAAAAACACAAACACGGGAAGGTAGACACTTCAAGAGTTGCTGTTATTGTGGTTGAGTTAGATCGTCAATGAAAATGGAGGAGGGCATGCAGCTGATTGATGAAAATGGCAAGTTCAACGTGGATGGACTCCAAGACTTCGTGACAGCCACCGAGTTCGCACAGTCCGGTCTCTCCTATGCTATTGTTGCCATCATTGGCTCCCAAAGCAGCGGTAAGCATGTGTTCGACTTCCTAACTTCATGTTCATTTATTAATCTTTTCTTAATAGTCATTGATTTTAACGAAGTTGGTAGTGATAGCTTTTTACTTAATTAATTTTGAACAGGGAAAAGCACCCTTCTGAACCAGACCTTCCATACCAAATTCAAGGAGATGGATGCATACAATGGAAGGTTTGATTTGATTTTAGTTTTTTAGCTGACAATTTGCATATATTACTGTTCTTGTTGCTTTGTATACATGAGAGAGGAAGATAATGTAATTATATATTTCAGAAGCCAAACAACCAAAGGCATTTGGATTGCAAAGTGTAGTGATATTGATCCTTTTACGATTGTCATGGATTTCGAGGGAACCGACAGCAATCAAAGAGGCGAGGTAACTCTTAGAGCTTTCTATTACTTCAGCGTTGCTTTGTTAATTGAGAGGGGTTTTATGGTT
This sequence comes from Salix viminalis, assembly GCA_029228465.1. NCBI lineage: Eukaryota > Viridiplantae > Streptophyta > Magnoliopsida > Malpighiales > Salicaceae > Salix > Salix viminalis. The sequence goes on from CM055437.1 coordinate 521,512, forward strand.
ATATTGTATTCTTTTATACTTCTGTGACACACAAACCTTTCCCATTTCTAAAATTTTGTCGAAAGTCGTTGATTACTGAATGGTTTCAATATTTTTGGTTTCATTACTTTATGGTTTCAATCTGCGAGTGTGATGCTTAATATATTTTTTGTAAGTTTGGCACTGCTTGTAATCTGGAAGGTGTACTTTTTTTCAGGATGACGCAGCCTTTGAGAGACAAAGCACTCTATATGCCTTGGAAATCGCTGACGTTGTATTGATAAACATGTGAGTTTTGTTTGTTCATCATTATAATATTTGAATGTCTTTTCTGCTGGGAAGTTTGATAAATGTCCACAACTGGGTATGATTCTGTCTAGCCAAAAAATAAAAAACTCTTGATGTAGCCTTCCATAGTCGGTAGGCTCTTAAGACAGTCCAGTACTTTTTCCTGTCAAATGATTTTGTTAGGTCATTACTGATAGCATATATAGAGGGATTCATTGAGTGTAATTCATGCATACACTTATAGCATAAAAGTAGCTATAAATACTGCATTCAGAGCATGCAGTGCGTGTGTGAAATTCAAATAACAGAATTCAGTTCATCTTCTTCTCTCTCTCTCTCTCTCTCTCTCTCTCCTTTTTCTACAATCTCTGGATTTCCACATGGTATCAGAGCTTAAATTGCTCACGCAAATACACTAAATCAAGAAATTGCTTCTTGAATTTCTTCCTTTGCTTCCGCAGATTTGATAGATTGCTGCAGAATTCATACAAATTGAACTGCAAAATCCATAGCTTCGTGGAAGATTTGCTGCAGATTTCATACAAATTGACTGCACAAATCCTTAGCTTTGTGGAAGAGAAAAACCACTGTATGACAGATTGTTGCAGAATTCATACAAATTGAACTGCAAAATCCATAGCTTCGTGGAAGATTTGCTGCAGATTTCATACAAATTGACTGCACAAATCCTTAGCTTTGTGGAAGAGAAAGTCACGTTGCACGTTGCCAAAATTCGTGAAGAAGAAGCTACTGCATCAACACTGAATTGAGTAACGTCAACCGGTCGACCGCCTGGTTCTGTTTTTCAAATCAGCAATCCTCTCTTCAAGGCAGTATCTCACACAGTCATGGTGACAGCTTCGCAGCTCCAAATCCTCCAATCTCCAATTGCAGGTCTGATTTCCACAATCTCTACCTCTGTGAATGTGAAATTGGATGAGACGAATTTCTTGAACTGGAATTTTCAGATGCAACTGTTGTTGCAAAGTAATGGAATTAGTGGCTTTACGGATGGTTCTCATCCCTGTCCTCTCACTAATTCAATAGCTGAGAGCAGTACAAACATTTCTAATTCCATGTCTGCTACGGAATGTGAGGATGTTGTGATTTGGAGGATGCATGATCGAGCTGTTATGCAGCTCATCACTGCCACATTATCACCCATGGCTTTGTCTTGTGCAATCGGTAGCAACAATTCACAAGATCTTTGGAATAGGTTGAAGGAGCAGTTTTCAACTGTATCCAAAACTAGCATCTTCCAATTGAAATCCAACCTGCAGAATATCAAGAAAGGAAATGATTCTGTCAGTCATTACCTTCTGAAAATAAAGGAGGCGCGTGATTACTTGAGTGCAGCCGGAGTGCATTTTGCAGACGAAGATGTGGTGATATTGGCGTTGAATGGCCTTCCACCCGAATACAACACCTTTAGGTGTGTGATAAGAGGAAGAGAAAGTGTAATTACGTTGCAAGAATTCCGTTCGCAACTGTTGGCTGAAGAAAGAATGGTGGAAAATTCGGTCACTGTCACAAATGATCCTGCGTTTCTCACTGCCATGAACACTGTGAAGAATCCACATTTGTCTGCACCACCAGTGAGCTTTCCACAGCCACGTGGAATGAATGGCTATAATTCTTATGGAAATGGTAGCTACAAGTCGTTTCCTAGAAATAGAGGCAGGGGACGGTTTAACTCACAGCAAAGGATTTTTCAACAGAAAAATCATTTTCATGCCAGGATGCACGATATGCCAGCTATGAATTCAGGCATGTTTGATGCTTATAAGCCATCCTCATCACTGCCCAGTCATCCCGTATGCCAGCTGTGTAACAGTGAAGGCCATTTGGCTCCAGCTTGTGGACTCAATCGGAGTGAAAGGCTGAGATGTCATATATGTGGCAAGCCAAACCATAACACATTGTATTGTTTCTACAATAGCAATGGTCCGAATTTTGTTGGCCATGCAGCCTCAAATCAGGAGTATAATGCTCAGAATTTTGTTGGCAACACCGGTGTTTCAGCTCCGGATTATAATGCTGGTTATCCCTCAGCTCGGGATTATCATGCCCGAAGCTATGAACACCGTCCCTACAGCCCACCGCGAGCACCTGCTTTTGCAGCAATCACAAAATTCCTCTCCGAGTGTGGATAGCCGATTCGGAGCAACAAATCATATGACTGGGCAGACTTGAATAATCTGTCATCTTCCACCACTTATCGCACAAATGATACAGTGCAAACGGCGAATGGTGAAGGTTTGCTTGTATCACATATTGGGAATTCTCTTATTCCCACGAGTTGTGCACCTATTAAGCTCAATTCAGTGCTGCATGTTCCTCAATTGACACAAAATTTAGTGTCAGTACATCGGTTGTGCTTGGATAATCATTATAGACTAATCTTTGATGCTTTCAATTTTTGGATTCAGGACAAGGCCACAGGGAGGATCATATACAAAGGGCGATGCAGTAATGGACTCTATCCCTTTCCTTTTGTTCATCATCGTCAATCCCTTTTCGCACGACAATCTCGGTCTTTTCTTGGTCAGTTAGTTCTCTCGTCTACTTGGCATCATCGTTTAGGTCATCCTACTAATAAAATTGCTGCGATGATGTTAGAAAAAGCCCAAATTAAATGTTCCATTGATTCAAATTCTTCTATGTGTCATAGTTGTCTACAAGGCAAGTTTTCCAAACTTCCCTTTCAATTGAGTCATCATAAATCTGTAATTCCATTTCATACTGTTCACAGTGATATTTGGGGACCTTCTCCTTGTTTGTCTATAGATGGTTACCGATATTATGTGACCTTTATAGATGAATTTTCCCGTTATTGCTGGCTATTCCCACTGGTTCATAAAAGTGATTTTTATTCTGTATATGTGAGATTCTATCACTATGTTCAAACTCAGTTTTCGCATTCTATTAAAACTCTGCAAAGTGATGGGGGTGGTGAGTATGTGAGTAAACAACTCCAGTCATTTCTCATTTCTAAAGGCACTGTCCATCAAAAATCCTGCCCTCATACGCCTGAACAAAATGGTCTTGCAGAACGCAAACATAGGCATTTAATTGAAACCACAATTACCCTACTACAAAATGCCAAATTACTCCAGGCCGCTTTTGGACTCATGCTCGTTCAAACATCGAGTATATCTTATCAATAGAATGCCTTCGTAATTCTACGTAATAAATCTCCTTATGAGATCTTATTTCAAACTATTCCTTCTGTGTCTCACTTGCGAATTTTTGGTTGTGCTTGTTTTCCCTTATTACGTCCATATCGACTTAATAAGCTACAACCTAAAACCACAATATGTGTCTTTTTAGGATATGCCTCCCAATATAAAGGCTATCTTTGTTATGAACCAGTTGGTAAAAGAACATATATCTCTAGACATGTCATTTTTAATGAACATGTTTTTCCATATGTTGAGTTAACTACTGTTTCTAAGGGCCCTACTTTGTCTTCTTCCCCGCTTTCACATGTGCCCTTTCCAGTTGTTAATCATGAAAATGTCGTTGTTTTTCCCTCTGTCCATCCTTCCCCTATTCATGTATCATCATCATCTTCCAAATCCATTCCTGTTTCACCTGCGTCAGATTCCATTTCTGCTGTGCCTTTGCCAATATTATCCACCCCTGCTGGTCCTGTTTCCAATTCTGGAAATGCATCTGAGGTTAGTAGTCCAGCAGTTGATTCATTTAATCCTGAGTGCATTTCAGTGATTCTTCATATTCCAGATATGAATCTGCATCCAATGCAGACTCGGAGTAAGAGTGGGATTATTAAGAAGAAGACAGTATGTCTGGCTACGTCTGCTGTCTCCACGGCTGTTGATTTAAATGTGGTTGAGCCGTCTAGCTACAAAACAACATTAACTAGTCCTGTCTGGTTGAAGGCCATGAAGGATGAGATTGATGCTCTTCAGACACAGCAGACATGGACGCTTATGCCTCTGCCATTTGATAAAAATCTTGTGGGCTGCAAATGGATTTTTAAAATTAAGAGGCATGCTGATGGGTCTATTGCGAGGCATAAGGCACGGTTGGTTGCACAGGGATTTAGTCAAGAGCCTGGACTGGATTATGGTGAGACTTTTAGTCCTGTAGTGAAGCCAACTACGGTGAGACTGGTATTGGCACTGGCTGCTCAGTTTGGTTGGGGTTTGAGGCAACTTGATGTTAAGAATGCCTTTTTACATGGCATTCTTCATGAGGATGTGTTTATGTCACAACCTCCTGGCTTTGTTGATCACTTGCAACCGCAGCTTGTGTGCAAATTGCATAAGTCCCTTTATGGTTTGAAGCAGGCGCCACGGGCGTGGAATGAGAGGTTCACCTCATTTTTGCCATCACTGGGGTTTCATCACACCTATTCAGACTCTTCCCTGTTTGTCAAATATCTGGATGCTGGGGTTATCATTTTGCTGGTATATGTTGACGACATTATAATCACGGGGAGTGATTCTAATGTCATAAATCAGGTCATTACTGCTCTTACTGCCGAGTTTCAGATCACAGACATGGGGGATCTTCATTTCTTCTTGGGTGTTCAGATTGTGCATACCACTGCTGGGCTGTTCCTCTCACAGTCGAACTATATACATGAGCTGCTTCTTAAAACTGATATGCAATCTGCCAAACCGTGTGCCACTCCCTGTCTTCCATATCAACGGCTACTCAAGGATGATGGAGAACCGTTTGATAATCCCTCATTATATCGCAGCATTGTGGGTGCTCTACAATACCTGACATTTACACGGCCTGATATTGCTTTTGCAGTCCACCAGGTGTGTCAATTTATGCAGCGTCCTATGGTGGATCACTTTGTGGCAGTTAAACGCATATTGAGGTATCTTAAAGGTACTATTTCTGTTGGGATTACTTATCAGAAAGGGACTTTAGACCTCACAGCATTCAGTGATGCTGATTGGGCTGGCGATCCTAATGATCGTCGATCGACGACTGGTCTGGTTGTTTTCCTTGGATCAAACCCAATTGCTTGGAGCTCTAAGAAGCAGCACACCGTGTCTAGATCATCCACGGAAGCTGAGTATAGGGCCTTGTCTACTGCCTCTGCAGAACTGGACTGGATAAAACAGTTGCTGCGATTCTTACGAGTTGATCCGCCTCAAACTCCTGTGCTATTTTGTGACAATTTATCTGCTATTGCTTTGTCCTTTAATCCAGTACAGCATCAACGCACGAAGCACATTGAAATTGATGTGCATTTTGTGCGTGAGAGGGTGTCCACCAATCAGCTGGCGGTCCAATTTGTGTCGTCACAGGAGCAGTTTGCTGACATTCTTACAAAAGGCCTTAGCTCTCCTCTGTTTCTAAGTCATGTTCGCAATCTCAGGCTTGGTTTATGTAAGCCTGGGATTGAGGGGGGATGATAGCATATATAGAGGGATTCATTGAGTGTAATTCATGCATACACTTATAGCATAAAAGTAGCTATAAATACTGCATTCAGAGCATGCAGTGCGTGTGTGAAATTCAAATAACAGAATTCAGTTCATCTTCTTCTCTCTCTCTCTCTCTCTCTCTCTCTCCTTTTTCTACAATCTCTGGATTTCCACAATTACTTCTTTGTATGACTGCAACAAAACTGTTCAATGATACCATTGATAGGTATTTGTAGACACTGTTTGGTTATGCGGTTTAACACAGACCATACTTTACATTTTTTGAACTTGTGAATTTTCTTCATTTCTTTCTGTTTAATATATTATGCCTTAACACACATCATATACTTTTTAAAATGTCATCCTAGATTTTTTATAAGAGGAGTCATGCCCTGTCCTGCGGGCGCACAGTCTCTATTAACAGGATTTAGCTCAACTTTCATCTTTGTGTTGAGTATCATATGCAGGTGGTGCAAGGACATTGGTCTGGAACATGCAGCCAGCAGACCCCTTTTAAAAACTGTTTTCCAGGTACTTCGCATTTGAAAGCAACCTGCATTAACTTAAGTGAGCTGTAATCAAGTAACCGAACCAATTCTTCAAATAGTCAAGTTTGGATTGTCTCACGTTTAATTGCATTTGATTGGTAAACTGTGTTAACCTTAGATAAGCCAGTTTGTAATGACTATATTTGGAAAAATATATATCTACCAATCTCTCATCATGCATAGAATATAATTAAGGAGCTTTCAGTCCCATATTCACAACTAACTTAACCCATTTTATCAAAACTGTTTAGCATAATTTGATGCTGATATGTAATAATCTATTATTTCTTGTATTCAGGTCATTAAACGTTCATCCAAGCAACCCAAAAAAACACTACTGTTTGTTATACGTGATCACACAAAGGTATGGACTTGTTTCTTGCGCTCCATTCTTTGAATGCATCTTCAACGCTGAATCTCTGTCCCTTTTCTGATTGTCTATGCAGACTCCACTTGAACGATTGAAGAAATTTATCTTTGAAGATATCGAGAAGGTACTTTTGTTCATACTTCTTATTCTCTGTTTATGCATTTCTCTTTTTGGATCAATTATTTCTCTTCTTACTATCCAGCATTTTCTGAGGTCGTACTTTCTGCAGATTTGGGATGCAGTTCCTGAGCCTGAGACTACTACTCTCTATGAGTTTTTTAAAGTATGAAATATCACCTCCATCTCCATGCTGATGCCATTGGCATATATGCATCATGTGTTGCCTTTTTGTTTAAGTTTCATGAACTTAATATGCTTCTAATTATTGATATGAAGGTGGAGATCACTGCTTTGCCTAGCTATGAATTCCAAGAGGTGGAATTTAAAGAGCAGGTAGCTTTTCCACTAAGAAAGCAGTTTGTCAATCCTCAAAACTGTTGGCCTGAGTTCTTCTAGAGTGTGCTGCTGCGTGGTTTCTAGAATTGATGTCTCGAATGATTTGTAGCTTTGCATATGCTTACCAAATAATTGGAATTCTATAATTCAAAATCACTGGCTTTTGCATGAAGCGACCGAACAGCAGCATGTTCCTGTATTAGAGCTGAATTACAAAATACAATTGAGAGTTATGTTACTTTGAAAGCTTGGTGCCTATGGTTTCTCTCTCTTACTCTCTATTTTCTTCATCCTGCTAGGCACACTGGTAACAAATTAATTCCAAATCTGCATATATGTCGAGCCCTGAACCTAATTCTCCATCCCAAGCTTACCAAAAATAGGATTGGAGCAAACATTCTTAAATACCCTGCATCAATGCATTCAAGTCTCCTAAATACCCTGCATCAATATGTCCTGTGATAAGATAATTCCCATGAATCTGTGCATGTGGGAGCAATTAGGACAGCAATATCAATCGAGAAATCCAGTATCTGTAATTCATAACTCAATTTTGCTGATAGCATTTATACTTGCAGGTTGCTCAACTGAGGCAGCAGTTTGTCCATTCCACTTGTCCAGGAGGTCTTGTTGGTGATAGGAAGAAAGTTAAATCTGCTTCATTTTCTATTTATGCAGAAGATATTTGGAAAACAATAAAAGAGAACAAGGATTTAGATCTTCCTTCTATCAAGGTTTATTAAAATCCATATTTCTCGTGTAAATATAGCCCATCAGGTTTTGTATGTAAATATACTTCTCATCTTGTTTATCAGGTGATGGTTGCCACATTTCGATGTGAAGCGATTGCCGAGGAAAAGCTCAAATGCTTTACATCCAATAAGGTACTTTAATGAATCTATTTTCTAATTTCTTTCTTTTAAAGTTCACTGACTTAATATAATATTAATTAGTAGTAAATTTATTTCTTACAGAGATGGTTGGCAATAAAGGAAGATGTTCAAGCTGGTCCGGTACCAGGGTTTGGAGAAGATGTCACTTCTATTTTGGAAACCTGTCTTTCAGAGTAAGTATACTTTGTAAGACCTGTGTGATATGTAATGTTAACTTACGTTGTGTTTTATTCCAAGATTATTCAATCTCAATACTGCTTCCATCAGCTGATCAGTTGACTGCATGCTTGTCTGCCTCAAAACGAAGTGGAAACTTTGAAGTATAATCAATTTAATAGTTAAACTTTGGTTTGCAAACTTAAATTATCCGTACCAATTGCTAGCGTTGTGTGCCTATAGTCTTGGAATATTCTTCTTGTTCAACTTGATCCGGAATCACTTATTTTGTAGTTTTTTTCCCCAACAGATATGACATTGAGGTAGGCCATTTTGATGAAGAAGTACGAAATGCAAAACGGCAACAGTTGTTGTCAAATGTGTTGATGGTAAGGCCTTCGCGTGTATATTTCCGCTTTTAAGTTCTTAACCTCCCTAGTTATTGTTTGATGTTTGATTTTTTTTTTTTTGTTTCTACATTTTAATTTGTAGATTTTACTTGCTTTTTTGTGTGGGTATTTCTGTATTTATATGCTCCTTGTACTGAGCAACTCAAATGTGCCAATATATTATGTAGGTGGTACACGATGCTTATGATACCATGCTGATGCATTTGTATTCGAACACAGTTAAAAGTTTTAAAACTAGCCTGCAACAGTCACTGAATGAAGGACGAGAATATGTTGCTTCTATTCATCTCTGTTCCCAATCTTGCTTGCGCGAGTTTGACGAAGGATGTGAAGGTATTTAGACTCCAATCAGTTATCTTATATGCATAAAACTAAAGGATTATTTTCTGACTTCATAATATTCTAAAGCACCTCTTCTTTCAATTATTTTTTACAAATTCTGGGTATGATGAATTATTTTTACAAATTATGCATCGCGTTGCCAGGAATTCAAACTTTTTCTGCATTGAAATCGAATTTCAGCTCTTGTTTCTCATGGTCAATCGTTTCCTTAAAGCTACTTGCATTGGATTAGTTATGAAAGGAAGCAGTGCAAATGGTAAATAAATTGGATATGAAAAGCACCACAAACATTCAATGATTGCTTAGGCGTAAATATGGCAAGAATTATTTGAATAATTGCAGGTTCTGGCTAAGCAGAGATGCACATCAGTTTAGATTTCAACCAAGAAATTTGTGTGGAACTAATATGAGTTGTCTGTCATTTCTGTTTATACGAGTTTAGACTCTTTGCAGCTAGTCCTCTATTCAAATTATCTAGACTTTCAAGCTAAACAACTTAACTGCTCGATTTATATCCATCTTGAGTAGCTTCATATAGGAAAACTGCATGTATAATCACCTGCAAAAATTTAAGCCTGATTTAATAGTTGCATATTTTGTTATCTCAGTTTTAAGGTGTTAACCTAGCTTGACATGACCAGACCTCTCTTTGGACCTAGACCTGTCCTGCTGGTTTTTAAAATCATATTGATTGCTAGCCCATCTACATATTGATTGCTAGCCCATCTACATATTGATTGCTCATAACCTTTAGTTTCAAGAAGATTATTGATAGTTAAATGAATACTTCATTGAACAAAGTGATTGCCTGGATAAACAAAATAAAAAAGTAACTTAATGGACAAAATGAAGGGCATTAGTGTGAACATCTTTCATCTACTAATCAAGTGTCCTGGATTTGGTAAGTTATCTTCAATATCATGCTCTTTCAGATGCTGCCATTCAACAGAGTGGGTGGAATGCTAACAAATTTCGGAAAAGACTTATTTGCAATATGTTGTCAGAAATGATGGCAAAGTACAAGGTATTTCCTTCGCTGATATCAAAATCTGTTAGTGTTCTTGGTCTTTTTTCTTGTCATGTCACTCTACTCAATCAAATTATCAAATCTTGAAATGTTGTCGCTGCACAGAAACAAATAACTCATGCGATTGCCAATACCGTAGAATCCTTATTGGAATCTAGTGAAAGAAATACATGGGCATCAGTAAGAGATGTTTTTGAGTGCAACACCGAGAAAGCTATATCAGAGTTTTCAGATGCTGCTGCTAGTTTTGACTTGCGTAGTTCTGAAATCAACACTAAAATCCAGCATTTGAGGGAGTATGCCAGAAATTTATTACAGATGAAGGCAAGAGAAGAAGCAGATGCAGGGAGAGTTCTGAAGCGCATGATGGATATGTAAATTACTTAATTGCAGCTGTTTTCTTTTTCACTTTTGTTTTCTATTAAAGCTTTGGAGCGTATTCCAGGTCTAAACAGGTCTTTGATAATTATGAAAACTCAATGTCATGGTATAAGTCGGAAACAAACCTTGATGAAATTGAAAGGAAAGCTCTCTCGAAGGTAATATTGTCTGCATTGTGTAATTAATGGCTGCTGGGATGCTTAATGTTTTATTCTTTGAGTAACCTCTGAATGTCTCCCAATTATTTTGTCATAGTCCTTGAGAATATTATCAATCTTGGCGGCCATACGCTACGATGAAATGCCTGATCAGATTGAGAATGTACTCTATTCCTCTCTTATGGATAGAATTGTTCCTGATCCATCTTTGCAAAATACGCCCATGGAAGCTGTATTGGACCCCCTTGCCTTAGACACATGGGAAGAGGTAACCGTTGGTGAATATGTGTCTTAAGTTATATTTATGCATGCTCATTGGTATGCAAATATAATGCATGTAGTTTTACAAGTCTCTGTGTCAAACTGGTTTCACATAATAATCAAATTTGGGCAGGTTTCTCAAAATTCTACCACTCTACTTAAACCAGAGGACTGCGAATCATTGTGGATGACGTTCATAGAAGAGATAAAGCCTATGGTGACCGATGTTAAATCCCGTCAGGTGTATTTTACTCTGGTCTCACATTTACATGTTCATTTGGTAATTTGGTTGTCTTCACAATCTCTGTTTGAATGCTTTTTATAACCAAAAACAAAAACTTTAAGCTTAGTTTGTTAGAACATTTTCAATTTCTCATTTGCCATTTTCATTTTATATAGCAATTAAAGTTCCTATAAATATAAATTGAAAGGCTTGTTTGGTTAAATAGAATATTTTTATTTCATCGTTCTGAAACAATTCCTGTCACCAAATTTAATTGTTAGTTTTGAATTATTTTTTGGTATTACTATCCTGATATCCATCTAACAGTTCAGGATGGGGTTGAGTGGTTCTTTGATTCATATCGTGAAACGATGTTTTGGGGCTGAGTGGATTAAAAAAAATAAAACTAAATCCTACGAACTCCTCTAGAATGTTATGCTTTTGGGTTATTATCATTGTCCGAAATCCCTTACGTGATGTATTTTTACTGGTTGATCGGCTGAGGCAGCGGTTCTTCCATTGTATCTCTCCGGGAGGTCTTGCTGGTGATAGGAAGGACGTTCAACCTGCTTCAGGGCTTACCCTTCATGCAGAGCAGATATGGAAAACCATAAAGGAGAACAAGGATCTGGATCTTCCTGCTATGGAGGTTTATATAAATGCTGACTTATTTTGCGAAAATACAAACTTTTTGATTAGATTTCCCAGTTGTGCGATCGTAGTTCTCCATTTTGTTTATCAGGTGATGGTTGCCAAAGTTCGATGTGACCAGATTGCCAAGGAGATGCTCAGTCGTTTGAACTCTGATAAGGTATCTCTTTTCCCTGTTTCTTCTTGCAAAAGTTAATGCGCTACCTTGATGTAAAAATCGCATCACTCGTTATACAATTGATTTCATACAGGCTTGGCTGGCATTGAGAAAAGATGTTGAAGCTCGTCTATCACCCAAGTTTAGGAAAAGTATCAAATCTATTTTGGAAAAGACTCTCTCCCAGTAAGTGTACATCCTGCTCTCTATTTTGGAAAGAAGCTATACGCTCTGCATGCAGAATCAAAATGTTGCAAAGCAGTAAAAGACACGAAATATTGCATTAATTATACTTCTTGTTCAACTTGGAACCTCTGTTGTTGCCTGTGGGCTTGTAATATTGATTTTTCAATAGATATGACATGGAGGCGATCCATTTTAAAGAGAGTATTAGAGATGACAAACGGAAAGAGTTGGAGAAAGAAGCTCTACAAGTAAGGCCTCAATGATACCTCCTCCGCTGACTGAAAACAGTCACCGTGTTCCCGGTGATTAAGTTTTCTGGTCTGTTTTGCAGGTTCTATACTATTATTGATACAGGAGTATCCCAAGAAGGAAGTCCATGAACCGGCACTTGAAGTATTTAATGTGTTCTGTTTTTCTAAGAGTTTTTAATTGTTCCATTTCCTATGAGTCTTTTGAGTTTTTGTGAGTCTTTATTATGGAGTCCAGAACGTCTGAAATTGTAGTCTTTAAATTGCCTTGTTTTCAGTTTCAAAGGCAGAGAGTTTTTCCAGTAAATTAAATCAAGCTTAGCCTTGACCCTTTTGAGAAGAAGGATTTCTTCTTGTTTATACTCTGTATCCCTTTGGTGGATCTCCATAGGGTGGTGAGTTGTTTTTCTTATATTGAGTGTGAAATTGTTGCCTTATCTGTTTCCCTTCTTTGTGTTTCGGTATCAATTGGTATCAGAGCTTAGGTTGGGATGGCTGGACGTCGTCGACGTGTACCAAACGCCAATGAGGCAGGGGGACGCGAACGTGATCTTCGTGACATTGAAATGGATGATTTGAGAAGACAAGTGCAGCAACTTCAGCAGCGTCTTGAACACTATGAAAATCAGGAGCATGACGAGATTCATCATGAATCACAGAATGAAGAGGAGATTAACCCCTTCCACCAGGTTCTTAGTGAGTCGTCTAGTGAAGAGGTCGCTCCCTCGCCATCAACCCTCGAAGGAGACAAGGTTTCCAACGAGATTATGATATTAAAGTTGACATTCCAGAGTTTGAGGGCAGAATTCAAGGAGATGAGTTCATCGATTGGCTTAACACTGTTGAACGTGTTTTTGATTACAAAGATATATCGGGTGGTCAAAAGGTGAAATTGGTGGCCATAAAGTTGAAGAAACATGCTTCTATTTGGTGGGAACACCTCAAAAATCAGCGTGTGCGTGAAGGAAAAAGGAAGATTGTGACATGGGAAAAGATGAAGAAAGAATTGAGAAAGAAATTCTTGCCAGAGCACTATCGTCAATATGCATTTCTGAAATTCCATAATTTCAGACAAGAGGAACTGACTGTGGAAGATTATACCACCGAATTTGAGCATCTTAAGATGCTGCGTGATGTATCCGAACCGAGGAACAAGCCATTGCTCGCTACCTTGGAGGACTGCGACCAGAAATTGCTAATGTTGTTCAGTTACAGCCGTATTGGACCTACAATGATGTCTTTAAACTAGCAATCAAAGTGGAACGCCAATTTAAGGAATCACAGAGGAGTGATTTTCGCTCTGCAAATTGGAAAGGCATTTCCAACCAGGCGAGTGGTTCTAATTCGAAACCTTCACCAACATTCAAACCAGCTGGCGTCAAAATACTTCCCAAAAAGGACAGTGGGGGTATGCCAAATCGTCCAAATACTTCCACTCCCAATAATCGACAATGCTTCAAGTGTCATGGGTTTGGACATATTGCGTCTGAATGCCCCAATCGCAGAATTGTGTCATTAGTAGAAGTGGACGTGGCCAATGATTCAGAGCAAGAATTCCCTGCCAATGAAGAAGTAGAGAACGAAGAGGAAATCACATTTGGGGATCAAGGAGAAGCCCTTGTCATTCGGCGTAATCTAAGTGCAGTCCACGAAGAAGAGGAAAATTGGCTTCGCAACAACATCTTCCACACCCGCTGCACATCCCATGGCAAAGTGTGTGATGTTATCATTGATGGAGGGAGTTGTGAGAACGTGGTAGCAACAAAAATGGTGGAGAAATTGGAGTTGCAGATGGAGAATCATCCTCAACCTTACAAACTTATATGGCTTCGCAAAGGAAGTGAGGTAAAAGTAACAAAAAGGTGTTTAGTTCAATTTTCTATTGGCAAGAACTATAAAGATGAAATTTTGTGTGATGTTGTCCCCATGGATGCGTGCCACTTGCTTCTTGGACGCCCATGGCAGTTTGATAGAAAAGTGTTGCATGATGGGTTCAAAAACACTTATACTTTTATAAAGGATGGGGTTCGGGTTACATTAGGTCCTTCCAAATTTGGGAGCTTGCCTAAACCGTATGAAGGGGAGGGAAAGTACCTTTTTCTCTAAAACAGAATTTGACAGGGATTTGGGTGGAACTAATGAGGTTTTTGCTCTTGTTGTGATGGAAAGAAATGAAGAGAAAGAAGAATTACCACCGTTGATGCAGCCTATTCTTCATGAATTTATTGATCTCATTCCCGAAGAGATTCCAGCTGGTCTTCCACCGGTAAGGGATATTCAACATTGTATTGATCTTACACCCGGTGCCATTTTACCAAATAAGCCAGCCTATAGGATGAATCCTAAGGAGCATGGGGAACTTCAACGGCAAGTTGATGATCTTTTGGCTAAGGGATTGATTCGAGAGAGCATGAGCCCATGTGCTGTCCCAGCTCTTCTTGTTCCAAAGAAAGACGGATCTTGGCGAATGTGTGTTGATAGTAGAGCGGTGAACAAGATAACTATCAAGTACCGTTTTCCTATTCCTCGCCTTGATGACCTTCTTGACCAACTACATGGTGCTACTATCTTCTCCAAGATAGATCTTCGAAGTGGTTACCATCAAATTCGAATGAGAGAAGGTGACGAATGGAAGACCGCTTTCAAAACAAGAGATGGACTCTTTGAATGGATGGTTATGCCCTTTGGTCTTTTCAAATGCTCCTAGCACTTTTATGCTAAATTTATGAACCATGTGTTTAAACACTATATTGGTTACTTTGTTGTTGTTTATTTTGATGATATTCTTGTATTCAAAGAAAAACCGTGATCAACATGTGGAGCATCTTCAACAAGTCTTCAAGGTATTAAGAGAGCGTGAAAACCGTATGTCAACTTGAAGAAATGTCGGCTTCTTGACCAATAGCCTTGTCTTTTGGGCTACGTGGTCTCAAGTGAAGGAATAAAGATGGATCCCAGCGAAGATTGAAGCAATCACGAAAGTCGGCCTATTCCTAGCTCTCTGCATGACATCCGAAGTTTCCATGGTCTTGCATCTTTCTACCGGGCGCTTTTATCAAGGGGTTTAGCATCGCCATCGCTCCGATCACCCGAATGCCTAAAGGGGAGAATCTTCTCCGGAATGTCAAGCGCAAGGAAGTTTTGAACTCATAAAGAAAAAGGATGACCGAAGCTCTCGTCCCTTGCACTTCCGGACTTTGACAAGGTGTTTGAAGTGGATTGTGATGCCTCTAATGTTGGAATTGGTGCTGTGCTCAGCCAAGAAGGTAAACCTATCGCCTTTTTTAGTGAAAAACTGAATGGTGCACGCACAAAGTATTCAACCTATGATAAAGAATTTTATGCTATTATCCGAGCTTTGAGTCATTGGCGTCATTATCTTATATCCAAAGAGTTTTTGCTCTTTTCTGATCACGAGGCTTTAAAGTATATAAATGGCCAGCACAAGCTCAATAATCGACATGCTAGGTGGGTTGAATTTCTACAAGCTTACACTTTCCTCATCAAGCACAAGTCAGGGGTTCAAAACCAAGTGGCCGATGCTTTAAGCCGAAGGCATTCCTTGCTGGTCACGATGCAGGTGCAGGTTTTGGGTTTTGAGGTCTTAAAGGGGCTCTACCAAGCTGATCTGCATTTCAGCAAAATCTGGAAGGAATGTTCTAATGGTCCTTATTTGAATTTCATACTGCATGAGGGGTATCTGTTTAAGAACAATTGCTTGTGTATTCCTGAATGTTCTTTGAGGGAAGTCATTGTTAAGGAAGCACACGGTGGTGGACTTGGTGGACACTTTGGAAGAGATAAGACTCTTGCTCTTGTGCAGGAGAATTTTTATTGGCCCAAAATGGTGAAGGATGTCACTCGGCATGTGGAGAGATGTGGAACTTGTCGCCTTGCCAAAAGTCATGCTCAAAATACAAGGCTGTACACTCCACTGCCGGTACCAGCAGCCCCTTGGGAAGATGTGAGCATGGATTTTATTGTTGGCTTGCCGCGAACTCAGAGAAACAAAGATTCCATTATGGTGGTGGTTGATCGTTTCTCAAAAATGGCTCATTTTGTTCCATGTAACAAGACGTTGGATGCATCTCGTACAGCTGATCAATATTTTCAGGAAATTGTTAAACTTCATGGCATTCCTAAAACTATCACTTCGGATCGTGATCCTAAATTTGTTAGTCATTTCTGGCGTACTCTATGGCGAAAACTGGGCACTTCTCTTCAATTCAGCTCTTCTCATCATCCACAAACGGATGGACAAACTGAGGTGGTGAATCGAAGCTTGGGAAATCTGTTAAGGAGCTTGGTTGGAAGCAATATTCGTCAATGGGATCTTATCTTAGCTCAAGCTGAATTTGCTTATAATCGATCTACAAGTCAGACCACAGGTACTAGTCCATTTGAGGTGGTTTATGGTCAGAATCCACATGGCCCTCTAGACTTGGTACCACTTCCCATCACTCATCATTTCAGTGGGGATGCTGCCGATCAAGCCAAGTACATTCAGAAGATGCATGAACAAGTGCGTGCTCGAATTATTAAGCAAAATGAGAGGTATCGCAACACTGCCAATAAGCATAGGAAGCCTGCTGCATTCAAGGAAGGAGATTTGGTGTGGATTCACCTTCGAAAAGAAAGATTTCCACCAGGACGATATGCTAAACTCAAGCCCCGAGCTGATGGTCCATTCAAAGTTCTTCATCGAATTGGTGAAAATGCCTACAAGATCGAGCTTCCAGAAGACTATGGTGTTTCAACCACTTTCAATGTTGCTGATCTTTATCCGTATCATGGTGATGAAATTGCGAAGGAGAATCTTCTCCAACCCGGAGGGAATGATACAGGAGTATCCCAAGAAGGAAGTCCATGAACCGGCACTTGAAGTATTTAATGTGTTCTGTTTTTCTAAGAGTTTTTAATTGTTCCATTTCCTATGAGTCTTTTGAGTTTTTGTGAGTCTTTATTATGGAGTCCAGAACGTCTGAAATTGTAGTCTTTAAATTGCCTTGTTTTCAGTTTCAAAGGCAGAGAGTTTTTCCAGTAAATTAAATCAAGCTTAGCCTTGACCCTTTTGAGAAGAAGGATTTCTTCTTGTTTATACTCTGTATCCCTTTGGTGGATCTCCATAGGGTGGTGAGTTGTTTTTCTTATATTGAGTGTGAAATTGTTGCCTTATCTGTTTCCCTTCTTTGTGTTTCGGTATCAATTATGGAATACATTGTAATTTAGGAAATATTCTGTAAAACAGGAAATATAGTAGAGATTATATTATGCAATAGGGTACATCATAACATGTGTAAATTGCCCTACATATATAAATAATAGAGGAGCAGCCGTACATTGATACACTGCCAAAAACACATTATTCAAACTCTTGTTTCAACTTGGTATCAGAGCTTAACATACCTTAATCGGTTCTTCTTATGCAAACGTGAACAACCACGTTTTTTTTTTTTTCTTTGCTCCCTCTGTTTCTCCCCTGCCTCGGTCATCAACTTATTTGCAGACGTGATTTCTGCTCCTTGCTGCGCTGCACTCTCTCGGTTATTTCTTTCCTTGGCTGCCTCTCCTGCTGCACTCTCTCTTATTTGCAGACGTGACTCTCGGTTCTTTCTTTCCTTGGCTGCCTCTCCTACTGCACTATCTCTTATTTGCAGACGTGACTCTCGGTTATTTTTTTTTTCTTCCTTGGCTGCCTCTCCTGCTGCACTCTTTCTTAATTGCAGACGTGACTTTTGCTCCTTACTGCTGCTCTTGATTTGCACTCTCTCGGCTTCTCTTCTGCTGCTGCAAATTTTATTGTTTAAAATTGTTGCTCTCTTGCGTCTTCTACCATGACTCACTTTCGAAACCAATCGCGATGTTAATGCCCGACCACTCTTCCCCAAATTACCGCCCATTTGCATCCAACGCAGCCATGCTTTCTACCCGTACATGGCAGATCATTGTTCCCCTCTCCAACACTCAACAGGGTTATTAATCTCAAGCTTACCAACAATAATTACCCGTATTGGCATCATGCGATGAAACCTTACCTGATTGGTCAAGGTGTGTTCTCGTTTGTTGATGGCTCAAATCCATGCCCCTCTTCTCACGCCTCTGCTACTGCTACGGTCTTGGCTTGGAAACAGCAAGATCAACTTATTCTTAGTGCTTTGCTGTCATCTCTCTCGGTTGAAGTCCTTCATCTGGTGGTAGATTGTTCAACATCTGCAAGTGTGTGGAACACCCTTGAAAGTGCCCTTGCTTCTCCATCAAACTCTAGGATCATGCAATTACATGGTTCTCTTCAGGATCTTCGGCAAGGTGATGATTCTGTAACCTTATTTTTACAACGCGCAAAGGGGTTATTTGATGAATTGGCTGCGGCTGGCAGACCAATCTCTCTCACAGATTTCAATCTTTATGTATTTCGGGGACTTCGAGGTGATTTCCGTGATTTGGTTACTACCTTGTCTACTAAAGCTGATCCATTATCCTATTCGGAACTTCATAGTCATCTATCTACTCATGAATTTATTCATCGAAACTCAATGGCTTCAAGTCTCACCTCTGCTGCACCTTCGCTCCCCACTCCTGCACTTCAGCCCGCAGCCTATGCCGCCCAGCGTGGATTTTCAGGGTCCCACAGTTATGGTTTCTCGCGGGATAGAGGAAGAAGGGGTGGCTCGCGTCAATCTCGCAATACTTACTCACAGCATAATGGACAGCCCTTCCGTGGTGGAGGAAATAATTCCTCTTGGCAGCAACAGTCCCGTAGCAACAATTGGCAACAGTCCCGTAATTCCTCTTCAAACCAGTGGCCTCGGCATCAAGTCAAATGTCAGCTTTGTCACATATTTGGGCACTCTGCACAGCAATGCTCTCAACTTGCGCAACATGGAAACCAAGCATCAGCCAATCTCTCCTTTAGCACTGCATCAGGTGAGGATTCTGCCATAAAGGAATCTGCCGAATGGTTTCCAGACACAGGTGCAAATCATCATGTTACTCCGGACATAACTGGTATGGCTTCTACAAAACCTTATCTTGGTAATGATCAATTACATGTTGGTGATGGTAAGGGACTTGTCATATCTAATACTGCCCACAAAATTCTGCATACACCAAAAAGAGTCTTCTCCTTGTCCAATATCTTACATGTTCCTCACATTAAAAAAAGATTATTATCTGTTCAGCAATTTTGTCGTGAAAATTATGTCTTCTTTGAGTTTCACTCCTTTGTTTTCTATGTTAAGGATCTCATCACCAAGGAAGTTCTTCTTTCCGGTCGGAGTAAAGACGGTCTCTATGTTCTTTCCGAGTCTTCCGCAACACTGTTGCCGCAAGCTTTTTTGTCCACCAGCTTGGCCGCCTCTGCCGATTTTTGGCATCGTCGTCTTGGTCATCCTAGTTCTCGTATTCTGAGTCTCTTAGCTTCAAATGAAAAGGTTACTTGTACCTCTCGCCGTTTTGATTTTCAATGTCAAGCTTGTCCGCTAGGAAAATCCTCATGTTTATCGTTAGGACCTACGGGTCACAAAACATCGACTCCACTTGAACTTATATTTAGTGATGTTTGGGGACCTGCCCCATTTTTATCATCTGATGGTTTTCGGTATTTTGTCATTTTTGTGGATGCGCATACAAAGTATATTTGGTACTATCCTATTGCTCTAAAAATCCGATGTATTTGCTGTGTTTCAACAATTTCAGTTACTTGTTGAACGTCAATTCTCTCGTAAAATCAAAACTGTTCAAACTGATTGGGGGGGTGAATATCGAAAATTAAATTCCTTTTTTAAAACCATCGGTATTCATCATCGTCTCATATGTCCACATACTCATGAACAAAACGGTACTGTTGAGCGTCGTCATCGTCATATTGTTGAAACTGGCATTACTCTTTTAGGACAATGTAAGGCACCATTAAAATTCTGGAATTATGCATTCGAAACATCGGTCTACCTTATTAATCGTATGCCAACATCGGTGTTAAACAACAAATCTCCTTTTGAATGTTTGTTTCGTCAAATTCCTGACTATGCTTTTTTACGCATTTTTGGATGTTTGTGTTTTCCTCTTCTTCGTCCTTACAATGCTCATAAGCTAGATTATCGCTCCACTCCGTGTGTATTCTTAGGCTACAGTTCATCTCATCTAGGCTATCGTTGTCTTGATTTGTCGACTGATCGCATCTACATTTCCCGTCATGTCCGATTTCATGAGCATGCCTTTCCCTTTGACAAATCCACCATACCGACTCCATCCTCCTCCTCGTCCATGTCTGTCTCCGTCTTACCCTCCATTCCCATTTTGTCATCCAAGTCCGTCTCCACTACACCAGGTCGACCCACACAAGAGTCTGTCCCCTCTTTATCATCTCCATCTATGTTTTATGATCATTATGCAGGTTCAGGTTCGGCTCTTCCAGTCACATCTTCAGCAGCCCCTTCCTCTGCTACAGACCCTTCGGCATCGGCATCACCTCCCTCACCAGATTCAGCCAAATCTGTTCCCGGCCTGATTTATGTGTGGATCTCTCCACGTACTCTCTTCCGCAGCTGCAGTCCACTACTTTGCCATCCTCTCCACCATCCACTCGCAAGCATCCAATGGTGTTGCGTCCACGGCAGCCAAAGACTGCCAACTTCAGCTCCATCTCTACTACTTCCCCATCCACTACTACCTCACGGGAAGTCACTCCATCTGCTCTTGAGCCCCTAAGTTTTAGGGAGGCAGACCGGTATTTATGTTGGCATACTGCCATGAAGGATGAAATTGCAGCATTACATGCAAATTCCACTTGGTCCTTGGTCCCATACGACCCCTCTATGAATATTGTTGGCAGCCGCTGGGTGTATAAAATCAAGCGCCAAGCAAATGGGGACATTGATCGCTACAAAGCTCGCTTGGTTGCGCGGGGATTCACCCAACAGGAAGGTATAGATTATTCAGAAACCTTCAGCCCTGTTGTTAAACCAACTACTGTTCGGTTAGTTCTTACCATTGCAGTCTCCAAAGGATGGCAGATTCGGCAACTTGATGTTCACAATGCATTCCTTAATGGCTCTCTTCGTGAAGTAGTTTACATGCAGCAGCCACCAGGTTTTGTTAATACTGCTCTTCCCACTCATGTTTGTCGCCTTCACAAATCTTTATATGGGTTAAAACAGGCACCACGGGCTTGGTACATGCGCCTATATGATTTCCTCATGACCATTGGTTTCCGAGCTTCAAAGGTTGATACATCCCTATTTATTCTAAATAGGTCCCATGACACTTGTTATTTACTTGTCTATGTCGACGTACATCCTCGATCATCGGAAATAACTCGCGTTGATTCATCGCCTTATTACTCGTTAAGGGCTGAATTCAAACCGCAGCGATTTGGGCCATGCACGCTATTTTTTAGGGATTGAAGTGGTTCCAACCAAGTATGGGTCTTGTGCTCGACCAACACAAGTATGTTCTCGATATTCTAAATCGTGGCTGGTATGACATCATGTAAACCCTGTGGATACACCAAAGATCTGCTTTCTAAACTTGATCTCGCAGTCTACAACACTATTTTTCAGACACCACCCGCTGGGCCAAATTGTGGGTGCTCTTCAAGTATCTAACATTTACTCGACCTGATATTTGCTATCGCGGTAAACAAAGTATGTCGGGCTTTATGCATGCTCCTACTCGAAGACCATTGGGTCGCTAAGCGTGTATCCTCGCGATACCTAAAAGGTACCTCTTCTTTTGGCCTACATCTCACCCGTGATCCGACCTTGACTCTTCATGGTTATACTCGATGCCGATTGGGCTGGTAGTGCTGATGACCCGAAAAATCCACGGTGGCTACATTGTCTTTCTCGAACCACTCCCATTTCATGGAAATCTGGCAAGCAACGAACTGTTGCTCGCTCCTCCACAGAAGCCGAGTATAAGGCCTTAGCTGATGGCACTGCTGAGGTTCTTTGGCTTCGCTATCTGTTGACTGATTTATGTTTCCCTGAGTTCTGCTACGACTATCTGGTGTGATAATTTGGGAGCTACTTATCTGTCTGTTAATCCGATCTTTCATGCTCGTACAAAGCACGTTGAGGTAGACTATCATTTTGTCTGTGATTGAGTTACTAAGAAGGAAATTCAGATACGTTTCATTCCTTCCAAAGATCAATTAGCGGATGTTCTTACAAAGCCACTTGCCACGCCGGTGTTTACTTTTCTACTGGGTCCCAAGCTTCATGTGGATCACCCACCTCAGCTTTGAGGGGGGAATATTATGGAATACATTGTAATTTAGGAAATATTCTGTAAAACAGGAAATATAGTAGAGATTATATTATGCAATAGGGTACATCATAACATGTGTAAATTGCCCTACATATATAAATAATAGAGGAGCAGCCGTACATTGATACACTGCCAAAAACACATTATTCAAACTCTTGTTTCAACTTATACCCAGCTTATGTTGCCATGCTACGACATCTGCGTTCTCGTGCACTTAAATTTTTGTTACGTGCACTTAAATTTTTTAACAAGGTGAAGAGGAGGGCAACTAAAGCTGGATTTGAGGCTTCTATTGATTCTATTATTAAGGACACCATGGACAAATTTGAAAAAGAAAGTAGAGGTAATGCAATGTTATGGATATTAATTCTATTTATGCAATGTTACAATATCTTGATTATGTACAACACAGATCAACTAGGACTGTTATAACGTTTTATTTACATATATATTGACACCATTTATGTGTGATTGGAGCTCTCTCAATTGGTTTTACCTATAAGACAGTATGATTGGAGCAGGAATCTTTTGATAATAAATCTTAATTAAACCTATTAATTTACTAAATTTAAAATTAATTTCTAACAGGCATGTCATTTTATTCATTTTCCTATATATATTAAAGGCTTTCTCTATATCAGATGTCTCCATAAGTAAGGAATGGGTTTAATTTATTCATTTTCCTATATATATTAATGGCTTTCTCTATATCAGATGTCTCCATAAGTAAGGAATGGGATGCTTCAGCAGCCAGGGAAAATCTTTTCTCCGAGATTAAGACCACAAAGTACAAAGCGAAAACCAAATTTAACAAGTTAATTTCCTTTTATTAAAACCAGTCTTCCTTGTAGCTAGAGTTAGCACGTTCCTTGATCCAAGGGTTTTCAAAGATCCGAACAAGAGAAAATAAGCAAGCTAATCCTCCTTGCACTTCTCCTTCTCTCCCAGCCTATCTGCAGGGGTATTCTGAGAATAATATTTTGAAATCTTATTTATAATAATAATTTAAATTTTTGGATTGAGGTGGTTGTTTTACATCCTGGAATTTCAAACAAATATTGACCATTGACAGTTCGTGTGATTATATCCTAGTTTCTGAAAGGAAAACTAGGTTGGGATGTTCAAGCTTTGAAAGCCTAATCAATCTTCTCACTGCTCGTGGTGTCCCAAGACTGCCAGACCACGATGTGTTCCATGCATGATAAGGCCCTCATTGCTCATAGCGGTAAAAGTTTCCCATATGTATACAAACCCATGGATATATATATATATATATATATATATATATATATATATATATATATATATATATATATATATATCCATGGGTTTGTATACATATAGGAAACTTTGCCGCTATGAGCAATGAGGGCATATATATACATTTATTGCATTGATTAAAGTTTCTTAAATGTACATATATTGGGATATTCTACTCAATAATCACGTAACACACATGGTGTTTTCATCATTAGGCAAAGGCGGTGAGAGGCTTAGAGTTGGGCATTGGAAAGGCAGGGGTAGTGGCAGTGTCAGTGTCAGTGGCAGGGGCAGGGGCAGTGGCAGTGGCAGTGGCAGGGGCTGGGGCAGGGGCAGGGGCAGTGGCAGTGGCAGTGGCAGGGGCTGGGGCTGGGGCAGCGGCTGGTGAGAGTTTGGATAACAGTGACACTGCCAATGACCTTGCTGGTGGGACTTTCGATAACAGTCCCGATTGCGAGAATGCAGATGACCTTGCCGATGATAGCGACGATGATAGTGCCGATGACATTGCTGATGACGATTTCGATTGCGAGAATGATAGCTTGGATTGGGGCGATTTTGATAACAGTGACACTGCCAATGATCTTGCTGGTGAGACTTTCGATAACAGTCCCGATTGCGAGAATGCAGATGACCTTGAAGGTCAAAGTGCTGACGACCTTGCCGATGATAGCGACGACGATGGTGCCGATGACCTTGCTGTTGACAATTTTGATTGCGAGAATGGTAGCTTGGATTGGGGCGATTTTGATAACAGTGACACTGCTAATGATCTTGCTGGTGAGACTTTTGATAACAGTCCCTATTGCGAGATTACAGATGACCTTGAAGGTGAAAGTGCTGACGACCTTGCCGATGATGGTGCCGATGACCTTGCTGTTGACGATTTCGATTACGAGAATGATAGCTTGGATTGGGGCGATTTTGATAACAGTGACACTGCCAATGACCTTGCCGATGATAGCGACGATGAAGGTGCCGATGACCTTGCTATGCCTGTATGGTATTGAAGTTGCATGTATTAAAATTTATTTATTTTGAACTAATTATTTCTAGAATTTATAAATCATCTTAAAATAAAATAAATAAAAACGAATTTGTGATGTTTACAGGACGACGCAACATTCGGAAAGCGAAGTGCTTTATTTGCTTTGGCAATTGCTGACACTGTAATAAATGAGTTTTGTTCGATACACAAATAATCTCAATGCCGATTACTAAGAAGTATATCGAGTTATAATGAAAATAAGATTCACTCTCGTCATAATTTTTCACAGATGCGAAGGAAATGTCTGTCTCCTAGCAATAAGAGTTGAATATATAGAGACAAACTTTTTTCTTTTTTTCCTTCCACCATTTTTTAAATTTGTCAACTAACTTGATACGGCACTTGGCGCTAGATTAAGAGTTTACATGTCTTCACTAAAAAAAAAATGGTGGGTGGTAGACCTATCTCTAACATGCAGAGCACAACGCCACCCTCAGTTGGCACTAAATTATTACTTGTGAGAAAGTTGAGTCTAATCAGCTTCTGTGAAAAACTCTACGCCCACCCTCTTCTTCTTTTTCTTAACAAAACCCTAAATTGCTATCGTCTTTCATGTATATCTATCTCTCTATCGAGTACCACACCTCGCTCACATATATAGTTTGAAACAAACTAGTGTAAACTTCATCTGTGTAAACAATCCTGAGAAATAAAAATCAAAATTTGAGTTTCCCAGAAAAATACTTTACATCTAAAACAGTACTAACCTACAAACACGTCCAAAGCTGAGGTATAATTAATAATGGCGGAAGATTGTTGCAGCTTCCAGCTGATTAGCGGTGACTGTGTTTTCAACATGGAAGGACTCGAAAACTTCTCGAGGACCACCAACCTCGCGCAATGCGGTGTCACCTACGCTGTCGTTGCAATTATGGGCCCCCAAAGTGGCGGTATGTATTCTTTCTACATAGTTGTTGTTGTGATTATCGCATGCAGAAAGAATATAAATTGGTTAATTTGTCTTCTTTAATCTGGTGAAAAGGGAAGAGCACCCTCTTGAATAAGCTCTTCCAGACAGATTTCAGGATGATGGATGCAGGTGATGGAAGGTACTGAGGTGTTTTCTTAGAGGGGAGGATTCGTCTATTTATTTACTAGTTTCCCTCCCTGGTATGAAAGATAATTTAGCTTATATTTTCAGGAATCAAACAACGCAAGGTATTTGGACTGCGAAGGGTATTGGTATCGAGCCTTTCACAATTGCCATAGACGTGGAGGGATCGGACAGCAGGGAAAGAGGCCAAGTATAAGCTAACTAAGCCTTGCATTAATATTTGAGCATTAATTAATTCTCTTAATAATTTTTGTTAAAATAGTTCTATTAATTAATTAATTCAATAATTAAGAAAGATCTTTGTTAGTCATTACATAAGGTTATTGTGAATCATAACATCTTAATGATGTCAATTTAAGTAGAGTTTTAATTGTAATGATCATTAATGTTGAATTAAAATCATTCTTCAATTTCTGTTTCTATTTATTTGAAATTAATGATAAGTGCGAAATTAATTTCATATATTATAATTATACTTACACTGCGATTTGAAAAGAAAATGAATTTGTGATTTTCTCAGGACGGCGCAACATTCGAAAAGCAAAGTGCTCTATTTGCTTTGGCAATTGCTGACATTGTAATGATAAACATGTGAGTTCTGTATGTTCAACATTAGTTTTTAATATCTGAGCATATTCTTTTCATGCATCTTCAATTCGTTCATGAACAAGGGAATCTTGTCTGATTTTAATTTTGTTTTAGATTTTAATTGGGTGATCTCATTTGTCTCGACATTTTATAAACGCTTGATCCTTAGTTTGATTTTCAAAAATATGAATATTTGGGATCTCTTAGGTTTTTGTCATCCAGTAAGCTAACGCTTATTTAGTTTTTCTGGTCAAGCCGGACTATATAGAGAATCAAGGCATTGACTTTCCCAGTCAATCAATCAACACAAAATGTTGGATGCCACAGTAACTTTGCTTTCATGGTTATAACACACACACAGAGGTGCTGTAGTTTGTCTTTCTAGAATGTTTTTTAATATTTTTTTAGTTGGTATTTATAGATAGCTGTAACGATGAAAAATTTTGTTGGTAAAATTCATCGGAATATACTAATAAATTTTTTCATCAATGTTTTTGTTTGTATTTATCAATTTTATAGTAATACATGCCTGCATAAACTCACATGTGCACAAGCAATTTCCAATATAGGGGGTGTTTGGGAGCAAAAAAAAAGTCTTTTTGAACAAATCTGATTTTTTTGTTTTAAATTAACTTTTTTTTATGTTCTTAATATATAATTTTAATGTATTTATTAACATAAATCATTTTAAAAATCAACTTTAACCACGCTAATAAATGAGCACATAGTATTTAGCCTTACAATGGAATCGGGTTGACGTGTTTACGATAAGAATACAAGATTGTAGGTTAACTTGTATGATAATGTTTTGTACAAAAAATTATAAAAAAATTAAATAAATATATAAAAAAATCAGTTTCAAGTTGAATCGGTAATGGTCATGTCTAAATTTGGTTAGATTAACAGGTCACGGGCAGGTAAATTTATAAGTCACATAAGTTTAATTAAGTTTTAAATTATTTAAAAAACTGGCTCCAGGTTGAGCAATCACTAAATCAACCCGCACGACCAGGATATAATGAATAACTATGGTTTCCACTAGCAAGAATCAACAGAGATTGTTGAATTGTTGTTTACAGGTGGTGCCATGACATTGGCCGAGAACATGCTGCCAACAGGCCCCTTTTGAAAGCGGTTTTTGAGGTTACACTCTAACCATTTGTTTTTGCTCAATAAGGACTATAATTTTAATATGTATATAATTACTAAAATCTCAAATAATATGCAGGCCATGATTCT
This sequence comes from Salix viminalis, assembly GCA_029228465.1. Taxonomy (NCBI): domain Eukaryota; kingdom Viridiplantae; phylum Streptophyta; class Magnoliopsida; order Malpighiales; family Salicaceae; genus Salix; species Salix viminalis. The sequence continues at coordinate 549,112 of CM055437.1, forward strand.
TCTATTTCGCGCCCGCAAAACAACCTTGTTGTTCGTCCTACGTGACCAGACAAAGGTAGTGTTTTGAGATCCATTCCTAGAATGCTAAACCTTATTTGGATATATTGTAAAAATAAGTTCTTCGTAGTATATAGAAAACTATTATTTTATAAATAGAGGGATTTTCCCGAATAAAAAAAACTATTTTTTAATATTTTGATAAATCTGTCGTATATTAATATATGCTGATGATAAAAAAACTAAATATGTAAATGTAGACCCCATTTGAACGTCTAGAACCTAGTCTGAGGGGAGATATCGAGAAGGTATGTTGTCGTCTCCTTAATCATTATATATGAAATAATTGTTGTGATTAATTTTGCATAAAAAAATTCTCATAATAATGCGTGTTTTTTTTACTCTGCTAAATTATACAGATATGGGCTGAAATTCCTAAACCCGATGCTTATAAAGGGACTCCTCTGGGTGAATTTTTTTTAAGGTAGCTAGGTTGAGATTTCTTCTCCCTTAACGTACGCTATATATATATATATATATATATATATATATACTATATATATATATATATGTATATGATATTATTTTTTAAATTTCATTTGCTAACTTAACTTTTATTTTATTCATATGGGTTATTCCACCGGTGCTAATGATAGCTTTGTCTTTGTTCTCTTCTTATTAATATATCTATTGTTACAAAAAAACTATAAAATGAAGGTGGAGATCACTGCTCTGCCTAGTTATGAATACGAGAAGGACGAGTTTAAAGCTAAGGTAAATTAATTGTTTTCAACCGATGGATTGTGTCGTTGGATTGTGTAGCTGAAAGAGATAACTATTAGATCTACATGTTTAGTGATCATGCTTGAATTATATATGCTAACAAACTGCATGCCTCATTCAGATTTTGTGATAAAGAAAATAATAATAATAATAATAGTATAGTGGTTATTATCACTCCATAATTTGTTAATCTATTTTTATTATTCAGATAGACAAAAATTCCTAATATTTATTATTTTTATAAGTGATGATAATATGATTTTTCACAAACAATGATATGAAATTTTAGCATTACATTTATAAATATAAATTGAAAGGCTTGTTTGGTTAAATACAATATTTTTATTTTATGTCTTTGAAACAATTCCTGTCACCAAATTTAATTGTTAGCTTTGAATTATTTTTTGATATCACTATCCTGATATCCATCTAACAGTTCAGGCTGGGGTTGAGTGGTTCTTTGATTCATATCTTGAAACGATGTTTTGGAGCTAAGTGGATTAAAAAAAAACTATATCCTAGTCTAGAATCTTATGTTTTTGGGTTACCTAGTTGTGCTGTTATTATCATTGTCTGAAATCCCTTATGTGATGTATTTTATAGGTTGATCGGCTGAGGCAGCAGTTCTTCCATTCTATCTCTCCGGGAGGTCTTGCTGGTGATAGGAAGGATGTTCAACCTGCTTCAGGGTTTGCCCTTCGTGCAGAGCAGATATGGAAAACCATAAAGGAGAACAAGGATCTGGATCTTCCTGCAATGGAGGTTTATATAAATGCTGACTTATTTTGCGAAAATACAAACTTTTTGTTTATATTTAATTTCCCAGCTGTGCAATCGTATTTCTCCATTTTGTTTATCAGGTGATGGTTGCCACATTTCGATGTGACCGCATTGCCAAGGAGACGCTCAGTCGTTTTAGCTCTGATGAGGTATCTTTGCAAAAGTTACCGCCCTACCTTGATGTAAAAATCACATCACTCGTTATACAATTGATTTCATACAGGCTTGGCTGGCATTGAGAAAAGATGTTGAAGCTCGTCCAGCACCCAATTTTAGGAAAAATATCAGATCTATTTTGGAAAACACTCTCTCCCAGTAAGTGTTCATCGATCTTGCTCTCTATTAATTTGGAAAGAAGCTATACGTTCTGCATGTTTATGCTCTATTCGATGCAGAATCAAATTGTTCCAAAGCACTAAAAGACACGAAATATTGCATTAATTATACTTGTTGGAACCTCTGTTGTTGCCTGTGGGCTTGTAATAGATATGACAAGGAGGCGATCCATTTTAAAGAGAGTATTAGAGATGACAAACGGAAAGAGTTGGAGACAGACGCTCTACAAGTAAGGCCTCAATGATACCTACTTCCTCCGTTGACTGAAAACAGTCACCGCGCGTTCCCGGTGATTAAGTTTTCTGGTCTGTTTTGCAGGTTCTATACCCAGCTTATGCTGCCATGCTGCGACATCTGCGTTCTCGTGCACTTAAATTTTTTGAGACCAGGATGATAAAGATGGTGAAGAGGGCAACTAGTGATGGATTGGATGCTTCTATTGATTCTATTGTTCAGCACGCCATGGACAAATTTGAAAAAGAAAGTAGAGGTAATGCATTGTTTTGGATAGCAGTATATTTTAAATATTTATGAGCTCTCTCGATTGGAGCAGGAATCTTTTGATAACAAATTTTAATTAAATCTATTAATTTAATAAATAATTAATTTCTAACAGGCATGTCATTTTACTCAGTTTCCTATATATATTGATGGCTTTCTCTATATCAGATGTCTCCATAAGCAAGGAATGGGATGCTTCAGAAGTCAGGGAAAATCTTCGCTTCGATATTGAGACGACGAAGTACAGAGCGAAAACCAAATTTTATAAGGTAATTTTCTTTTGTTAGAGAATAATATAAATAATATCT
>CM055437.1:552316-644658 GCA_029228465.1 Salix viminalis
TTGAAGAATTTGAGAGTGAAAAAAATTGTTTCACGATTCTAATTATTTACATTAGAGTTGCATGTATATATAGCACAATTACAATTTCAATTCTACTAGGACTTCTATGAGTCAAATACAATCTTCCATGAAACACTAGAGTCATCCTTATCTTCCATTGTTTCCATATATTTGCAGGAAACCAAGTTGTCAATTGCTTGCTTATCTGCAATACACCCCCTCAAGCTGGATCCAGCAGATTGATGGATCCAAGCTTGTTTACGAGCTGATGGAACTGGGTAGTTGGTAGGATTTTTGTAAACACATCCGCTAATTGATTTGTTGTACACACATAATGAGTTGCAATGAGTTTTGTTTGTACTTGTTGCCGAATGTAGTGACAATCAACTTCAATGTGTTTTGTGCGTTCATGGAACACGGGATAGATGCAATGTGCATAGCTGCTTGATTATCACAATAAAGAGTCATGGGAGTCTGACATGCACATCCTAGATCAGTGAGAAGACGTTTTGACCATATAAGTTCACAGGCTGCTAAGGCCATAGCGCGGTATTCAGCCTCAGCGCTAGAACGAGCCACCACATGTTGTTTTTTACTTCTCCATGAAACTAGATTACCACCGACAAACATACAATAACCCGTAGTTGACCGACGATCAAGTGCATTACCTACCCAATCTGAATCAGAGTACCCCATAATGTTTGTATGTCCATTAGTCTTCATAATAATGCCACGACCAATAGATCCTTTTAAATATCGAAGAATACGCTTCACCATTCCTAGGTGTTGCAGAGTTGGTGCATGCATGTGTTGACTTGCAAGGCTAACCGCAAACGCAATGTCAGGTCTCGTGATGGTTAGATATATCAGTTTCCCAACAATTTTCTGATAATGGCTAGGAGATTCAAGAGGTTCTCCAACAGATTCCAATTTCAGTTTGCTGTCGAGTGGTGTGGCTGTAGGTTTAGAGTATAACAAATCAGCATCTTGCAGTAAGTCGATAATATATCTTCTTTGATTTAGATAAAGTCCTTTGCTAGAGGTTTCCATTTCAATCCCAAGAACATACTTCAACTGTCCAAGGTCCTTGATTAGGAATTTCAGCTGGAGGCTCTTCTTTAGCTGTGCAATTGACCCACTGTCATGCCCGGTGATGATGAGATCATCGACATATATAAGCACCATGAGACTGTCATTTGTTTTTAATTTGACATACAGAGAGGAGTCAGTTGAGCTCTTTTGAAAACCGAGAGCTTCAAGGGCAGTGCTTAATTTTGCATGCCAGGCGCGAGGACTTTGTTTCAACCCATAAATTGATTTATGTAGTTTGCACACCAAGCTGGAATTTCCACTTTGAGGGTGTCCTGGTGGAAGTTTCATAAAAACTTCTTCTTCAAGTTCTCTATGTAAGAATGCATTTTTAACATCCATCTGAGACAGTTTCCATCCGTTGTTGATGGCTACCGATAATAAAACTCTAACGGTGGTCATTTTCGCAACTAGAGCAAATGTCTCTTTGTAATCAATGCTGAATTTCTGAGTAAATCCTTGAGCAACAAGACGAGCTTTGTGTCGATCAATCGATCCATCAGACTTGAATTTTGTTTTGTATATCCACCGACTGCCAACTGCATGTTTGCCAAGAGGAAGAGGAGTTATGCTCCAAGTTTTGTTCTCCTCAAGGGCTGCTAGTTCTTCTGCCATGGCCTTTTGCCAAACACTTTGGCTTTGAGCATCTTTAAAAGTTTTGGGGTCTTGAATACTGGAGATTGCTGTAAGAAACACTGTGTGCACATGTGACAATTTTTGATAAGTCAGGGATTTATGCACGGGATACTTGACTGTATATCCAACGTAGTCTTGTAGCTTGGTAGGGGGCACACGTGCCCGTGATGGATTTCGGCGCAGGGGTTCAATTTTGGTTTGAATGGGTTCTCCTCTGTTTTGAACATCATTAATACCTGTTGGAGGAGCATTGGCGGTGGATTCTGCAATTGTTTCCATAACACTGTCAGGGATTGCCATAGGAGATGATGTCGTTGGAATAATATTGCTAGTAGTTTCAACCAGATCAGTAGCATCTACAACGTGATGATCAACTTTAAGCAGAGGAAAAAACTCGTGGAATATATCTTCTTGACTAGTTTCTTCAAAATAAGAACTAGTTTCAATAAATCGAACATCTCGAGAGGTGTATAGCTTCTTGGATTTTGGCTCATTGCACTTATACCCTTTCTGAGTTTGTGAATATCCCAAGAAGATGCATTTAACAACTTTTGGATCAAGTTTGTCTCATTGAGTGGCTGGTAAGTGTACATAGCAGATACACCCGAATACCTTCAGGTATGACACATCTTGTATTTTTTCCTGCCAAACTTCAAGAGGACATTTGAAATCCAGCACTCGGCTGGGTAAATGATTTACAAGATGAGTGGCAGTAAGAACACCATAGGACCAGAAGTATTTAGGAACATGCATTTGAAACATTATTGCTCTTGTTTTCTCCATCAAATCATGATTTTTTCTTTCAGCAATTCCATTTTGCTATGGCGTATTCACATAACTGGTTTGGTGTATTATTCCATTAGAGTTCAGGTAATGCATCATATTGCAGATAAGCAAGCAATTGACAGCTTGGTTTCTTGCAAATATATGGAAACAATGGAAGATAAGGATGACTGCCGTGTTTCATGGAAGATTGTATTCGACTCATAGAAGTCCTAGTAGAATTGAAATTGTAATTGCGCTATATATACATGCAACTCTGATGTAAATAATAAGAATCGTGAAATAATTTTTTTCACTCTCAAATTCTTCATGGTATCAGAGTTGTGATCGTTCTGTTTTCTGTGATTTTTTTTTCTTTTCTTCTTTACTGTCATGGCTGATTCTGAGAGTCACGACACCTCTGAGGGGACTAAGGAGAAAGTTATCTCCGTGTCCATCAGCTCAGAGATTGATATCAGCACTGCTCATAAATTGAGTTCCATGTTGTTGAATGAATTCAACTACCTTCCTTGGTCAAGAGCCATTAAAATTGCTCTAGGAGGAAGATCAAAACTGGGATTTATCACTGGAATAGTCAAACCTCCTGAAGTTGATTCACAGGAGTATGAAGCATGGTTATCCAAAGATCAATTAGTTATGTCTTGGATTTTAAACTCAATGGAACGCAATCTTGCTGAAATTTTTAGTTACTCTGACTCCTCTTTTGAGCTTTGGAAAGCAATTGGTGATATGTATGGATATCAAAACAATGCTGCACGCATCTTCCAAAATCACTCAAGATGGAAAATCTTTTGTGAACTTACTGGGCAACCTGAAACGTTTATGGAGTGAATTAGAGATTTATCGGCCACACACCATAGATGCTGTTATTCTGAGAAAGCGAACAGAAGAAGACAGGATTTTTCAACTATTGGCCAGCCTCAACCCAGAATATGAAGATCTTAGAAGTCACATTTTGATGAACTCTGAACTTCCATCCTTCCAAACTGTGTGTGCCACAATCCAACGTGAAGAAGTTCGTCGAAAGGTCATGTCTCGTACCACTACTTCTACTAATTCTGATGTACATGCTTATATTTCACGCCCATTCTCTAACAATAAAAGCTACAAAGGGAAAAGACCTGATCTCAAATGTCTACACTGTAAGAATACTGGCCACACAGTTGATAGATGTTGGAACCTGCACCCAGAACTGAAACCTAAATTCATGAAGGATCACAAAGGGAAATTAGCCACTCCTCATAGAGCAAACTTGACGACTCATTCCAGTGACTCCTTCACTGCTAGCCCTGTTACATTGTTGAATGAATTTGCAAGCTATTTGCAAACAAAGCATGGTCAAGGAACAAGTGAAGAACATAATAAATCTGGGGATTTCATCAGTAAATTTGCAGGCTTCTTAGCTGGTGCAAATGCCAAAAACAATCAAGGTATTTTACTTGCATTTATGACTGCATTAGAACTCGGTAATTTGCATAATTTATGGGTAATTGATTCTGGTGCCACCGATCATATGTCTAATAAATTGGAAAATTTCTCTGATTTTTCAACCTTCTCCACACCTGTGTTTGTATCTATAGCAAATGGGAAATGAGATCCAGTTAAGGGTAAGGGAAAAATGAAACTTGTATCACAAATTGTCGAGTTGATGTCCTCTACATTCCTTCCTTCCCGTTCCAGTTACTCTCTGTAAAACGTATAACAACCTCTCTCAATTGTGAAGTTATACTCTCTCCTTACAAGGTTATATTTCAGGACCTCGTAACCAAGAAGATGATTGGTGAAGGATTCCTCTTGCATGGACTTTATTTCTTCTCTCCCGATCCTCAAATGTGTAAAAGCTTCCATTCAATTTCTGCACCTGTAACTGAGCAACTCCTTTGGCATCGTTGTCTAGCTCACCCTTCTATGTCTGTTTTCAATAAAGTCTCTCCTGTAATACACAAAGAAAATCTTGACTGTGAAATTTGTCATTTTTCTAAATCATCCAGACTTCCCTTCAAATCATCATCATCACAAACTACTCAGAAATTTGAAATTGTTCATTCGGATGTTTGGGGACCTTTCTCCACTTCCATTGATGGTTTTAAATATTTTATAACATTTATTGATGATTTTTCTAGAGTTACTTGGGTTTATCTACTAAAGTCTAAATGCGAAGTGATTGACTATTTTAAACACTTTCATAAGCTGTCTTGCTTATCTGCAATATAAGTATTGACCAAGTCAATATAGAGAAGAAGAAGAAGAAGAGAAACCATTGGACACTGTCTAAATAAGAGTTGATTATAAAGACCAACTTAATTATTATTTTTTCTTATCAATTTATCAACAAACTTGATTTGGCACTTGGGAATAGATTAACTGTCAACAGACACAAACTGTCACTGTCTAAATAAGATTTGACTATATAGCCGAACAAAAAAAAACTAATGTAATGATGTGCCTGTATGGTATTGAAGTTTGATGTATTAAAATTTATTTATTTTAAACTAATTATTTCTAGAATTTTGAAATAATCTTAAAAATAAAATAAAAAATGAATTTGTGATGTTTACAGGATGACGCAACATTCGGAAAGCAAAGTGCTTTATCTGATTTGGCAATTGCTGACACTGTAATACATGAGTTTTGTTCGATTATATTAATGAAGAACATGCAGATACAGTAATGCCCATCCACGATCAAGCTGGCACCATGAATTCTAAAATTGAATTCCAGAATTAATGCTCTCCGTTACAATCTTTATTTGTAAATGTAACCTCTACGTTACAACTCTTCAATTCATGTAAATGTCTTTCAGTTACATTCCAAACATCTGTATAAATTATAGTGTCAATATGAATACAATTCATGCGTTCTCAAACACATCAACCAGAAGTGCAAAATCTTATATGGTATCAGAGTAGAAAAATCTCTAACGAGAATTATCCAGATTTACTCACCTGTTTCTCCTCTGCTTTTTTTTTCCTACCCAAATGGCCACCACCTCTGCATCCATCAAATACTCCCAAAACGCAACCGTCATCACCATCAATGCTGCCACCACCATCAATGAAAAACTTACATCCTCTACCTTCCCCTAGTGGAGGGCTCAATTTGAAGCCTTGTTGATTGGGTACGATTTAATTGACTTTGTCACCGGTGCCACCCCATGCCCTGCAATTGATGAACATAATTCAACTGATTTAAAAACTGCGAATTCCCATTGGATTCGCCAAGACAAACTCATCCTCCATGCTATCCTTGCCTCCACATCCACCACCATCACCCCCTCCTTGCTGCCCACAAAACATCCCATGAGGCTGGACAACACTTACCCGTTTATATGCAGGAAAGTCACGAACCCGTGTGATGCAGCTCAAGGAAGGTTTATCCTTGAGCACCCATGGGTCTCGCACTGTCACAGAATTCCTTCAAGGAATCAAAGTGATTGCTGATGAACTCGCAATCATCGATCATCCAGTTTCAGACGATGATCTCACCCTCTACATCCTCAATGGACTGGGTAATGAATTTAGAGACATCGCAGCACCCATTCGTGTCCGTGAAACCTCTCTGAAATTTGAAGAAATACATGATCTTCTTGTCATCCATGAAAGCTACCTTCGACGGCTGGAGCTCCAATCTGCACCATCCTTCCTGCCCACTGCAAATTTTTCTCATCGTCAATCATCGGCTAGTCATCGTCACCGACCAGGCAATACCTCTGGACAGCATTGTCGAAACCCACCATTTTTTCCCAAACAGACGACATGGCGTCCGCAGCCTCCTTCTCACCACGCTCGCAGCCAACATGGCAATAATAGAAATGGGGCTTTTAATTTGGGTCCACACAGATACAAACCGAAATGCCAATGGTGTGATGAAATGGTTCACACGGCAAAATACTGTCCAAAAATGTCTCCGGGTGACTTCACTGCAAATTGCAACTTCTCAACAAAAAAATTCTAAATGGCTAGTTGAATCAGCGGCATCTCACAACATGACCACTGATCTCTCTAATTTGATGATTAATTCTGAATATGATGGTACCAATGAGGTGGTAATTGGTGATGGATCAGGTTTGCCTGTGTCTCATATTGGTTCATTATATCTTGAATCATCAAATCGTGTTTTTCATTTACGTGACACTCTTTGTGTTCCACACATTCACCAAAATCTCATTTCTGTTCATCATTTCACAAAAAATAATAATGTTTACATTGAATTTCATCCCACTTATTTTTTGGTGAAGGATCGGATCACGGGGGCGATACAACTCAAAGGCGAATGTGAAGATGGAGTGTACCCATTTCCGGATCAGTTACCACCCACCAGAAAAAAAAAATATTGCCTATGTTCATGAACGTACCTCACATGATGGATGACATAAACGTCTTGGTCATCCGTTTTCAAACTTGGTTCATTATCTTATCCATGCTTTTTCTTTACCCACAAATAAAAATAGTCCTTTATCCTTGTGCACCTCCTGTTCCCAGAATAAAGCTCATCGTCAACCCTTTAACAATCATGGTCTTACAAGTACCTCTCCGCTTGAACTCATTTACACAGATGTTTGGGGTCCATCTCATAATATTGGGATTCATGGCTCAAAATATTATGTCATTTTTGTTGACCACTACACTAAGTATATTTGGCTTTATCCTATGACTCACAAATCAAATGTTCAAACACTTTTTTTTGCAATTTCGTCATCTTGTGGAAAATAGATTTAACTCCAAAATAAAGAGTCTTTATTCTGATAATGGTGGGCAATATATTGGCCTAAAAAACTATCTTTCTGTTCATGGAATTAGTCATTACACTACTGCTCCCCACACTCCACAACAAAATGGCATTTCTGAAAGGCGACATCGTCATCTTGTTGAAACTGGTCTCACTTTACTCACTGATGCTCACATGCCTCTCTCTTATTGGCCATATGCATTTCAAACAGCTGCCTACCTCATAAATCGCATGCCTACCTCAACATTGAATAATCTCTCACTTTTTGAAAAATTATTCAACCAAAAGCCCAACTACCTCAAGCTCAAACAATTCGGCTGCCTATGTTATCCCTTAACCAAGCCTTACAATACTCATAAACTGGAGCCCAAATCCAAACCATGCACATTTCTAGGGTACAGTCTCTCCCAAAATGCATATCTGTGTTTTGAACCGTGTAGCAAAAAGATCATCACATCTCGTCATGTCATCTTTCATGAAGGGACTTTTCCTTTTCAGAAAGACTCTGATAAAACAGCTTCCCCCACGTCCGCTGAACCCAATTCCTCTATGTTGATCTCATTACCCTCACTGTCTCTCAAACCAATTGACACTGCCAACTCTCCGGTTGTGGGTACTGACGTCTTGACGTCTCCTGCGCCTAGGTCGCCCCCTGAATCGTCTCCTCTCCAGGTAAGTACCTCATCCTCTTCTTCCTTGGTTCTAAATTCCAATACCTCAGTTCTATTGCATGAATCCACTGTTTCTGAACATACTGAAGTACGAACCCACCCCATGACTACCAGGTCCATGAATAATATTTATAAGCCAAAAACAAACCTTTCTTGTCACCAAACATCCTCTTCCATCTTCCCTGGAACCATCGAGTGTCACTGAAGCTTTGGCTGATTCACGATGGCGTAAAGCCATGTCCTCTAAATTAACTGCCTTAATGTATCACAATACATGGCAATTAGTACCACCTCCAACTAATTGCAATGTCATTGGCTGTAAATGGGTGTTTCGGATTAAAAGACATGCCGATGGCTCTATAGATCGATTCAAAGCCCGACTAGTGGCTAAAGGGTTTAATCAGCGACCAAGCTTGGATTACAAAGAGACATTCAGTCCTGTTGTTAAACCATCTACAATACGCACAGTTCTAACTATTGCTGTTATGCAGGGTTGGTCTCTACGACAACTAGTCAATAATGCATTTCTTCATGGGCATCTCACAGAAAAAGTGTACATGAAGCAACCTCCTGGTTTCAAAAATCAGGAAAAATCTGATCATGTGTGTTGTCTTACAAAGGAGATCTATGGACTTAAACAAGCACCTCGTGCTTGGTATTCTGCTCTCAAACAAGCTCTAGCAGCGTTTGGGTTCCTTAATTCCAAATCTGACACCTCTCTTTTTGTGTTTCATGATGGCTCCACCATTGCCTACTGCTTAGTTTATATTGATGATTTGATTCTCACAGGAAATAACTCGGCTTTTGTTACTAGCATCATTTATCAACTTGGTCATAAATTTTCGATCAAAGACTTGAGATCGTTACATTTTTTTCTTGGGGTTGAAGTTATCCCTACCACAGATGGCTTATTTCTCACTCAGCATCAGTATATCAGAGAACTTCTGGCCAAGACTAGTATGGACGGTGCTAGGGATGTCACTACTCCCCTTTCCACTTCGGTTTCTCTACAGCTGGCAGATGGTTCATCATCCGTTGATTCCACTGAATTTTGTAAAGTGATTGGAGCCTTGCAATATTTGTCTTTCACCCGTCCTGATATCAGCTTTGCGGTCAACAAACTTTCCCAGTTTATGCACCGTCCGATACAGATCCACTGGACAGCAACCAAACGACTATTGCGATACTTGAAAAACACCATTTTTCATGGAATTAATATCACCAAAGCTTCCAGTCCAACCTTGACATGTTTCTCGGATGCTGATTGGGCTGGCAATCTAGATGATCGAAAATCCACGTCTTTTATCTCCTTTTTCTTGGTACAACACCCATATCCTGGAGTTCTAAAAAGCAGCGTGCAATAGCACGATCTTCTACTAAAGCGGAGTATTGAGCTCTAGCAACTGCTGCCGCAGAGTCTATGTGGTTGCTCTCTCTTCTTCAAGAAATGAAGTTTCAATTATCCCACCAGCCTCTACTTCTGTGTGATAATTTGGGTGCTACTCAGCTCAGTTTAACCCCGTCCAACACTCACGGATGAAACATATTCAGATTGACATTCACTTTGTGTGTATTATAGCATGTAATTAAATAGGAAATATTGTAATCTCATTCTTATGTGGTAATCTCCACCATTACTATTGTATGTTGCCCTACACATATATATAGAAAGGATTGGCTAACTATTAGGTTAAGCCTCCTAATTCATTCTCAACTTGGTATCAGAGCCCTTGTCCATCAAAACTCTTTTTTCTCTCCCACAGCCGGCCCTAATTTTTCTTCCTCCCCATGGCTTCCTCTGCTGCCGCCGCTGCTGCCACCTCTCCTTCCACCGACACTGACTCATCACCGGCCAGCCATGCTCCTCCTACTGGCCGAGAGCTTCCTCCACACGTGGAGAATGTGTTTGACTCTTCTTCCTCTCCTTTGCCTCTCATGGGAACACAAAATTCAGCAATGGTTGCCCTATCAAACACTCATCAAATTGTTTCGTTGAAGCTTACGAACACCAATTATCTTTATTGGAGAATGCAAATGAAGCCATATCTCCTTGGTCAAGGTGTTTTTCACTTTGTTGACGACTCCTTGTCGTGCCCTCCAGCTCACTCGCTTGACGCTACGGCTGCAACTTCTTCTGCCATTAGCCCTTCCTTTCTTCGTTGGAAGCAACAAGACCAACTCATTTTGAGTGCCCTCCTCTCCTCTCTTTCCGTTGATGTGCTGCACCTTGTGGTTGATTGTTCCACTTCGCATTGTGTTTGGCGAACTCTTGAGAAGGCCCTTGCCTCCCCCTCTAATTCTCGCATCATGCAACTACATGGCTCCTTTCAAGACCTTAGGCAAGGTGATGCCTCGGTAGCATGTATATGCAACAAGACAAAACATTGTTTGACGAATTGGCTGCTGCGGGACGTCCTATGTCCCTTGAAGACTTCAATCTCTATGTGTTTCGTGGTCTTCGCGGTGAGTTCAAAGACTTAGTTACTAGCCTCATAACCAAGGCCGAACCTCTCTCCTATGCTGATCTTCATAGCCACCTGCTCACTCACGAATTTTTGCACAAAAATTCGTTCCATTCAATGGCTCTCGGCGCTCCATCTTCACCTCTGCCGCAGCAGCCACCATTGCTGCCAACGCCACAAAATTCAGCCAACCATGTCATGGCTAATAACAACCGAAACAGGGGGCGTTATAGAGGTAATTGGCGTCCCAATTACAACATATTTTCAGGCCAAAACAGGGGCCAATCTGCTGCCAATTCATGGCACCAGCACCGACGCAACTCAGCAGACATGAGGCCGAACCAGGGGTGGTCTGGACAGCAGCATGTGCGCTGTCAATTGTGCTCTAATTTCGGCCATTCAGCCCTTCAATGCTCCAATTTTCGTGGCAGCACACAGCAGCCATCTGCTCATCTTGCCGTTGCACATGATTCGGCTGCTGCCAATTAGGTTCCGGACACCGGCGCGAATCAACACGTAACACCGGACCTTGCAACTCTAACCGATTCTGCACCTTATCTTGGTAATGATTTCTTGCATGTTGGTGATGGTAAGGCCCTTGTCATATCCCATGTTGGACGTTCTATTTTACATTCCCCAAAACGCATGTTTACATTGACTAATGTTCTTCGCGTACCTCACATTACCAAACCGTTGTTATCTGTTCAGAAATTCTGTCGTGATAATCATGTTTATTTTGAATTTCACAATTCTGTGTTTTATGTGAAGGATCTCGTCACCAAGGAAGTTCTTCTTTCCGGTCGGAGTCATGATGGTCTTTATGTCCTTCCTCGAGTCTTCGACCACGCCAATTCCTCAAGCATATTTGTCTTCTTGCATTTCCGCTGATCGCCGACTTGTGGCATCGTCGTTTAGGTCATCCAACTCCTTGCATTTTGAATTTATTAGTTTCCGAAAATAAAATTGTTTGTACGTCTAGACGATCGTTTACTCAATGTCAAGCATGTCCTTTAGGAAATCGTCACAAAACATCAAATCCACTTGAATTAATTTTTAGTGATGTTTGGGGACCTGCTCCCATGCTTTCTTCTGATGGTTTTCGTTATTTTGTTATATTTGTTGATGCACACACTAAATATATCTGGTATTATCCCCTTGTTGCGAAATCTGATGTATTTTCCACGTTTCAACGTTTTCAAACTCTTGTTGAGCGTCAGTTTTCTCGTAAAATTAAATCTGTTCAAACTGATTGGGGTGGTGAATATCGCAAATTAAATAAATTTTTTGAAACCATTGGTATTCACCATCGCCTAATTTGCCCTCATACTCATGAACAAAATGGCACAGTTGAACGTCGTCATAGGCATATTGTCGAAACTGGTCTAACCCTTCTAGGCCAGTGTCATGCTCCATTGCGCTATTGGAATTATGCTATGGAATCATCAGTTTATCTTATTAATCGCATGCCTACTCTTGTCCTTCAAAATAAATCTCCTTATGCATGCTTGTTTGATCGCACTCCTGATTATAATTTTCTCCGTATTTTTGGGTGTCTTTGTTTCCCATTTTTACGTCCATATCATGCTCATAAATTAGATTTTTGGTCTTCTCCATGTGTGTTCTTAGGCTATAGCTCGTCTCATCTTGGATATCGCTGTCTTGATTTAGAGTCTGATCGTATCTATATATCCCGTCATGTTCGTTTTCATGAAAGTGTCTTCCCTTTTAGGAAATCTGAACAGGTAACAACTGCCCCGATACCATCCACTACACCTACCTACCTTCCATCATTGCAACCTCCTCCATACTTGCCTACCCATACCCAAATCACCACAAATACCAACCCACCTTTGCCTGTTGTTTCATCTAACCCTGCTTCACCATCCCGCACTGCCATACTATCACCACATGCTTGTCGTTCCACTGATTTTTGTGCAGGAACAGGTTCAGATGTGCAGGCTTCAGGAGCAGCACACTCTCGGTCCGAAACCGACCCGGCAGCAGGTTCACCACCACCTGCGGTGCAGCCGAGCTCCTCCCCGAGTTCACCTCCTGGTCTAAAGCTTTGTGTTGATCTTTCCTCTTATCCTCTTCATCACACTCCAGGTACAGGTACTACTGCTCCTTGTCCCGCTGTTTCCAAACACCCCATGGTTCTTCGTCCGAGACAGCCAAAGACAGCATTGATCACCACGGCAGCCTCCTCTTCTGACTCTTTTCGTCGGGTAGATACTCCTCCCTCACATGAGCCACTTGTTTTTAATGATGCAAACAGATATGAGGCTTGGCATAATGCAATGCGTGAGGAAATTCAAGCGCTCCGCGCAAACAACACATGGACTTTGGTGCCGTTTCATCCATCCATGAATGTTGTTGGTAGCCGATGGGTCTACAAAATTAAACGCAAATCTGATGGTAGTATTGAGAGGTATAAGGCACACCTGGTGGCAAGGGGCTTCACTCAGCAGGAAGGTATTGATTACTCAGAAACTTTTAGTCCTGTTATCAAACAGGCAACGATACGCTTGGTATTTTCCATTGCAGTTTCGAGTGGTTGGAAAATTCATCAGCTTGACATTCATAATGCCTTCCTTAATGGCTTACTTGATGAAGAGGTTTACATGAAACAACCTCCAGGTTTTGTTGATTCTGCTCTCCCAAGTCATGTATGTCGATTGCATAAGTCTTTATATGGCTTAAAACAGGCTCCGCGAGCATGGTACACGCGTCTGAATGACTTCTTATTGTCCATTGGTTTTCGTGCTTCTAAAGTGGACACCTCATTGTTTATCTTCTCAGTTGGTAGCGACATTTGCTATCTCTTGGTTTATGTTGATGATATTCTGCTCACGGGTAATAATGTTGTTTTACTGCAACGCCTAATTCGGTTATTGAGCTCAGAATTTAAACTTCGAGACTTGGGCGATGTTCATTATTTTTTGGGGGTTGAAGTTCAGACTACTAGTATGGGACTTATGCTTTGTCAACATAAGTATACACTTGACATTCTCACGCGAGCTGGTATGTTATCTTGTAAACCTGTTGACACCCCTATTTCGGCATCCAAAGCCACCATTATGCCTGATTCTTTGTTTCCTGATGCTACTCGCTTTCGGCAATTGGTTGGTGCTCTTCAATATCTCACTTTCACACGTCCGGATATTTGCTTTGCTGTTAACCGGGTATGTCAGTTTATGCATGCTCCTACAGAATCTCATTGGGCTGCCGTGAAACGCATCTTGCGTTATCTTCGTGGTACAGCATCACATGGTTTACACATTACTCGCAGCTCTTCTTTTGCTTTACATGGATTTACTGATGCAGATTGGGTAGGTAGTATTGAGGACAGGAAATCTACGGGTGGTTACCTTGTGTTCTTTGGTCAGACACCGATTTCATGGAAATCGGGTAAGCAACGCACTGTTGCTCGGTCTTCGACGGAAGCTGAATATAAGGCCTTAGCAGATGGCACGACTGAAGTTATTTGGCTTTAGTACTTATTAACAGACCTTCAGATTCCGACCACCTATGCTCCTATCATCTGGTGTGATAACCTTGGCGCCACATACTTGTCTGCAAACCCTATCTTTCATGCTCGCACAAAACATATTGAGATTGATTATCATTTTGTCCGAGATAGAGTTGCGAAGAAAGAGATTCAGATCCGGTTTATTTCGTCCAAGGATCAACTTGCCGATGTTTTCACTAAGCCACTTCCGGCTCCTTCATTTATGGCTTTCAGGTTCAAGCTTCGGGTTGATTCTCCACCCTTAGCTTGAGGGGGCGTATTATAGCATGTAATTAAATAGGAAATATTGTAATCTCATTCTTATGTGGTAATCTCCACCATTACTATTGTATGTTGCCCTACACATATATATAGAAAGGATTGGCTAACTATTAGGTTAAGCCTCCTAATTCATTCTCAACTGTGCGCGACTTAGTTGAGAAAAAAATTCTTATTGTTCGGCATGTTCACACTACTGACTAGCTCGCTGACTTGCTCACCAAGCCTCTCTCACGACAGCGCACAAATTACCTACGTGACAAGATCGGCCTATCCGATGGTAGCCCGTTCTTGCGGGGGCGTATTAAGGAAGAACATGCAGATACAGTAATGCCCATCCACGATCAAGCTGGCACCACGAATTCTAAAATTGAATTCCAGAATTAATGCTCTTCGTTACAATCTCTATTTGTAAATGTAACCTCTACGTTACAACTCTTCAATTCATGTAAATGTCTTTCAGTTACATTCCAAACATCTGTATAAAGTATAGTGTCAATATGAATACAATTCATGCGTTCTCAAACACATCAACCAGACGTGCAAAATCTTATAGATTACACAAATAATCTCATTGCTGAGCTGATTATTAAGAAGTATAATGAAAATAAGATTCACTTTCTTCATAATTTTTCACAGATGCGAAGGAAATGTTTTATCTCTCAGGATGTCTGTCTCCTAGCAATAAGAGTTGAATAATTCCCGAGCTTTATTTTCTATTTTTCCAGTGTCCTTCATTTTTTTCTTACATCACTAACAGTATTAATTAACTTTTAATTGACAGGACTTGCCAATGAACAAAATCATGAAATCATTTTTGCTCATTTGCATGCCTTGTGCATTATTCAAGCATCACTTTTCTCTCTTGAAGAGCAATGCTACTCAATGACACTGCTACCTCATTGTTTTGTTTTAATAGATTAATCTATCTCTTTTGTTGTGTTTTCAGCTCTTGAATCAGTAAACCATTTCATTTTTTAAATTTATCAACTAACTTGATACGGCACTTGGTACTAGATTAAGAGTTTACATGTCTTGACTAAAAAAAAATGGTGGGTGGTAGACCTATCTGTAACGAAAGATACAGATGAAGAACAAGTGCCAATTAATAAACAGAGCACAACGCCACCCTCAGTTGGCACTAAATTATTACTTGTGAGAAACCAGACGCTAGCTAGTTGAGTCTATATATATAATCAGCTTCTGTGAATAACTCTACGCCAGCCACCCTCTTCTTCTTTTTTAACAAAACCCTAAATTGCTATTGTCTTCGCCATGTATATCGATCTATCAATCGATTACCACACCTCGCTCACATAGTTTGAAACAAACTAGTGTAAATTCATCTGTGTAAACAATCCTGAG
Source organism: Salix viminalis (assembly GCA_029228465.1). Lineage (NCBI taxonomy): Eukaryota > Viridiplantae > Streptophyta > Magnoliopsida > Malpighiales > Salicaceae > Salix > Salix viminalis. The sequence continues at coordinate 567,838 of CM055437.1, forward strand.
AAATAAAAATCAAAACCTTAGTTTCCCAGAAAAATACTTTACATCTAAAACAGTACTAACCTACAAACACGTCCAAAGCTGAGATATAATCAATAATGGCGGAAGATTGTTGCAGCTTCCAGCTGATTAGCGGTGACGGTGTTTTCAACATGGAAGGACTCGAAAACTTCTCGAGGACCACCAACCTCTCGCAATGCGGTGTCACCTACGCTGTCGTTGCAATTATGGGCCCCCAAAGTGGCGGTATGTATTCTTTCTACATAGTTGCTGTTGTGATTATCGCATGCAGAAAGAATATAAATTGTTTAATTTGTCTTCTTTAATCTGGTGAAAAGGGAAGAGCACCCTCTTGAATAAGCTCTTCCAGACAGATTTCAGGATGATGGATGCAGATGATGGAAGGTCAGGTGTTTTTTTTTAGAGGGGAGGATTCGTCTATCTATTTACTAGTTTCCCTCCCTGGTATGAAAGATAATTTAGCTTATATTTTCAGGAATCAAACAACGCAAGGCATTTGGACTGCGAAGGGTATTGGTATCGAGCCTTTCACAATTGCCATAGACGTGGAGGGATCGGACAGCGGGGAAAGAGGCCAAGTATAAGCTAACTAAGCTTTGCATTAATATTTGAGCATTAATTAATTCTCTTAATAATTTTTTGTTAAAAATAGTTCTATTAATTAATTAATTCAATAATTAAGAAAGATCTTTGTTAGTCATTACATAAGGTTATTGTGAATCATAACATCTTAATGATGTCAATTTAAGTAGAGTTTTAATTGTAATGATCATTAATGTTGAATTAAAATCATTCTTCAATTTCTGTTTCTATTTATTTGAAATTAATGATAAGTGCGAAATTAATTTCATATATTATAATTATACTTACACTGCGATTTGAAAAGAAAATGAATTTGTGATTTTCTCAGGACGGCGCAACATTCGAAAAGCAAAGTGCTCTATTTGCTTTGGCAATTGCTGACATTGTAATGATAAACATGTGAGTTCTGTATGTTCAACATTAGTTTTAATATCTGAGCATATTCTTTTCATGCATCTTCAATTCGTTCATGAACAAGGGAATCTTGTCTGATTTTAATTTTGTTTTAGATTTTAATTGGGTGATCTCATTTGTCTCGACATTTTATAAACGCTTGATCCTTAGTTTGATTTTCAAAAATATGAATATTTGGGATCTCTTAGGTTTTTGTCATCCAGTAAGCTAACGCTTATTTAGTTTTTCTGGTCAAGCCGGACTATATAGAGAATCAAGGCATTGACTTTCCCAGTCAATCAATCAACACAAAATGTTGGATGCCACAGTAACTTTGCTTTCATGGTTATAACACACACACAGAGGTGCTGTAGTTTGTCTTTCTAGAATGTTTTTAATATTTTTTAGTTGGTATTTATAGATAGCTGTAACGATGAAAAATTTTGTTGGTAAAATTCATCGGAATATACTAATAAATTTTTTCATCAATGTTTTTGTTTGTATTTATCAATTTTATAGTAATACATGCCTGCATAAACTCACATGTGCACAAGCAATTTCCAATATAGGGGGTGTTTGGGAGCAAAAAAAAAGTCTTTTTGAACAAATCTGATTTTTTTGTTTTAAATTAACTTTTTTTTATGTTCTTAATATATAATTTTAATGTATTTATTAACATAAATCATTTTAAAAATCAACTTTAACCACGCTAATAAATGAGCACATAGTATTTAGCCTTACAATGGAATCGGGTTGACGTGTTTACGATAAGAATACAAGATTGTAGGGTTAACTTGTATGATAATGTTTTGTACAAAAAATTATAAAAAAATTAAATAAATATATAAAAAAATCAGTTTCAAGTTGAATCGGTAATGGTCATGTCTAAATTTGGTTAGATTAACAGGTCACGGGCAGGTAAATTTATAAGTCACATAAGTTTAATTAAGTTTTTAAATTATTTAAAAAACTGGCTCCAGGTTGAGCAATCACTAAATCAACCCGCACGACCAGGATATAATGAATAACTATGGTTTCCACTAGCAAGAATCAACAGAGATTGTTGAATTGTTGTTTACAGGTGGTGCCATGACATTGGCCGAGAACATGCTGCCAACAGGCCCCTTTTGAAAGCGGTTTTGAGGTTACACTCTAACCATTTGTTTTTGCTCAATTATAAGGAGTATAATTTAAATATATATTAATTACTAAAATAATATGCAGGCCATGATTCGTCTATTTCGCGCCCGCAAAACAACCTTGTTGTTCGTCATACGTGACCAGACAATAATGGTAGTGTTTTGAGCTCCATTCCTAGAATGCTAAACCTTATTTGGATATATTGTAAAAATAAGTTCTTCGTAGAATATAGAAAACTATTATTTTATAAATAGAGGTTTTCCCAAATAAAAAATCTATTTTTAATATTTTGATAAATCTGTCTCTTATTAATAATAATATATGCTGATGATAAAAAACAAAATATGTAAATGTAGACCCCTTTTGAACGTCTAGAAGTTAGTCTGAGGGGAGATATCGAGAAGGTATGCTGTCGTCTCCTTACTCATCATATTTGAAATAATTGCTGTGATTAATTTTGCATAAAAAATTCTCATAATAATGCGTGTTTTTTACTCTGCTAAATTATACAGATATGGGCTGAAATTCCTAAACCCGATGCTTATAAAGGGACTCCTCTGGGTGAATTTTTTAAGGTAGCTAGGTTGAGATTTCTTCTCCCTTAACGTACGCTTATATATATATATATATATATATACATATATATATATATGTATATGATATTATTTTTTAAATTTCATTTGCTAACTTAACTTTATTTTATTCATATGGGTTATTCCACCGGTGCTAATGATAGCTTTGTCTTTGTTCTCTTCTTATTAATATATCTATTGTTACAAAAAAACTATAAAATGAAGGTGGAGATCACTGCTCTGCCTAGTTATGAATACGAGAAGGACGAGTTTAAAGCTAAGGTAAATTAATTGTTTTCAACCGATGGATTGTGTCGTTGGATTGTGTAGCTGAAAGAGATAACTATTAGATCTACATGTTTAGTGATCATGCTTGAATTATATATGCTAACAAACTGCATGCCTCATTCAGATTTTGTGATAAAGAAAATAATAATAATAATAATAGTATAGTGGTTATTATCACTCCATAATTTGTTAATCTATTTTTTATTATTCAGATAGACAAAAAATTCCTAATATTTATTATTTTTTATAAGTGATGATAATATGATTTTTCACAAACAATGATATGAAATTTTAGCATTACATTTATAAATATAAATTGAAAGGCTTGTTTGGTTAAATACAATATTTTTATTTTATGTCTTTGAAACAATTCCTGTCACCAAATTTAATTGTTAGCTTTTGAATTATTTTTTTTGATATCACTATCCTGATATCCATCTAACAGTTCAGGCTGGGGTTGAGTGGTTCTTTGATTCATATCTTGAAACGATGTTTTGGAGCTAAGTGGATTAAAAAAAAACTATATCCTAGTCTAGAATCTTATGTTTTTGGGTTACCTAGTTGTGCTGTTATTATCATTGTCTGAAATCCCTTATGTGATGTATTTTATAGGTTGATCGGCTGAGGCAGCAGTTCTTCCATTCTATCTCTCCGGGAGGTCTTGCTGGTGATAGGAAGGATGTTCAACCTGCTTCAGGGTTTTCCCTTCGTGCAGAGCAGATATGGAAAACCATAAAGGAGAACAAGGATCTGGATCTTCCTGCAATGGAGGTTTATATAAATGCTGACTTATTTTGCGAAAATACAAACTTTTTAATTAGATTTCCCAGCGTGTGATCGTATTTCTCCATTTTGTTTATCAGGTGATGGTTGCCACATTTCGATGTGACCGCATTGCCAAGGAGACGCTCAGTCGTTTGAACTCTGATGTAAAAATCACATCACTCGTTATACAATTGATTTCATACAGGCTTGGCTGGCATTGAGAAAAGATGTTGAAGCTCGTCCAGCACCCAATTTTAGGAAAAATATCAGATCTATTTTGGAAAACACTCTCTCCCAGTAAGTGTTCATCGATCTTGCTCTCTATTAATTTGGAAAGAAGCTATACGTTCTGCATGTTTATGCTCTATTCGATGCAGAATCAAATTGTTCCAAAGCACTAAAAGACACGAAATACTGCATTAATTATACTTGTTGGAACCTCTGTTGTTGCCTGTGGGCTTGTAATATTGATTTTTCAATAGATATGACAAGGAGGCGATCCATTTTAAAGAGAGTATTAGAGATGACAAACGGAAAGAGTTGGAGACAGAAGCTCTACAAGTAAGGCCTCAATGATACCTCCTCCGTTGACTGAAAACAGTCACCGCGCGTTCCCGGTGATTAAGTTTTCTGGTCTGTTTTGAAGGTTCTATACCCAGCTTATGCTGCCATGCTGCGACATCTGCGTTCTCGTGCACTTAAATTTTTTGAGACCAGGATGATAAAGATGGTGAAGAGGGCAACTAGTGATGGATTGGATGCTTCTATTGATTCTATTGTTCAGCAGACCATGGACAAATTTGAAAAAGAAAGTAGAGGTAATGCATTGTTTTGGATAGCAGTATATTTTAAATATTTATGAGCTCTCTCGATTGGAGCAGGAATCTTTTGATAACAAATTTTAATTAAATCTATTAATTTAATAAATAATTAATTTCTAACAGGCATGTCATTTTACTCAGTTTCCTATATATATTGATGGCTTTCTCTATATCAGATGTCTCCATAAGCAAGGAATGGGATGCTTCAGAAGTCAGGGAAAATCTTCGCTTCGATATTGAGACGACGAAGTACAGAGCGAAAACCAAATTTTATAAGGTAATTTTCTTTTGTTAGAGAATAATATAAATAATATCTTGGAGTTTTACCTAATAAGTTGAATATTTACGTGAGATAGTTTGTTGATATGGTATCAGAATCTTGTTGACCCAGCGGTTACGAGTTTGAATCTTACCATCCTCATTCTATTTGATAAAAATTAAAGCACAATGTAGATTGTGTTTGTGCAAGTTTGAAGCCCAAAAAACTTTTACTCGAAGAAATGTGTTAAAGAATAATATAAAGTCATATTTTGTAGTCCCGATTTAAATTTTTAGATACACTTTTTATTAAAAAACCATTCCAGTCTTCCTTGTAGCTAGAGTTAATTAGCTCGTTCCTTCATCCAAGGGTTTTCAAAGACCCAGAACAACAGAAAATAAGCAAGCTAATCCTCCATGCACTTCTCCTTCTCTCCCAACCTGAACAACTATCTGCAAGGTTATTCTGAGAATAATATTTTGAAATCTTATTTATAATAATAATTTAAATTTTTGGATTGAGATGGTGGTTGTTTCACATTCTGGAATTTCAAACAATTATTGACTATTGACAGTTCGTGTGATTCTATCCTAGTTTCTGAAAGGAAAACTAGGTTGAGATGTTCAAGCTTTAAAAGGCTAATTAATCAATCTTCTCACTGCTCGTGGTGTCCCAAGACGGCAAGACCACGACTGTTCCATGACAAGGCCCTCATTGCTCATAGCGGCAAAGTTTCCTATATGTATACAAACCCATGGATATATTGCGCGCATCGATTAAAGTTTCTTATATGTACATATATTGGGATATTCTACTCAATAATCACGTAACACACATGGTGTTTTCATCATTAGGTTTACAATACCATGACGGCAAAGGCTGTGAGAGGCTTAGCTAAGGGAATAGGTGGCATGACAGCGGCAGGGGTTGCAGCGGCGACGTTCATGGGGGATAGGGGATGCAGTTGCGTCAAAGAAAGCAGGAGAAGCGGCGTCAACACATGTCAGAAGGATAATCAAGAGACGCATGTTGAATCTGGACAGTTTCAATCACAGCACGATTACCGTTAGTGCCGATGACATTGAAGGTGACACCGCCGATGACATTGAAGGTGACACCGCCAATGACAGTGCCGATGACCTTGAAGGTGACAGTGCCGATGCTAGCGATGACGATGGTGCCATTGACCTTGCTAATGAAGATGGTGCCATTGACCTTGCTGATGACGATGTCGATTGCGAGAATGATGACTGTGACGATGACTAATATATTTTACGATTCGTGCCATATGTATTTGCCATGTTTATTATGCAAGAAACTATATATGATTTGTGATTTATTTTATTGTATAGTACTATTTTCTTTTTATTTCAAGTGACTCAGAATAATTTATTGATACGTGTAATTTTTTTTTCCCAATACAGCTACCAAACTTTTTATTTTAAACTTTGAAAAAAATTGTTTCATATAGACTGAGACAAATTTATAAAATATTGAGATTCTTAATTAATTCTAGTTTTTGCTGAATTAGTTAGTTAATTATAAATTTAATTGGATTATGATAGTTAAAGGTTATATTTTTTTATATATATAAAGGCAAATGCAATTATAATTTTAATAAGAGTTTGATACTTGGAGGTTCAAATACTAGTGCGTTTGCAATAATTTTCAATAAATTGGTATAGAATCTTAGGTTTGCCAATAAGTTTGAACCCTATATATTAAAACACCATAAAAAAATTTAAAATATTGCTACGAGTTATAAAAACAATGTTTAAAATTCATATTGTTAATAATAATTAGTGATTATAATGGGAGTGTCAGATATGTTTATTTACAACTATAGCACCATGAAGATCAAAACTACCAGAAAATCCAGAAATTAACCCATGATTAATGAAATTTAATTTTTAATTGGTCGTTAAATTTTAATATTTTTCAATTTCACCCCTGATTTAACCAATTAAATCCTTAAGGCTTAATGTCTTTTAAAATGTAGTGATTGACTATGAATTTCTTTAATTTAGCTCTTAATTGACCTTCAAACTTTCAATTTCTTTTAATTTTGTTCTTGATTTCAATCAATTAACTTGGTAAAAATTAAATTTAATCTTCTAAAATTCAAATCTTCTCAATTAAGATAAAATTAGGCTCTCAAAATTAATTTTTCAATAATTAGGTTCCTAACAAAATTAATTTGACCCATTTAAAGTATAAATAAATCCTTGTATCTAATTAAATACAAATTAATTCTTAAACATAATTCAACTTTAATTTGACTCATGATTAAATCAAATTGGCCTATTAAAAACCTAATTATGAACTCAAGCTTATTTTTTATTCAGATTTGTCTAATAATTATATATTTTGACCATGAATCTTGGGCATAACAAGGTAAAAATCAGGCTTTCAAATTAATCTAAAATTTTCAGTTTGATTTTTTCACCATATCATTCTTTTTTACTCTTACTTTATTTTAAAAAAAAAAGAAAAGAAAGGAAAACTATGTCAAAATAACAATAAACATATAAGAAAACATCATTTTCGTCGTAAATCAATATACTTGTTCTCAATTACATTTCCAATCTATAGATTTTATAAACTTAATTAATATAAAATTTCTCAATTGTATAGTCTAATCATGTTTCCTTTAATAGTTAAATCTTATACAAATAAATTTACAGAGATTATTATTATTCAAGGTGGGGTCAAACCTCAAAAGCACAAAAGCAAACAACAACTTCGAGTGTAAGTAGACTCATGAAGACTTCCTTTAATAGGATCCTTTGTCTCTGCCACTTTACTTTTGTTTTAAGATTCCTCCGCAACCCAAAAACACAAACACGGGAAGGAAGACACTTCGAGAGTTGTTGTTATTGTGGCTGAGTTAGATCGTTAATGAAAATGGAGGAGGGCATGCAGCTGATTGATGAAAATGGCAAGTTCAACGTGGATGGACTCCAAGACTTCGTGACAGCCACCGAGTTCGCACAGTCCGGTCTCTCCTATGCTATTGTTGCCATCATTGGCTCACAAAGTAGCGGTAAGCATGTGTTCGACCTCCTAACTTCATGTTCATTAATTAATCTTTTCTTAATAGTCATGGATTTTAACGAAGGTGGTAGTGATAGCTTTTTACTTCATTAATTTTGAGCAGGGAAAAGCACCCTTATGAATCAGACCTTCCATACCAAATTCAAGGAGATGGATGCATACAATGGAAGGTTTGATTTGATTTTAGTTGTTTAGTTGGCAATTTGCATATAATACTGTTCTTGCTGCTTTGTATACATGAGGGAGGAAGATAATGTAATTATATATTTCAGAAGCCAAACAACCAAAGGCATTTGGATTGCAAAGTGTAGTGATATTGACCCTTTTACAATTGTCATGGATTTCGAGGGAACCGACAGCAATCAAAGAGGCGAGGTAACTCTTAGAGCGTTCTATTACTTCAGCGTTGCTTTGTTAATTGAGAGGGGTTTATGGTTATATTGTATTCTTTTATACTTCTGTGACACACAAACTTTTCCCATTTCCAAAATTTTGTCGAAAGTCGTTGATTACTGAATGGTTTCAATATTTTTGGTTGCATTACTTTATGGTTTCAATCTGCGAGTGTGATGCTTAATATATTTTTTGTAAGTTTGGCACTGCTTGTAATCTGGAATGTGTACCTTTTTCAGGATGACGCAGCCTTTGAGAGACAAAGCACTCTATTTGCCTTGGAAATCGCTGACGTTGTATTGATAAACATGTGAGTTTTGTTTGTTCATCATTATAATATTTGAATGTCTGTTCTGCCTGGAAAGTTTGATAACTGTCCACAACAGGGTATGATTCTGTCTAGCCAAAAAATGAAAAACTCTTGATGTAGCCTTCCATAGTCGGTAGGCTCTTAAGACAGTCCACTACTTTTTTCTGTCAAATGATTTTGTTAGGTCATTACTTCTTTGTATGACTGCAACAAAACTGTTCAATGATACCATTGATAGGTATTTGTAGACACTGTTTGGTTATGCGGTTTAACACAGACCATACTTTACATTTTTTGAACTTGTGAATTTTCTTCATTTCTTTCTGTTTGATATATTATGCCTTAACACACATCATATACTTTTTAAAATGTCATCCTAGATTTTTATAAGAGGAGTCATGCCCTGTCCTGCGGGCGCACAGTATCTATTAATAGGATTTAGCTCAACTTTCATCTTTGTGTTGAGTATCATATGCAGGTGGTGCAAAGACATTGGTCTAGAACATGCAGCCAGCAGACCCCTTTTGAAAACAGTTTTCCAGGTACTTCGCATTTGAAAGCAACCTGCATTAACTTAAGTGAGCTGCAATCAAGTAACCGAACCAATTCTTCAAATAGTCAAGTTTGGATTGTCTCACGTTTAATTGCATTTGATTGGTAAACTGTGTATTTTTGTTTTTTTTAACCTTAGATAAGCCAGTTTGTAATAACTATATTTGGAAAAATAAATATCTACCAATCTCTCATCATGCATAAAATATAGTTAAGGAGCTTTCAGTCCCATATTCACAACTAACTTACCCTATTTTATCAAAACTGTTTAGCATAATTTGATGCTGATATGTAATAATCTATTATTTCTTGTATTCAGGCCATTAGACGTTCATCCAAGCAACCCAAAAAAACACTACTGTTTGTTATACGTGATCACACAAAGGTATGGACTTGTTTCTTGCGCTCCATTCTTTGAATGCATCTTCAACGCTGAATCTCTGTCCCTTTTCTGATTGTCTATGCAGACTCCACTTGAACGATTGAAGAAATTTATCTTTGAAGATATCGAGAAGGTACTTTTGTTCATACTTCTTATTCTCTATTTATGCATTTCTCTTTTTGGATCAATTATTTCTCTTCTTATTATCCAGCATTTTCTGAGGTCATACTTTCTGCAGATTTGGGATGCAGTTCCTGAGCCTGAGACTACTACTCTCTATGAGTTTTTTAAAGTAAGAAATATCACCTCCATCTCCATGCTGATGCCATTGGCATATATGCATCATGTGTTGCCTTTTTGTTCAAGTTTCATGAACTTAATATGCTTCTAATTATTGATATGAAGGTGGAGATCACTGCTTTGCATAGCTATGAATTCCAAGAGGTGGAATTTAAAGAGCAGGTAGCTTTTCCTGTATGAAGCGACCAAACAGCAGCATATTCCTGTATTAGAGCTGAATTACAAAATACAATTGAGAGTTATGTTACTTTGAAAGCTTGGCACACTGGCAACAAATTAATTCCAATTCTGCATATATGTCGAGCCCTGAACCTAATTCTCCATCCCAAGCTTACCAAAAACAGGATGTTGGAGCAAATATTCTTAAATACCCTGCATCAATGCATTCAAGTCTCCTAAATAACCTACATCAATATGTCTTGTGATAAGATAATTTCATGAATCTATGCATGTGGGAGCAATTAGGACAACATTATCAATCGAGAAATCAAGTATCTGTAATTCGTAACTCAATTTTGCTGATAGCATTGATACTTACAGGTTGCTCAACTGAGGCAGCAGTTTGTCCATTCCACTTGTCCAGGAGGTCTTGTTGGTGATAGGAAGAAAGTTAAATCTGCTTCATTTTCTATTTATGCAGAAGATATTTGGAAAACAATAAAAGAGAACAAGGATTTAGATCTTCCTTCTATCAAGGTTTATTAAAATCCATATTTCTCGTGTAAATATAGACCATCAGGTTTTGTATGTAAATATACTTCTCATCTTGTTTATCAGGTGATGGTTGCCACATTTCGATGTGAAGCGATTGCCGAGGAAAAGCTCAAATGCTTTACATCCAATATGGTACTATATTGAATCTATTTTCTAATTTCTTTCTTTTAAAGTTCACTGACTTCATATAATATTAATTAGTACTAAATTTATTTCTTAAAGAGGTGGTTGGCAATAAAGGAAGATGTTCAAACTGGTCCAGTACCAGGGTTTGGAGAAGAAGTCACTTCTATTCTGGAAACCTGTCTTTCAGAGTAAGTATACATCATGGTGTCAATTCTATATGATGAAGTGTTCACTTTGTAAGACCTGCGTGATATTTAATGTTAACTTACGTTGTGTTTTATTCCAAGATTCTTCAATCTCAATACTGCTTCCATCAGCTAATCAGTTGACTACATGCTTGTCTGCCTCAAAACGAAGTGGAAACTTTGAAGTATAATCAATTTAATAGTTAAACTTTGGTTCGCAAACTTAAATTATCCATACCAATTGCTAGCATTGTGTGCCTATAGTCTTGGGATATTCTTCTTGTTCAACTTGATCCAGAATCACTTATTTTGTAGTTTTTTTTTCCCAACAGATATGACATTGAGGTAGGCCATTTTGATCAAGAAGTACGAAATGCAAAACGGCAACAGTTGTTGTCAAATGTGTTGATGGTAAGGCCTTAGCGTGTATATTTCCGCTTTTAAGTTCTTAACCTCCCTAGTTATTGTGTGATGTTTGATTTTTTTTTTGTTTCTACATTTAAATTTATAGATTTTACTTGCTTTTTTGTGTGGGTTATTTCTGTATTTATATGCTCCTTGTACTGAGCAACTCAAATGTGCCAATATATTATGTAGGTGGTACACGATGCTTATGATACCATGCTGATGCATTTGTATTCGAACACTGTTAAAAGTTTTAAAACTAGCCTGGAACAGTCACTGAATGAAGGACGAGAATATGTTGCTTCTATTCATCTCTGTTCCCAATCTTGCTTGCGCGAGTTTGACGAAGGATGTGAAGGTATTTAGACTCCAATCAGTTATCTTATATGCATAAAACTAAAGGATTATTTTCTGACTTCATAATATTCTAAAGCAACTCTTTTTTCAATTGTTTTATCATTATATTGTTCTCTTAATTATAATGTTGTGGTACTCTGTGGATGCTATTGTTATCAATTATTTTTTACAAATTCTGGGTATGATGAATTATTTTTACAAATTATGCATAGCGTTGCCAGGAATTCAAACTTTTTCTGCATTGAAATTGAATTTCAGCTCTTGTTTCTCACGGTCAATCGTTTCCTTAAAGCTATTGTCATTGGATTAGTTATGAAAGGAAGCAGTGCAAATGGTAAATAAATTGGATATGAAAAGCACCACAAACATTCAATGATTGCTTAGGCGTAAATATGACAGGAATTATTTGAATAATTGCAGGTTCTGGCTAAGCAGAGATGCACATCAGTTTAGATTTCAACCAAGAAATTTGTGTGGAACTAATATGAGTTGTCTGTCATTTCTGTTTATACGAGTTTAGACACTTTGCAGCTAGTCCTCAATTCAAATTATCTAGACTTTCAAGCTAAACAACTTAACTGCTGAATTATATCCATCCTGAGTAGCTTCATATAGGAAAACTTAATTGTTGCATACGTTGTTATCTCAGTTTTAAGGTGTTAACCTAGCTTGATATGACCAGACCTCTCTTTGGACCTAGACCTGTCCTGCTGGTTCATAAAAGCATATGCTAGCCCATCTACATATTGATTGCCCATAACCTTTAGTTTCTACAAGTCTAGCTCCATCAAGAAGATTATTGCTAGTTAAATGAATACTTCATTGAACAAAGGGATTGCCTGGATAAACAAAATAAAAAAGTAACTTAATGGACAAAATGAAGGTCATTAGTGTGAACATCTTTCATCTACTAATCAAGTGTCCTGGATTTGGTAAGTTATCTTCAATATCATGCTCTTTCAGATGCTGCCATTCAACAGAGTGGGTGGAATGCTAACAAATTTCGGAAAAGACTTATTTGCAATATGTTGTCAGAAGTGATGGCAAAGTACGAGGTATTTCCTTCGCTGATATCAAAATCTGTTAGTGTTCTTGGTCCTCTGTGTTGTCATGTCACTCTACTCAATCAAATTATCAAATCTTGAAATGTTGCTGCTGCACAGAATCAAATAACTCATGCGATTGCCAATACCGTAGAATCCTTATTGGAAGCTAGTGAAAGAAATACATGGGCGTTAGTAAGAGATGTTTTTGAGTGCAACACCGAGAAAGCTATATCAGAGTTTTCAGATGCTGCTGCTAGTTTTGAATTGCGTAGTTCTGAAATCGACTCTCAAGTCCATCATTTGAGGGAGTTTGCTAGAAATTTATTGATGATGAAGGCAAGAGAAGAAGCAGATGCAGGGAGAGTTCTGAAGCTCATGATGGATAGGTAAATTACTTAATTGCAGCTGTTTTCTTTTTCACTTTTGTTTTCTATTAAATCTTTGGAGCGTATTCTAGGTCTAAACAGGTCTTCGATAATTATGAAAACTCAATGCCATGGTATAAGTTGGAAACAAACCTTGATGAAATTGAAAGGAAAGCTCTCTCGAAGGTAATATTGTCTGCATTGTGTAATTAATGGCTGCTGGGATGCTTAATGTTTTATACTTTGAGTAACCTCTGAATGTCTCCCAATTATTTTGTCATAGTCCCTGAGAATATTATCAATCATGGCGGCCATACGCTACGATGAAATGCCTGATCAGATTGAGAATGTACTCTATTCCTCTCTTATGGATAGAATTGTTCTGAATTCATCTTTGCAAAAGACGCCCATGGAAGCTGTATTGGACCTCCTTGCCTTAGACACATGGGAAGAGGTAACAGTTGGTGAATATGTGTCTTAAGTTATATTTATGCATGCTCATTGGTATGCAAATATAATGCATGTAGTCTTACAAGTCTCTGTGTCAAACTGGTTTCACATAATAATCAAATTTGGGCAGGTTTCTCAAAATTCTACCACTCTACTTAAACCAGAGGATTCCAAATCATTGTGGATGATGTTCATAGAAGAGATAAAGCCTATGGTGACCGATGTTAAATCCCATCAGGTGTATTTTACTCTGGTCTCACATTTACATGTTCATTTAGTAATTTGGTTGTCATTCACAATCTCTGTTTGAATGATTTTTATAACTAAAAACAAAAACTTTAAGCTTAGTTTATTAGAACATTTTCAGTTTCTCATTTGCCATTTTCAATTTATATACCAATTAAAGTTCCTATACTTCTAAACTTGAGTGCCAAAACCAAGAAAATACTATATGCCGATTAAAGTTTATATGACTAGTAATTTATCCATCACTTGAAATGTAATACTTGGTGTTTCCTTCAGGATGCTCGCAAGAAAACTCGAAGCTATGCGGCTGCGGCTGCAGGGGTGGCGGTGACGGGGGTGGCGGCAGTTGTGGCAGGGCCAGCTGTAGTGGTAAGTCTGGGAATTGCGATTTTCAGGAGAGCAATAATGAGGATGTAGGAATTGCAACATGTTATGGTGAATCTAATAAAAGAAGTTTGTTTGTAATTTGATAAGCCCTTCAGGCAACAGCGGTACTGGTAAAAATATCATCAGTTTCTAAAAATGGAAATCGAATAATCCTGCAAATTTCTCATCATGAAATCGAATTTGGTATTCTAGACTAATAATCAATGGAGGTAGAAGGGGGATGTCACTACCCTAACCGGAAAGAGGATACTTCTTGGCTTATTAATTAAACATGCATGAGAATGAAGCTTTTAATATGATATTTCTCGGTAAATAGTTAATATCAACTTTCTTTGTATCTTGCTGCTGGAGACTAAAAATCCTAACGATGTTTCGGGATAACTACTCTAGTTGTTGACGTTGTGATATCATTCTCTGTTTCATAAATAACAAAAATATAGGAAAAGGATATAGATTATCTACTACCTTTAAAACCTTCTCTACTGTGTTCTGTATTATTTATTTTTTAAAAGAAGCGTAAGATCAATAGAAATTTCTATTTGTAAAACTCCATCCTTCCTAAAAATTGCGTTTATCATGAGAGCAATGAGGCAGCGACAACAGTAATAATGACAAACCCACTACGACAGTTTATATTTGTGTCCAAAGATCCATGCAACATGTTATGGTGAATTTGATGATAGAAGTTTGTAATTTGATAAGCTCTTCAGGCAACACCGGTTCTAGTAAAAATATCATCAGTTTCAAAAAATGGAAAGAGGATACTTCTTGGCTTATTAATTAAACATGCATGAGAATGAAGCTTTTAATATGCTATTTTCGGTAAATAGTCAATATCAATTGTCTTTGAATCTTGGTGTTGTTGATGTTGTGATATCATTCTCTGTTTCATAAATAGCAAACGTATGAGTAAAGGATATAGATTATTTACCTTTAAAACCTTCTCTGCTGCGCTCTGTATTTTTTATTTGTTTAAGAAAAAGAATAAGATCAATAAAAATAGATTCCTACATGGTGTCAGAGCTAAGGTTTTTGGTAACGTGCAGGACAACAAAAATATGATCAATAATAAAAATGGAAGTTGAATTAGATAAAGAAGTTGTTCCGACATGAGTGATGTTCAAACCTGTACCATCACCAATGTAATTCTGATCATTGCCAAAAAAGTCATCACTGCTGAATGTTTAGATTGCTAGCTAGATGATTCAAATTCCTCACACATTCCATCAATAGACACAAAATCAATTCAAAGTTTATCAAATTTATAATCATAATCAAATAAATACTTGCTTAATCAAATCATTTGAACACATATAATCATGTAAACAACACATAATATCTAAGCCAAAAATACAAACACAGTCCAAGAAAAATTAATTTCAAGACATAAGTTTGTAACCACAATCAAATCCAAAAATTTATCTACTCAAATATGTAATAGTCCTACCCTTTTAAGTTAAAATAAATGAATTATCTACTCGAATATGCTAAAAAACACTCTTATATTTTTTCAATTAACTCTTTTTAGTTATTTTTTAAAATTCAATAGAAGTGCTACAACAGTTACACCTTTTTTTTCATGTTTTATACTATTATATCCACCATCTTAACATTCTTTTTCAATATAACTGCTCAATTATTAATAAAAGAAAATCACCATATATTGGCCATTTATATATATTGCTTCTCTACTGCTTTTTATTTGATTTCATTGGTTTCTTACATCTATTTTTTTTTCAGTTTTGTTTTTTAATTTAAATTTAGCAGTGTCAACTTAATTTCATTTACTACAATTACACTACAATTTGACAATAAAAAACTAGTTTGTGGCTGGTGTTTTCTAGACATAATTCATCAATAATTAATCTAGACATAATACTGAACCACTTGATGCTTGTATATCACACGTGCTTATGCATTGACTGGTGTTTTCCCAACTCATGTAACATAGAGAGTGATAATGTAAGATTTTTTTTTAATTAATGTCGGTGTTTGGATCAGCTTGCGTGCATCTCGATTCATCTCATGGACACTGAAGTGGGTTCTCAAGTTAACGACCATGCAAACCTTCAGTAGCCATTATATTAGCAATTACAAGGCTCGAACCTGAGACTACAGGGAGAACAAATCTTTTTAGTCTCAAGCCCGTATCACTGGATCATCTATTAAATGGTTAGATTTTTGTCTTTAAACTGTTGGATGATCAAGTGTGTGACATGGCTGTATCATCTCCAATTTTAGACCACGTGATTTTGATTAGGAAATAAGTTGCTGAACTTTTATACTTCTTGGTTTGTCTTGATTTAATGGGTATAAAAGAGAGCAAATAGCGGTTTATAGCTTGCGGAAGCCAAAATGTAGAGATATTTAGGTTACGAGCTGTTTGGATTTTTTGAAGAGTTTTGTACAGCAAAGTGTGCCTTTTGAGGTGGAGCTTCCTAGCCTAAAATTCTATTTATTCAAAAGCTTATTTTATATACTTGTTGGTTTCATCTATTTATGAGAGACCTGACTGATGTGGTACTTGAAATGATGAATTTAAAGAATAAATTCAGGACCTAATCATTTGAACCCCACCTCTCATGGTTAAAATAAGTAAATAATTAAAAAATAATTCAGAATATGACTCCTCAATGAAAGATTAATAAGGCTTAGTTTTTTTAAAAAAAAAATATTTACAGGAAGAGGCGTTCAACATAGGAAATAAACCTTTTTAAAATACTGTATTAATCCATTAAAATTACGCTATGAAAATGGTTTGTTCGAAGTTTCCGTTATCACATCTGTTTGGAAAATAAAGCGTGGCACATCCTTTTGGATCGTGACTTTTCGTTGTTGACTCTTGGAGGTTCCATTGACTGTTGGTTATTGATGTTTAATTAAATTATTTAAATATATATTTCATACTATGGTGCATGATTTTTTTTTAATTTTAATATTAAAAACACTAAAAAGAATATTCATCTAATATTTTTAAAACAAATATACTTTTAAAAATATGGAAAAATGAGAGTCACCGCACTCAGACGATATATTTGCCGTGATAATTGTTCATCGATATTATACGCTATATTTTTTCAATAATAAGATAATTGGTTCTCAAAATTTAATTTGTCACTGTGCTTCAATTTATTATTTATTTCTATAAAAACATCATTTATAATATGATTAGGGACCTATCCATGTATATGTAACGTTAACAATGTTTACTATTTTTTATCTGTAAGTGGCGTGGCGTGGTGGTAAAGAGATTAAGATCTGTATTGCAAGTCTCAGGTTCGAGTCATGGCGTGTTCACCTTGTAAAAATATGGGACAGCCAAATTTTTACTCACTTAACTTGAGTCCATAAAAAGTGCCTAAAAAGAAGTGGAGTTTCCACAAATCCAAAAAAAATATTTTTTATTTTATTTTTAAAAAGAAAATATTTTTTTAACTATATTGATTCCATATCATGATGTAAAGTCTTTTTTCTCGCATAGATAGAAATTCTCTCCCTCTCTTTTTTGAGAGCTAAACAAAAAATATATCAATCTGAAATAAAAAAGAGTTTTATTTATTTATTTTAATTAGAATTGTATATATTAGCAGACACGTGTGGCTTTAAATAGCACTTGACTTGGTCAAATATAGCACACACGCATATATAAGAAGGGTGCAAGTTAATTTCATGTAGAATTAATGTTTGAGGATTGGAGCCCGTAAGGTAGTCGTCGCAGGTAGTGAATCGTTCAATATTTGCAATTAAAGAAGAAGAAGAAGAGGATTCGATGGATAAAAAAGAAGCGAGTAAATATAAAGGTATCCATTGAGAGTGGGACTTGGGAAAAAGTTTGGATATGTCAAAAACATATAAATTAATAATATTTTCAAGATAAATAAATAAAATAATCTGATGATGTCTTTCAATTCCCAGATGAGAGTTTAAGGCACATACCATGTTACTAGCTTGAGATAAAATCCTGGTTCTGGAGCAAGGGACTCAAAATCCTTCTTGCTTCGAAGTCAGTGGCCCAACATTTGTTAAACCCCCTTTTCTCGGGCGATAGGGCTTCCTCTTTTTATTCTTTACGAGTTGTACCGGTCCACCCCATGCGGATTCTTCCCCGCTCCCCGGAGTGGGAAAGCACGGAGATCGCAAGATCGGGCTCACGAGATATTCCTTAACCATTTTTTTCCGCTCCGGGTAAAGAAGCGAGAATTTGTTATCGGAGAATCCTCACCAACTAGCCCTCGAGCATGCTCTCTAACATCACATCACGATATTCTTGGTCCGAAGAGAAGAAAGCTCCCCTAGCCACGAGCAAAGCGGCACCACGGGGGTAATCAATGGCATTCGGATCGGGGCATAAAGGAAGTAGGGTAAGGCATGATTCGGAAAAGAGTATTTAAGTAAGCATTAAGCTTTTTCATAAGGGTTTTTTTCTTCCTCTACCTTCTCTTGCTATTGGATTGGAGAGAGAGAAGGCCAAGTAAAAGAAGTGATTAAGAGATTTTCGAAGTAAGCATTCGGCTTTGGTTTGGGAAAGATCGGATATGGAATCCGATCCGGATTCTAAGCCTCATCTCCCGCCAGTAAGCTCTTGCACGAGTCCTCGTATCACTACGAGAACAGGGAAGTACAATACAAGCGTAAAGAAGTAGTCACTCTTCAGCCTTTCAAGATATTGCGTATAAGTATAATAGATAGAGAGAGCCGGTCTCTTTTCTTTCACTGCGGACCTTTTCGGAACAACTCTAAATGTTCCCTTTGGGCGAAGTTCTCCTACTTTATGTCGAGGGAAATGCTTAGTCGATCCTCACCTCTGCGTGCTATTGAAAGTGCATAGATCAAGAGATTAGCAATCGCTACTCGACTTTCTCTTTGCTACTTTAGTTGGGGTTCCCCTACTCAATCTGTAATGGGATCTACCCGTGCTTCGGCTCACTCTATATGCGATTGGAAATAAGTCCAGGGTGCCTTTCCCGCACACCTTTGCCTTATATGTTTGAGTCTCTCGTCCAACCTCTGCCTACTGAGGAAAATTGCTGCTGCAGAGCCTTTTAATTAACTAAGTTCTTTGTTAAAGTTCGCATCCATGGCATGAGCCTAATCGCTCTTACGGATAGAGATCTGCTCCTCAAGTGCAAGATTCATTTGCTAATTGCATTGGAATTTCCGGGACTATGCTTAGTAAAGGCTTTTTAGTCATCTGTTTACTGCGAATCCAAGAAGTAACTAGGAGAAGAAAGACAAGCAATACTGAGGGTCTTCAAGGAAGAGGTTGTTGCCCCGGTAGATATAAGAAGTTTGCGGGGAACCCTAGATGGAATGAAACTATTCAACGTTGATGTTGATCTACTTGCTTGTATGCGATTGGATTTGTGTGAAGTCTACCTATAGCTAATGAAGTCAGCCTTGCTTGAAGGAAAGAGGGGAAACCGGATTATCGACTTTAGACTTTGAAGTAGGCGAATCCGCTGCTCCCCTGCTCTGGACTAAGAGCTGAAGCGGCTCGACGTCAAGAGAGGGGTAGAAGGCTAGAGGCCACGATATAAGTGGTAATTCGTTAAAAGCACGGATCGAACGAGAAGGATGGGATTGGGTTCGGTTAAGGTAACCTAGAGGGTGAAAGCTAGATAGAGAAATATCTTTTCTAGTTAGGAAAAAGCTAGAAATAGAACTCAACTTACTTTCTCTAGGAATTCCCCAAAGCGTTAGCGAAGAAAGAAGCCTCTACAACTAGGGAGGAAAAAAGAAGTTCTTATAGACTTTTTTGAATCCTTCTTTCAATATTCGTTAGAGCCCGGGCTTCACCCCTCATTGCTTGTTCGACAGCTAAGACTTCACCGGTGCTAGCAAAGATCTATTTGATTTGGAAGTTCTTTTCTTTGCGGCCCCAATCCAAAATATCTTAAGTATGTAGAGTCGATTTTTTTGAACCCATGCTCGATCACTTCTCTACATCGCGACTTTACTCAACAAGTGAGCGATAGATCGAGTGCTTCTTGATTTAGGGTTTGATCCCCGTTTACCTAGCGATACAGACCCCATCACTAAGCTCATTTCCTGGAAAAAGTAGTATCCCAAGGCTAAGACTCCGTTACCGAAGGAAGAAAGCTACTCAAAGAAGAGAGCTGGTCTAGGAGGCATGTTAAGTTAGCTGATTCTAGGTCTACAGCTAGTGTAAAATCTTCTCGTCCTAAGCTCTAAAAGAAAAGTGCTTACGCCTTACCTAGAGTTGAAGTTGGGAAAGCCTAGACTTACTTGCTACGTAAATAGCCCTTTCTTGGCATAACGAAATGAAAAAGCTCAATCCCAACTCTCTCTTTGTGCCAAAGAGCTTCTTCTTGCATAGGATTTGTCCAAGGTTATCCGGCAAAGAGCTTCTTCTAGAACATCTCCTTTGAGATAGGTGAGAGCTTGAAGTTGCTTGCCTTCTTGTTGGAATCAGACTGATTGTCAGGAATGAAATTCCATCCCCGACAGGGGTAAAGAAAATGGATTTTGGGCCAGCTAAAAGCCTTTTTGCTCACCAGGCGAGAGGGTGGAGAAGTGACTTCGAGGCTTAAGATAGTTCACCTCAGGTCATAATAGAGTGACGTATGACATCGGTAGGAAGGTAATGCAGCTAAGCCGAGACTTGCTTCTGAGGCATTTCAAACTTGACTTGCTCTTGCTGATGTGATCTTTTCTCTTGTTGAAGAAGTGGAGTTTGGGAAGACGGTCTCACCGGGTTTTTACCTATTTCAGGATTCAGTTCAAGCAAAAGCACACTTTGAATCATAAGTTGACGTAGATACAAGAAGATAAAAAGCAGCCATTTCATCCGCATCTGTTGTCGGAATAACTGCTTTTGGTGGTACGAGCATATGGGTTAAGGAAGCGAGTGATCCTCGGGGAAGTTAAACAAAAAAAAGCTCTTCACAAGAGGAGCAAAAAAGAAGAAGAATTGTCGGCATATCCGCATCCCGGCTCACTCAAGGTGCAATCCAAGCAAAATGAGAAGAGCAGCGAAAGCAATGGAGGATCCCCAATGACATCCGTGAGTCAACGAGTTAGGAGCTCAGACCGGGTAGAAAGGCAATATAAGAAGCTGCATACTTTTGAATGAGTTTCAGTTGGAAGAGGAGGCATGCATCGTATAATAAGATGGCATCAAATGCAAGAGGGAATCCCACAGTGAGGGAGCTAGCTACTTCTGGAAATATAAGTATAAGATGGAGAGAATACGATCTTTGACACATCTATTAGATAGGAGGATGCTAGTGAGTTGTTAAGGAACTTCTTTCTCTAAGACTAAGACTGCCCCTTGCTATTGGTAATAGTCTTTAGACCTTACTCCGCTTATCTCTCAAAAGAAGTTGCTTGGAGGGCCGGCCCATCTTTGTTTCCTACCTCGGATCAAAATCTTTATCTAAAAAGATCCAGTCCCATTGACCCTTGCTTTCGACTCGTGAGAGGGCGGGCCAGACTGGACTTTGCTACCGACGTAAAGCTCTTCTCTTTCTTTCTTTTTTCACTTGTTGGCCGACCGGAGAATTTTGAGTTTATAGGTCGTGCGTCCCCGAAAGAGTTCATCGTAAAAATTTCGGCTCTTACAAAAGGAGTTCCTCTCCCTCTCGCTTTTTTTGACTTCCGTCGTTCGGGGAAGAACGACTTGCCCTAATTCTCATAATCCCGCCCCCCCCACTAAGCAATTACGTTACGACCAGTCGAACAAACTTGGTTGACGAACATGGTTTATGCGCGCCGCTAATGTAGCGGCTTGCCGAGCATTTGACAAACTCACACCATCCATTTCAAATAGAATTTGTCCCGTAGAAACACGAGCAATCCAACCCGTAGGATTTCCTTTTCCTCTTCCCATTCTTATTTCTGTAGGTTTCCCGGTAATAGGGAGATCCGCGAGAACTCTTACCCATATCTTACCATTGTTTCCCTTCGCTATTGATTTTTTTTTCTATGCCAGAGCTTCCCAATAATGGCATTGCAGACCTGACAAACATTACAGTTGATGTGCCAAAATTGCAAACTAGTTATTGAAGGAGCAACCTATTAATTAGACACAAAAACCAGTTGATAGCAGACACACATATCAAAGCAACCTTTAGTAATCACAGGTATAGACACTCTGACTATTCTGGCAATGATCTTTTATATTTGTTGCTGATGCAGAAGATTATGGAGTTGAACTATAGACACTCTGACTCTTCTGGCAGTGATCTTTTATATTTCTTTTTCGCTAAAAACAAAGCATTAGCGATTGGCATTGCTCGGGACTATAAGATATGAAGTGCCAATTGAGTTGCAATTCAACGTTACTAGCGAAGTTTCCATGCTAAAAGCGAACCGATGTTAAAATGGGTTACCACTCATTAGATATCGACAGGGGTTGTGATATGCATTTCCATTTTTACAACAACACTTTTGGCTGCAATTAAGATGGGGAAAATTGGCTACAACTTTTGGATCAAATTGATGAAATCGAAAATATAGTGTAAACTGAAAAATTAAGGCATTTTCATCGATATCCATCTTCCATGGTCCCTCTCTTTCTCTCTTCAGAGCTCCATTTGAATTAAATAAGAACGGCCACATAACAGGCAAGCATTGAGTGGAGATAAATATAATTGAAAAGACCAATTTTCTGTTCCCTCTCAAACAAACGTATCATATAGGAAATCATATTGATGCAAAACTTTAGAAGCCATCTAAGATTGGAGAAAAGCCTTGTAACATTTCCACATTACAGCTATACAAACTTGGAAAGTAACACAAGTATCTCGATTGGTGTCAATACAGGGAAGAACTGCACTTAAGCCAAAAAATACAATGTCTATTCCTTCAGCCAAATAATCATCAATTTCAGCTTGAGTTAGTACCCAGCAGTTAAGAAAGCACAAGGGATATATCACACATAACTTCTTCCAAGGAAGCTTAAACGTCCAAAGAAAGAGTGGATTGGCCATTTTAAGCGAGTCTCGCACGTAAATTGTCAGACTGAAACTAGAGCAAGTGTGCGTGAAAACCAGAACTTCAAAACTGAAACCACATGTGGAAGGCCATATATGACATTGGTGAGATCCAAAGGATTTTAGATATCAGATGTTATCTAGTTACGAACTGTGTTAACAAAAATGTGCATCCTGCAAGTTACTTCTGGAACTCATCCTCAGCTTGAAATTACATGACACTATTACCAAGTTTAATATGGAAAAAGGTCAAGAAAGAGCATGCCTGAATTGCTTGTCACCACCAATTTTCCCAGTTTCAATGTTTTCCCCAGAAATCTACCCTTCAAATCTGCAAACACAAACACTCAATTAAGAAACTTTTCATGTCCCAAAAATACATTTGATTGACACTGGATTGAGAAACTTTCACTCATTTTCACTTAAACAGTATCTCACATAATTATATCTCCTGAACCACTAACTAAAGTGTTGAGAGCAAATTTAGGTTCTCAAGGCTGAAGACCCCAGCTAGACTACTGTTACCCAGAATTCATTGTACCTACAACACTCAGTACGTGTGGGAGAAAATCGCAACACCTAAATGGCTGAATTTACAAGTAAATCAATTATGTAATCAACCGGGTGCGAGTGCATGGCACAGGTATATTAAACCTACTAAAATTTTTTCTTATACTTTTTATATACCAAACCTTGTAAGAAACACCACTGTTCAAATTCAAAAATAAAATGTGGAGGAAATTTTAAAGTGATGTACCCCTCTTTAAGTGTCAAAATAGCGGTGTGTACCGCATCATCAAGCTCCATATCATCAGTGTATTTACAAAGCACAAATTAAGTTAGGGAAAACAAAAATTGTTCAAACCAAATGAAGATATGTAGACAAAAAACCGCAATATTTACCATGTTTCTGTCCATTCAATTCTTTTTTTCTCACTTTCTTTTTTCTTTTTTCTTTGCAAAAAAAAGACAATCCAATTCTTCTTCGATGGGAAAGATGAAGTACAATAAATTATATAAAGAGAGAGGGGAGTAGCACAAAGTAAGTTGGCACTTCAAAATTGAAGGTAGCTTGAATTTTGAATGAAGAATATGTGGCAGTTCATGAAGAACCCACGAAGATGTTTAGAAGTTTTTGCAGAATCAATGCATTTCATGGTACTAAAAACAAATAAATACCTCTTCTCAAGAAATGTTTTTGAATTTTAAACATTTTTCCCCGCTGCTGAGGCTTTCCATGAGAAGTAGGAACCTGATGGGTCGACCTAGCCAAACAAATACAAAACATAACATCATCAGAAGAGCTATGATTTGAGTGCAAGAGTCTAACATATTTTTAAAACGGCAACACAAGTGAGTCATAATCCATCCAAATCTCAACCAAGAAAACAAAAGGTCAAAAAGTTATCAACCACGCTGGGCATACAGAAGGGTTCATAATAGTCACAAAGGCCTACAGCTTCAAGAATATTGGGCTACCACATAGTCTGCAGTGGATTATCCAGATACCTGGTACAGCCGTAGCCCTTTGTCATCAAGACCAGAGACTAGCAAAGATATTCCAAAAGGCCTTACAGCTCTGCGAGGAAAAACAAAGGATGGGTATTTTCAAACTTCAAGAATAAGAGCATGAAGAGTTGACATACTGATGCAGGAACATAGGAAGAGAGTTGTTGGGTTATTAGAATAAGGGATAAGGTTATGAATTTTGGAAATTGAAATTCGGATCTAAATTACAGAGGAAATCAACTAAAACCACTGAAACACTTCAATTGTATACAAGATGTTCCAATACCCAGATTAAGTAAACTCTTGCATGACAGCAGCAGTTTCCCTCACAAGTTGTGTGACAGGAATTGGTTCCTGCAATCATAAAATTCACAAGTTACAACCTTCACGGTTAACAACAAAAGGTGACAATGAACTGATATAAAATAGTAATCGGATATTTAACTCTTGGATTTCATGCTAAATTCAGCTGTTTTGGGGGTCAGAATGGCATTATTGGGAATAAGACAGCTAACAATAAGTCTTGTAATATAGACAACCTCAATAACTACTTTCTAAATATATTATAATAACCAGGTTATCAAGCATTAGACGAATTATATACATGAGTTTGTTTAGAGGCATCAAAAGGATGCACATATCCCATTCATAAGATGACATCAAGCAAAACAATAAAGAAAACCTTGAAGATCGGTACCCTGTACAGTCTATGATATTGTTCTGCTTGCTTCCTACTTTTCCGAACCAAAACTCGAAAGTCAGGACCCATTCCACTGCAACAAAATACATGTGATTCAGAACTGTTATGAAAAAAAGTTCAGCAAAGCAACCCATTTTAAAACCAAATCACTAAGCTCAAATTACTAATAAAAAGTACAAATTTACACCGAATTTGAACAGATTTCTACCAACCGATGTCACTAAACTCAAATTACTCCTAAAATCTCAATATAAACCCATTCACTACTAGACCAACACCTCATTGGCTAGAACCCACGTTGCTTTTCCACAACAATCACCAGCTTCTGCAATTCGAATGCTGCAAGTCCATGTCTCTATTTTTATGTTATTACTAAAAGATCACATGGCCGACCCGAAAGGTTCACAAAGAAAACACAGTAAAAAACACAAAAAAAACAAAAAGGGTTTCTTGAATTTCAACCAGAGAATATAACAAAACCAATAAAAAAATAATAATGAATGTTTACGTACAGATGATTCATCGACTAAAATAGATGGCAATTTCTTCTCGGTTGCAATAACAACATCGTTTGCCGCTACAACACTAATAAAATAAAATAAAATAAAATCAACAACAGAGAGAGCTTAAATTGCAAGAACCTTTGATTCCAAGAGAAGTTTGGCCTGATCTATCGGCAGTCAATGCATGCTCAATCTGTACTAGCTTTCTGGTAGGACTTAAAGTTACGAGAGAAAAGGAGCGCTGGCTATCACCCATGGTTGATTGCTTGAAGACGCAGAGAGGAAAAATTGAGAATGTGAGCGTGTGAGAGAGAGAGACGGGGACATATATTTTTTTTTTATAAAAAAAATGATATTACTTTTATCAAATAACTTTATTTTAAAAAATTATAAAATTGTTATAAATTCATATTAAATTATATTTATATGTATTGAATGTCCATTACTCTTGAGTTTAGTCTCTTGGATTTCCATAACCCTTAGAGTTCATTTCCTTCTCTTATAAATAGACCACTTGTGTCTTCTATTCTTCACACCTTTGAAATATAGAAGAATTCATAATAAGAAAGGTATTTCTCTCTTGTCTCTTGTGATTATATTTTAATGTTTATGTTCTTTCATGTGAATTATTTATTCTTTTTATAACACGTTATCAGCACGATGCTCTAACCAACTTATATCAATTTTAATATCTTTGTATTTTATTATTGTAATTTATTTTTGGCAATTTTTCTTTCACTATTATTCATAGAAATAGATTTATAGTTCCCGAAGAACGAGTATTACAAGTTCCTGAAGAATTAAATAAATTAAAAATAGTTCCTGAAGAACTACTTCATAAGTTCCTGAAGAACTAGTATCACAAGTTCCTGAAGAACTAATAAATTAAAAACAGTTCCTGAAGAACTAATATCATAAGTTCTTGAAGAATTAAATAAATTAAATACAGTTCCTGAAGAACTAGTATTTCTAAAGCTAAATAAATAGCAATCTTAAAGGACTGATTTTCTTTTCTTTTCTTTTCTTTTATATTCATGATTTTATTTAATAAGTTATTTCTTGTTTTTATAGATAAATATAATATCAAATCTGACAAAGCTTGAATTTATCGCTTTTGATATTTTTAGAAATAATTATTTGTCATGAAATATTGACGTCGAGATTCATCTGGAAGCTATGAATTTTTAAGAGACCATCAAAGAAGGAAATAATATGTGACAAAATCTAAATAAAAGATATGACCACCAAAGTTTATCATACTTCCTCAAGGTTGTTATGATTGGTTGCACCTGAAGTTGCAAGATTTTAATTCAATTAGTGAATATAATTATGCTCCTTTTAAAATTATCTCACAGCTGAAATTATATGATAAAGATATCATATATGATCAAATGTTAGAGAAAAAATTCTCTATTTTACATGCCTCAAACATTGTCCTGCAGCAACAATCTAGAGTGCATAATTTCAAAAGGTTCTAAGTTATTTCCTGAAGTGAATGGAACTTTTGTCCAGAAGACAAGAAAGAACCAATGATATAGGTATGAAAAAAAAAAAAGGCAAATAAGAAGAGATAATCCTTCTAAAAAGCAACTCGTCATACCACCAGAAGTGGAGACACAATTAACTTAGACAAGAAAAGGCAAGAATTTGCATAAATCCAAAAGATAAGTGTCATAAGTGTGGTATGCATGGTCATTGGTCGTACCTGTCATACACCAAAACATCTTACAGATTTATATCAAGTCTCTCTAAAACAATATACAGATGAGACTAATTTTATTCATAAAGATGTTTCTGAAAATCATAATGCTTATATTGATGTTTCTGATTTCTTTGAAAACTCGGATAGATAGAAAACATGCTTAGTGGTGGAATAATTAGAGATGATTAATAGCTCTTATTTTATGTTATTATGTTTATAATAAACATTTTTAGTTTGGCTCAAGTTAAATAATAAACTTTGATTATCTTTTGAATAGTGACATGGCTTTTCATGATGGAGATTTATGTCTGGCAGACAGTATAACAACGCACACAATTCTTAAGGAAAATAAATATTTTGAGTATTTGACATTAACCAAAGCTAATGTCACTACAATATCAGATCCAGCAGACATGATTAAAGGCTCTGGAAAAGCTAATATTGTGTTACCGAATAACACAAGATTGAGCATCAAAGATGCATTATATTCACCTGAGTCCAAAAGAAATTTACTCAGTTTTAAGGATATACGTGCTAATGATTATCATATTGAAACAACAGATGAAGATAGAAAAGAATATCTTTATATTACTGCACGTATTTTAGGTCAGAAGCTTGTACTTGAGAAACTACCTGCATTCTCTTCCGGAATTTATTATACGATCATGAAATCTATTGAATCAAATGTTGTGATACACCAGAAGTGTTCTGATCCAAAACAATTTATGCTTTGGCATGATCGACTTGGACATCTAGGATCAATAATGATGAGATGAATTATTGAGAATATACATGGGCATCCTTTAAAGAACCTGAAGATTCTTTTACCAAGTAAAAATCCATGTGCTGCATGTTCTCAAGGTA
Organism: Salix viminalis; assembly: GCA_029228465.1. Taxonomy (NCBI): domain Eukaryota; kingdom Viridiplantae; phylum Streptophyta; class Magnoliopsida; order Malpighiales; family Salicaceae; genus Salix; species Salix viminalis. The sequence continues at coordinate 596,180 of CM055437.1, forward strand.
AATTAATTACCAAACCATCTCCATCAAAGGTTCTTATAGAATCACCATCTTTTCTTGAAAGAATTCAAGGAGATATATGTGGGCCTATTCATCCACCATGTGGACCTTTTAGATATTTTATGGTATTGATTGATGCATCAAGTAAATGATCACATGTTTGTTTGCTTTCAAGTCAAAATATTGCATTTGCTAGATTAATAGCACATATTATCAGACTACGAGCACAATTTCCTGATTATCCTATCAAGAAAATTCGACTAGACAATGCTGGTGAGTTTACTTCCCAAGCATTTGATAGTTTTTGCACTTCTATTGGTATTGATGTTGAACATCCTGTTGCTCATGTACATACTCAAAATGGTCTAGCAGAATCATTTATAAAGCGACTTCAATTAATTGCAAGACCATTACTTATGAAATCAAAATTGCCTACATCTGTTTGGGGACATGCTATATTACATGCTGCATCACTAGTTAGAATTAGACCAAGTGCTTACCATAATTATTCTCCTTTACAACTTGTTTATGGTATACCACCAAATATATTTCATCTACGAATTTTTGGTTGTGCGGTATATGTGCCTGTAGCACCCCCACAAAGGACTAAAATGGGTCCACAAAGAAGAATAGGAATTTATATTGGTTTTGATTCTCCATTTATTATTAGATACCTTGAACCTTTGGTCGGTGATGTTTTTTAAGGCACGTTTTGAAGATCGTCATTTTGATGAGAATATTTTCCCATCATTAGGAAAGCAAATTCGATGCACGAAGCATGAGAAGAAATTACTTGGAATAACCCGAAGTTATCTCATTTTGATCCAAGGACAAATCAATGTGAACTTGAAGTTCAAAGGATAATTCATTTACAAAATATTGCAAATCAATTACGGATGTTTTTCACCCGATGAGTGAAAAGGTAGTTAAATCTCATATTCCTGCTGCAAATACTCCATTTAGAATTGAAATTCTGAAGAGAAAAAAGGTCAACATAGCAGCAAATGAATCTATACCACGCTGAGCTGGAAGACCTATTGGAGCCAAAGACAAAAAATCCTAGAAAACAAAAAACTCCAACGAATACATGATGGTACTCTTGGAGAGTCCTCATCCATAAAACAAACATCAAATCTTGTGTCCAAATCATCTCCTAATACTGATCCTCCTAAAGAGGGACCTCTTGAAGAGAACCAGGTACCTGGAAATAATGAGATCTCCATAAACTATGTTCATACGGGAGAGATTTTGGAACGAGATAAAATTATCATAGATGATGTATTTGCATTTAAGGTTGCTTTTGGCATCACCAGAAGTGATGATGAATTCGAACCACAAACTGTTGAAGAATGTCGACATAGAAATGATTGGCCAATGTGGAAAGAACCAATCCAAACAGAGTTGAACTCACTTGCAAAACGTAAAGTATTTGGACTTGTAGTCTATACACCTAAAGGTGTTATACCCGTTGGATATAAGTGGGTTTTTGTTAGAAAACGCAATGAGAACAATGAAATTATGCGATATAAGGCACGACTTGTTGCACAAGGTTTCTCGCAGAGACCCAACATTGATTATGAGGAAACTTATTCTCCAGTGATGAATGCAATCACTTTCAGATTTTTAATTGGTTTAGTAGTCTCAGAAACATTAGATATGCGTTTAATGAATGTAGTTGCAACATATCAATATGGATCATTAGATAAAAACATCCATATGAAAATTCCTGAAGGATTTACCATGCCCAAAGCTTTTTGTAATGAACCCAGAAGTGTTTATTCTATTAAATTACAAAAATCTTTATATGGGTTACCTCTTAAAAAGAGGGTTTGAGAATGACGAGATTTGTCCATGTATTTTTATTATGAAAACAATATCCGGATTTGCTATTATTGTAGTATATGTTGATGATTTAAATATTATTGGTACTCATGAAGAGCTCACAGAAACTGAGTTTAGTCTCTTGGATTTCCATAACCCTTGAGTTCATTTCCTTCTCCTATAAATAGACCACTTGTGTCTTGTATTCTTCACACCTTTGAAATATAGAAGAATTCATAATAAGAAAGGTATTTCTCTCTTGTCTCTTGTGATTATATTTTAATATTTATGTTCTTCCATGTGAATTATTTATTCTTTTTATAACAAAAATATATTAAATTGTGTTATTTTTTATTTAAAATATATTAAATTGTGTTATTTTTTATTTTTAATATTAATATATTAAAATCATAAAAATATGCTTTAAAAGAAAAACTTGTTTGTTCCAACTTTTTTCAATCAAAACTAGAAGAAAAACTTGCGAGTGACTCTTGAAGAGATGATGGGATCTATCCAAATAAACAATAGATCACAAATGATTTCAATCCACTCATACAGAAACAGAAGGAGCTACATACAACATTGAATGAAACCCTCCAAGGCTTACAAATTATTTTACAAAGAGTCTCTCTCTCGCAACCTTTTAATTTAGTAACACTCAAAGCCTACAAATTATTTTGCAATAGCTTATAAAAGAGTATGCTTGCCCGCGCGTTGCGCTAGGCTTTTTTCTATGTAGAAAACTAATTAATTTTTTACATGCTGTAATTAGTTATTTTAATATTTAATTAATAAAATTGCAATAGATAAAATATGTCATAAATTTTCCGCCTAAAAGGAATAGTGTAATCGAAATGGGAAGTGGCTCGCATCTTTTTTACTTGTAGATAACCTAGGCAATTTTTTTTATGAGTTTTTTTTCCCCGGTAATATTAGATCTGACACATTATAAAAAAAACTATTATAATTTTTTGAAGAAATAAACTTAATTTTTTTGCGTGCTATAATTAGTTATTTTAATGTTTAATTAGTAAAATTGCAATGATAAAATATGTTAAAAATGAGTTTTTTGCATGCTATAATTAGTATGCTTGCTTGCGCGTTGCGCTAGACTTTTTTCTATGTAGAAAACTACTTAATTTTTTACATGCTGTAATTAGTTATTTTAATATTTGATTAGTAACATTATAATAGATAACATATGTTATAAATAATTTTTTTCCCGCCTAAAAGGAATAGTGTAATCAAAATTGGAAGGGATTCGTATATTTTTTAATTGTAGATAACCTAGGTAAATTTGTCAAAAAAAAATTTATGAGTTGCCTTTTTTTCCCCAGTAATATTAGATCCGACACATTATAAATAAAAATTATTGTAATTTTTTCAAGAAATCAACTTAATTTTTTTGCGTGCTATAATTAGTTATATGCCGTCTAAAAGGAATAGTTTAATCGAAATGAGAAGTGGCTTGCATTTTTTTAATTGTAGATAACCTAGGTAAATATTTTTTTTGAGTTGTCTTTTTTCCCCATTAATATTAGATCTCAAATATTAAAAATAAAAACGCTGTAATTTTTTTTAAGAAATAAACTTAAACAAAAGAGCAAAAAATTAACATCCAAAGCCAATTTTTTTTTATAAGATTTATTCATCATATTATTATATTAAATGTATTTAAGAATATTGATATAAATTTTTTTCTTCAAGAAATCCTAGGTTATTATTTTTCTCTCTCTATATATTTTTAGGCGATAATATTTAATAAATATGAAAACATATAATTAGTCTCACATACTTTAATTTGAAATAAATATACAAACATATAATTAATTTGACATACTTTAAATAATATATTTAATTTAAAGGAAAAAAATTAAGCAAATGAAGTTGACATACTTTCAATAATATATTTAATTTAAAGGACAAAATTTAAGTAAATCCAAACATTGAAATTAAATAATTTAAAACCAAACCGGAAATTAAAAGAATTGGGATCGAAATGAAATTGGAATCCATAATTAACTTGCATAGAAGGATAAAATTGAAAGAAATCAAACTTTGATACTGAAAATATTAAGGATTTATAATAAATTTGCATGGAAGGATGAAATTGCAATCAATCAGAACTTTGATACCAAAAATATTCCGGATTTCAGAGCAATCCGCAAAATTAAAAGACTGAGGGCCTAACTGACACTACAATAGATACTCAATTTCAATTGAAGGACTAAATTGAAACAAATCAAAACCTATATAATAGCAATAAGGGCGATGACGTCAGCTTGCGCAGGAGGAGAGAGAAATGGGGGGGAAATTCAAACGACCATTGGAACGTTTCCGGACACCATACCGGCACACGCGCCGCACCAGGTGGAAGAGAACATGCTTGAAAATCATTGTAGACGGCGGTCGCGCATTTTTGGATGCCGGAGCAAGCCGCACGCGCCGTCCGAAACACGCGTGAGCGCGAAAACGGACGGCGCGTCTGACGACGCGCCAACAGTAAAACGAAAAAAAAAATTGGCTAATTACTGGAACGCCCCTCACCCCCAGGCCTGTTTTTTGTCCTTTTCGAGGGACAAAATAGTTAATGCACTGTGCAATGAAATATTAAAAAAAAATACCCGCCCAGCCGAACCGGACCGAAAACGGTCAATGATCGTTGAGCCCCTGAAAGCGGCGGCGTTTTTTGTCTTTGTCGAGGGGTTTTTTCATTAATACACTGTTCATTGGCGGAAAAAAAAAGGCAAACGTCCGCGCGTGAAGCACCGAAGCAGATATCCAGTCCGCAGTGACAATGAGTCACAGTTAACAGGAACAAACCATTCTCTTTTAGCTTTTGTTGTAATGATTTCAATCCACTTATACAGAAACATACGAAGCTTAATACAACATCGAATGAAACCCTCAAAGACTTACAAATACGTCAAAGTTAACGTTTGGGATGTGAGAGATCTTGTGCCAATCTTCACCCTTCTGCTTCCCGTAACGGTTCCTTAGATCGGGGCAAGCTGTTATGTCTAGCTCCTGTAGAGGCGCTGCCAAAACATAGTCTGGTAGTGCTCTCAACAATGGGCAACAGAGAATCTTCAACTGTTGAAGTTGTGGCATAATGAATATTGAAGTTGTGGTGGCATCCTCTTCTCCCACTCTCCTTTCAATTCCATCCCACTCTTTTAATTTAAAGAGATTAAAAATCCAAAGTGTTTTCAATTTCGGGAAAGCAGTGACCCTTGCAATTTCTCCTTCATTTATATTGGCATTCTCAACTTCTTCTATACCTAAAAATCCAGCATCCAACCTTCTCACCCCCATCTTGCTTAATACCAGGCTTTCAAGGTTGGGCAATCTTCCCAACGGTGGCAAAACCTCCAGGTTTCCACAACAAATGAGTCGAAGCTCCTGTAATCTGGTTAATGCCATCATCCAATTTGGCAAACCTATCCCTCCGTACCTATTTATGGATAGTCTTTCCAAGTCTGACGGAGGCTGTAAAACTTCAATTAAATTGCCGTCCTCATGGTTGTCGCAGAAATTCAATTCCAAACAAAGCAGGCGCTTCTTATTCGTTATGAGTTGTGCTTCCTCATCGTCTTCTATGCCTCCTCCTCGTAGATTCTCTATTACAAGCCTCCCTCCAATGTGATCTAAGTTTTTTAATTCTCTTAGATTAGCTGCTTTACTTTCATTCTCACCACCACCACACACCATAAAACAATCTAATGTTCGAAGACATGTTAACCTCTCTATTCCCTTTGGCATGAAGGCTACACCTGAACTATCAATACGGAGATGCCTCAATTTGATGAGTTTACCAGTCGCTCGAGGTAATTCCTTGAGAACCCAACACAGACGAACATTTAGGGATTGCAGATTGCATAAATCACACATGGTTTCTGGCAGGGACACCAACTCTCTACACCATTCCAAATTCAGGTGTCTCAAATGTATCAATTTCCCTACCTCTTTTGGTATTTCTTTGATTGAAGACCCTGACAGGTTCAAAGACCTGATGCATGTCAACTGCTTCATTAAATCAGGTAGTGCAGCTCCATCCCAACGGTATCCACCATTACCGATCAAGAGGCTACGGAGACCTTTTGCTCTATGAATGGACGAGGGAAAAGAGGTCTCCTTTGACAGCATCATGCTTAAATGACGAACCCTTTCAATTGAAGTCTCCACTGTTGCTTTTCCAAGGTTATTGTCATCCACTGTTAGACATTCATTTTCAGTCATATATTGGGCAAAATCATGCACTATATCATGCATCTTGAATTGGAAATCTTCTCGACCATACTTTTTTATATCTTGGAAGAAAGAGCGAGCTGCTAAGACTTGAAAGTACTGCTCTCCAACAACCTCCATATCTCTACTTGGAGTCTCCTTCAGGTAACCTTGAGCCATCCACATCTTCACCAATTCATCTCTGTTCATCTTGTAGTCTTTTGGAAACATGGCACAATACAAGAAACATTGTCTTGCCACAGAAGGTAAATCGTAGTAACTCAGAAGCAAAGGTAGAAATATTTCTTTTTCAACATGATCTTTATCAACCTCATGTAGCCTCCATAGTTCGCTAGATAAAACATCTTCCCACTCTTCTCTTGTTCTTTTAGACTGCATTAGACCTCCTAATACCTTGGCAGCTAAAGGCAAGCCCTTGCACTTGTTTGCAATTTTATTTCCGATATCTGTTAGTTTTTCACGTTCTTCTTTGCTTCTTTTGTACAATGCCACATGATTGAAGATTGACCGGCATGCATCATCAGACAATGTTCCAATGTCAATCTTGTGGTCGGTTCCCATCATCGCTGCCACAGCACCCTTACGAGTGGTCACTAGAATTCTGCTTCCTGGTGCACAGCCTGCGAGAGATGGTTTCAGTTGTTCCCAATGTCTATAATCTTCGGTCCAGACATCATCAAGGACAAGAAGGACTCTTTTTCCGTTGATGGATTGAGAAACTTTTGGCAAAAGGGATTGCAATTCAGCCAAATTCGGTGTGCTCCCTTCAAGCTGCTCAAGGATAGCTTTGGCTATTCTAACCACATCAAATGGTTCTGAAACACACACCCATATCTTTTTCTCAAAATGAGCCGTAACCGTAGCATCATTAAAAGCTAGTTGGGCGAGGGTTGTTTTTCCAATCCCGCCCAACCCTACAAGAGAGATGACATCCACGTTCCGTGCCTCTTGACTACTTCCAGCCAGCAGCATGCTTACAACACTTTTTTTTTCATCATCTCGGCCACACACGCTCGAGTCATCAACAAGGGAGGTACTTGATAGTCGCAGCAGTTCATGATCAACGGCTTTGTACAATTCAAAGCCGTACATAGCTTTCTCTTTGGCAATCTCATCCAATTTTTCACTAACTGCTTTGATCTTGAGGGCAATGTCGCGACGTCGAACCCCTTGATTGAGACAAAAGCAAGGAGATCTCATGAAGGAACATCGCATCTTCTGTTGGTTGTGAATATTTTCTTCAGTATCCCCTGTTTTCCTTGTAAGAATTGCAGTGCTCCATTCATCTAGCACGTCATCCATATCATAGCATACATCTTTTAGCTTGTCTAGCCAGACTCTTACTGCCTTATCCTTCACTTGTTTTCTTTCTGCATCTTCAAGGACAGATTGGAGGTCAATGAGATTGCTTTTCAGTTTGTCGACTTGTTTCTTCACACCCACCACTAGGTTCACCTCTTCTTGTACCTATTAGAGTAGGAAACCAAAAAAGGGATGTTAAGCATAGAAAACCTTTCTATGAATAATTTTTGGCAATTAATAGATTAAATAATTTGTACTAATCTTTTTCAAAGTAGTTGACATAATCTTGCGCTATTGAATTTTTTTATCATCATTTTGACAATAAATCTCTGCACTGCTAATATACAAGAAGGTATAAAATCATTTTATACTAATCTATAAAATGAATTAAGTGAATAAAAGGTGCTTGTAAATATTTGTGAAGTCCATTTGGAAACTCTAAAAATATTTCTAAAGGTGCGTATAAAATCATTTTATACTAATCTGTGCGTAAAAACACACACAATCTATGAAAGTTATCATTTCTTTATATAGACTCTGCTAATATTTAAAACAAGAAAATATAAATTACAAAAGGAGTTCATACACACACACACACACTAGCCAATGCCCCCGCGCCTCGTTGCGGGCGGTACCATATTTTTTTCAACTAAAAAAAACATTAATTGTGTGTGTTTTTTTGTTATAATATAAATTTAGTCAAAATAATATTTTTTTTGCAGAATTCCTATGAAATGCAAGTTTTCTATAAAATATATGAATTTAAATCAATATAAATTTATCTGTTTTGTAGTTTCAACGAAATAACCAAACTAAAATTATTATAATCATTAAAAAAACAAGAAGATTTGGATATTTGAATTATTGAATTCATTGTATTAAGATTAGTTCATTTTATAAATGAATTTAAATCACATTTAAGAACAAAATATAAATTGTTAAAAGACCTGTAATAATCAAATAAAAAAAATAAGTAGTTAATTTTCTATCCATAAAAGGACAAAAACATAAATTGAATATTCATCTCTACGTTACAGTCATTTTAATTACTATAACAGTTAAAATTATTATTAACATTACTGCCCAAACAATTAAAATCATTAAATTGCCCCAAAAAATAAAAATAAAATCAAAACATTTTAACAAAAAAAAAAGAATAAAAAATAATCACTAAAATTATCATTATTATTGCGCAAACAATAAAATCATAAAATTATCTAATCCAAAAAAAAGATTAAAATAACAAAAAAACACAAAAAAAGGAAAGGAAAAAAAAAGAGCAATATTAATTTTAAAATTATCACCAAAATAAATTAAAATTTTATGATGGAACCTAATAAAAATAAAGCCCCAAAAAAAATGAACTGAAAAAACAAATAATCTAAAAGCATAAATGAATAAATACAGACATAAAACAAACACTATCCAGACTTTGTATTTTTTTAATTTTTTTAGATCATTTTTATGTGCTGATGTTAAAAAAAAAAAATTATCATTTTAATATATTTCTAAACAAAAAATTTTTTGTTAAAAAAATTAATCACATTTTTAAGTAAAATAGAAATCTGTCAAGAGTGGGACTTGAACCCCAACCTTTCGGACCAAATTTTTGTCTCCCGCCTCTTAGACCACCTCGGCCAACTCAAGATTTGTTCACCTTTCTCGACAATATATATTAAATCTACTGTTAATTGTGGATTCTCTAAATAGAAATGTGTTGAGAGTGGGATTCGAACCTATGCTCTCTAGGAGGGAACCTTAATCGGGCGCGCTTTAGACCATCTCGGCTACCTTAACATCCGTTCATCTTTCACGAAATTATATATTAATTGTATATTTAATGTAGATTAGCAAAGTTAAACTAGGACGCGTTTTATATTTTAGTTAATATATATATATTGTTAATTAGATTCAAATAGCATATAACAAAATAAAACGACTCGTAAATAATGCAATGCTAATGCCACTATGACTGTACTATAATGTACTAGATGCGTGAATTAAAATATATATTAAATGAAATATTATAAAGGTATTCGTATAAAAAGACATGAATGATGACAATATATTATTTTCTTACTAAGTTATTTAATTACATGCAATGTGATAATTTATAAATCAAGCTACCGATTTAGCTTCTGACAAATTCACAGATACTGTATAAGATAATAAAATCAATGTATAAGATACTGTAAATGTTAGGTTAATTAGATTATTTGTAGAAATTAAAGTAGGTACCTGTTGAGCACCGATGTTGACTAACAGCTCCAAAATCGGGGATACAAGTGCGTCAGCCATTTTTGTTCTTACTACCGAATGTGTCAAGAAAAAGGAGAGACAAAGTAATGGGGGGTTATTAATCGATGAAATAAGAAGATGATGAAGATAGTGATATGTTGTGTAGCACAAGAGAAAATTAATTTGAGCATGAAATATATATATAGGCAACAGCACAAAGATCATTTGCTTAAGACTGGGGTTAGAGTATGATTCTGAACTTCAGTATAAAGCAACTAATTTCCTAAGAGATTGATGCAAGCAAAGAATGTCATTGAAACAACGAGAAAGTATGTGTAAAAAGGAAAAGGCAAAGTCTAGAATTGCTTCACGCTGGGTTTAAGTATAATGCATGCCTCAGTCATGGGTTATTGCAGATGCCTCAGTCATGGTATGTTTTAGTCCTTGGATAATGTTAATCTTTAGTGTTTGGGGTTCAAGAATTTGGTTGTAAATTGCAGACAATTTTACTTCAGACAATAAATCTACACTTTACCATTCGTCATTCTTCTGAACCGAGGAAAGAGCCTTCCCCAGAGACATCAGGAGCATCTGAACTGAGCTTCTGCATCTTAACTATTAATTCGAGTTTTTGCTGAATTAGTTAGTTAATTATAAATTTTATTGGATTATGATTGTTAAAGGTTATATTTTCTTATATAAATATAAAGGCAAATGCAATTATAATTTTAGTAAGAGTTTGATACTTGGAAGTTCAAATACTAGTGTGTTTAATTTTCAATATTTGGTATAGAATCTTAGGTTTGCCAATAAATTTGAACCCTATATATTAAAACACCATAAAAAATTTAAAATATTGTTACGAGTTATAAAAACAATGTTTAAAGTTCATATTGTCAATAATAATTAGTGATTATAATGGGAGTGTCAGATATGTTTATTTAAAACCATAGCACCATGAAGATCAAAACTACCAGAAAATCCAGAAATTAACCCATGATTAATGAAATTTAATTTTTAATTGTTCATTAAATTTTAATATTTTTCAATTTCACCCCTGATTTAACCAATTAAATCCTTAGGGCTTAATGTCTTTTAAAAAGTAGTGATTGACTATGAATTTCTTTAATTGAGCTCTTAATTGACCTCCAAACTTTCAATTTCTTGTAATTTTGTTCCTGATTTCAATCAATTGACTTGGTAAAAATTAAATATGATCATGTCTATCTATAACCTAACTTATCTAATCAAGTTTCCGGTTATACATGCATTTATATTCTTCTCTATCGTACCTCCTCAAGTGAAAGCACTTTGGGCTTGAAACTTGCACAGACCCACACTACCTTGTACTTGGTTTTTCATCAAATAGAATGAGGGTGTTGAGATTCGAACTCGTGACCGCTGAGTCAATAATGCTCTAATACCATGTTAAGGAACCATCTCACCTAAAAGCTTAAACTGTTAGGTGAGACCCTAAATATGATTTATATTATTCTCTAACAGTACAAAATGCAAGAAAACAAAAAAGTTTTCTTGAATTTCAACCAGAGAATATAACAAAACCAATAAAATAATAATAATGAATGTTTACGTACAGAATATTCATTGACTAAAATAGATGGCAATTTCTTCTCAGTTGCAATAACAACACCGTTGCAGCTACAACACCAATAAAATAAAATAAAATCAACAACATTATCTATAAAGCTAAATGAGCTCGCGGTATTACTGTTCAGTGAATCACTATTCATCTAGACTCAGAAGCACTGTGGATTGGAATAGTGAAAGTACTTACTAATTTAAGTATCACTTCTATACTACAACAGCGCAACGAAGTCGTTTGACCGAGTGGTTAAGGCGTGCGCCTATTGTTTCCCGCAGCGAGAGTTCGAATCTTTCAGGCTATAAAATGATTTTGGAAATAAGTTGCTGAACTTTTATACTTCCTGGTTTGCCTTGATTTAATGGGTATAAAAGAAACCATATAGTGATTGATAGATTTCGGCAGCCAATATGTAGTGATATTTAGGTTATGAGCCGTTTGGATTTTTGAAGAGTTTCTGTACAGCAAAGTGTGCCTTTTGAGGTGGAGCTTCCTAGCCTAGAATTTTATTTATTATTCAAAAGCTCTTAAGTATTTTATATTTTTTTTGGTTTCATTATGTTGAACAATATGTTCATTTTGAAGTTCAGGTTCCTAGCAAGAGATTTATCATAGTAGAATCTTGGTGCCATCTTCACCTGTGGAGTTGTAAATTTTCCAATGTTTTTCTTACGCTTTCTGAATCTTATTGGAATTACAGAATTCTGTTTTAAGATTCTAGGCAAATCCATAACAGAGAGAATGTGTGTGTGTGCGTGCCTCTTAAATGAGGACTCAATAATCTATATAATGTTTAGCTGCATTTTATTGACTGCATTGACTTTTACAAATCAGGATTGCATGCCTGCAGCCTAATATGCTGTTTTTTCAGGTTGATCTTCCAAGGCAGCGGTTCATTAGCCCAACAGGTCTTACTGGTGATAAGAATGAAGCTGAACCTGCTTCAGGATTTCTTGTTCCTGCAGAGAAGATATGGAAAACCATAAAAGATAACAAGGATCTAGATCTCCCTGCTCTTAAGGTTCTTAAGGATTTCTTTTTCATGTGTGAATATATGCAGTCAGGGTTTCATGTGAATATATTTCTTCATTTTGTTTCTTCAGGTGATGGTTGCTACTGTTCGATGTGAAGAGATTGCCAAGGAGAAGCTCAGACAATTTACTTTTGATGATGTACTAAATTGAATCTTACTTTTCTTTTTCTTTTTCAATCTTTAAATGTTACTTGAATTTACTATTGATGATGTACTAAATTGAATCTTACTTTTCTTTTTCTTTTTCAATCCTTAAATGTTACTTGAACCAGTGAATATCAGACAGGACTAAATTGATTCTTTACAGGATTGGTTGGCATTGAAGGGGGCTGTTCAAGCTGGTCCAGTTTCTAGGTTTGGAGCAACCCTCAGTTATATATTGGAAAACTATCTTTCACAGTAAGTGGTGTCAATTCTCTATATTCATGCGGCACCTTGCTCAATATTCATCCAACTTGATTTCCTTAACTGTTAAACTCGGGTGCCCACAGTCTTTGAATGCTTAAAATTCCTTATCAATGGTCAGCGAAAGTCTTGGAGTATGCTTCGTTCAACATGACTCATAATCTCTTTATTGTTTGTATTTCCTTAAATAGATATGACACAGAGGTGATTTATTATGACAATGATGTACGGAATGCAAAACGGCAACAAATGAAGTCACAAGCATTGGAGGTACGTAAGGCTTGAGCGTGTACTTTTCGTTTCTGATTTATTTAACCTACCTTTTCCCATTAGGAAACTGGATTTAAGCTTCTCCTTTGATGATGGATATATGGTTCTAGTTATTTGTTTCTCTTGCCAACCTTCCTCCCTTTTCCATGTTGGAACGTTTGTATTCCGACGCCCTTGAAAGCTTTGAAACTAGTCTGGAACAGTTACTGAACGGAGGAGAAGGATTTGTTGCTTCTGCTCTTACCTGTGCTCAATCCTGCTTCCTTCAATTTGATAAAGGATGTGAAGGTATTTTGACTCCAGGCAGTAAAAAGATTTTATTCCGTGGCATTATTCAACTCTTTTGAAATGAGTTAGATTCTTAAGAGTTGATATTTGTAGTTTGTGCTTTAGGTACAGCTAACATCCCCTGCCATTTCTGTTAATATGATTTCGGTTAGGGTCTTTGCAACTAGTCCTCTCTATCCGAACTCTTTATCTTTTCGAGTTATTTTAGTTCTCAGATAAACTAACTAAATGATACTTTCGTATAAGAAATTTTTTGGCTGAGATAAACAGAAGAAAAACAGTTACTGATGTGCAGAAACAAGTCACTGATGTGCTTGCTGATGAAGTATAATCCTTATTCGAAGCTGGTGAAGCAGATACATGGGTATCAGTAAGAAATCTTCTTGCGAGCAAGACTGACATTGCGGAATCAGAACTTTCAAATGCTCATGTTGATTTCGAGTTGGCCAGATCCGAAATTGAAGCTACAGAGAGAGTTTTGATGCCCATGAAGCATATGTGGAGTTCTCTCTTATTTGCTGCTCCGTTTCTCCTTCTTTCAATTCTTTTTCCTATTCATTTTTCTGTTCATTAAAGCTTTGGAATGTATTGTTAGGATTGTGAAGATTTACAGTAAAGTAAATGAATTGAGACAACAGAGAAGGGAAGAGAGAGAACAGAGGAAAGAAAGGGAGAAGAGAATCTGCATTTTGTATATTGTTTATTATTCTATCACACACAACAGTTGCATATTCTATATTTATACTTTAACATCCCTCTCAAAAAGTATTTGGGGAAAGATGGGGACTCAATTGAATTTTACCAGCGCTTGCCATCATCAAACAAATGGGACTTGGCTTTACCACACGCAAAATTTACTTATAAGTTATAATAGGTCTCGTAATCACACAACCAACTTAAGCCCGCTCGAGATTGTATATGAGATATGGTATGGTTGATAATTTACATGGCATTCATAGATTATTAGTGGGTGAGTATAGCAAGGTGCGGGAGAGAAACGCTGACTGATGTGGGACTTGAATGATGGATTTAAAGAATAAATTCAGGACCTGATCATTTGAAGTTTGAACCCCACCTCTCATGGTTAAAATAAATAAATAATTAAAAAATAATTCATAATATGACTCCTTAATGAAAGATTAATAAAGCTTAGTTTTTTTTTTAAAAAAAATTTATTTACAAGAAGAGGCGTTCAAAATAGGAAATAAACCTTTTTAAAATACTGTATTAATCCATTAAAATTACGCAATGGAAATGGTTTGTTCGAAGTTTCCGTTATCACATCTTTTTGGAAAATAAAGCGTGGCACATCCTTTTGGATCGTGACTTTTCGTTGTTGACTCTTGCAGATTTCCATTGACTGTTGGTTATTGATGTTTAATTAAATTATTTAAATATATATTTTATACTATGGTGCATGATTTTTTTAATTTTAATATTAAAAACACTAAAAAGAATATTAATCTAATATTTTTAAAACAAATATACTTTTAAAAATATAGAAAAATGAGAGTTACCACACTCAAACGATATATTTGCCATGATAATTGTTCATCGATATTATACGCTATACTTTTTCAATAATAAGATAATTGGTTCTCAAAATTTAATTTGTCACTGCGCTTCAATTTATTATTTATTTCTATAAAAACATCACTTATAATATGATTTGGGACCTATCCATATATATGTAACGTTAACAATGTTTACTATTTTTTATCTCTAAGTGGCGTGACGTGGTGATAAAGAGCTTGAGATCTTCATTGCAAGTCTCGAGTTCGAGTCAAGACGTGTTCACCTTGTAAGAGTCTGGAACAACTAAAGTTTTACTCTCTTAACCTAAGTCCATAAAAAGTGCATAAAGAGGAGTGGGGTTTCCAAAAATCCAAAAAAAATATTTACTTTTTTTTTTATTTTTAAAAAGAAAATATTTTTTTAACTATATTGATTCCATATCATGATGTAAAGTCTGTTTTCTCGCATAGATAGAAATTCTCTCCCTCTCTTTTTGGAGAGCTAAAAAAAAAATCTATCTGAAATGAAAAAGAGCTTTATTTATTTATTTTAATTAGAATTGTATATATTAGCAGGCACGTGTGGCTTTGATAGCACTTGACTTGGTCATATATAGCACGCGCGCATATATAAGAAGGGTGCAAGTTAATTTCGTGTAGAATTAATGTTTGAGGATTGGAGCCCGTAAGTAGTGAATCGTTCAATATTTGCAATTAAAGAAGAAGAAGAAGAAGAAGAAGAAGAAGAAGAAGCGAGTAAATATAAAGGTATCCATTGAGAGTGGGACTTGGGAAAAAGTTTGGACATGTCAAAAACATATAAATTAATAATATTTTCAAGATAAATAAATAAAATAATATGATGCTGTCTTTCAATTCCCAGGTGAGAGTTTAAGGCACGTACCATGTTAATAGCTTCTCATTAATGGCATTGCAGACCTGACAAACATTGATTTTTTCTATGCCAGAGCTTCTCAATAATGGCATTGCAGACCCTAGCTAAACATTACAGTTGATGTAAAGACACTCTGACTCTTCTGGCAATGATCTTTTATATTTCTTTCTGCTAAAACAGCATTAGCAGTGGCATTGCTCAGACTATAAGATATGAAGTGCCAATTGAGTTGCAATTCAACGTTACTAGCAGAAGTTTCCATGCTAAAAAGCGAGAACTGATGTTAAAATGGGTTACCACTCATTAGATATCGACAGGGTTGTGATATGCATTTCCATTTTTACAACAACACTTTTGGCTGCAATTAAGATGGGAAAAATTGGCTACAACTTTTGGATCAAATTGATGAAATCGAATATATGGTGTAAACTGAAAAATCTCTCTTTCCCTCTTCAGAGCTCCATTTGGAATTAAATAAGAATGGCCACATAACAGGCAAGCATTGAGTGGAGATAAATATAATTGAAAAGACCAATTTTCTGTTCCCTGTCAAACAAACGTATCATATAGGAAATCATAGTGATCCAAAACTTTAGAAGCCATCTAAGATTGGAGAGAAGCCTTGTAACATTTCCACATTACAGCTATACAAACTTGGAAAGTAACACACAAGTATCTCGATTGGTGTCAATACAGGGAAGAACTCCACTTGAGCCAAAAAATACAATGTCTATTCCTTCAGCCAAATAATCATCAATTTCGGCTGGAGTTAGTACCCTGCAGTTAAGAAAGCACAAGGGATATATCACACATATCTTCTTCCAAGGAAGCTTAAACATCCAAAGAAAGAGTGGATTGGCCATTTTAAGCAAGTCTCACACGTAAATTGTCAGACTGAAACTAGTGCAAGTGTGCGTGAAAACCAGAACTTCAAAACTGAAACCACATGTGGAAGGCCATATATGACATTGGTGAGATCCAAAGGATTTTAGATATCAGATATTATCTAGTTACGAACCGTGTTAACAAAAATGTGCATCCTGCAAGTTGTTACTTCTGGAACTCATCCTAAGCTTGAAATTACATGACACTATTACCAAGTTTAATATGGAAAAAGGTCAAGAAAGAGCATGCCTCAATTGCTTGTCACCACCAATTTTCCCAGTTTTAATGTTTTCCCCAGAAATCTACCCTTCAAATCTGCAAACACAAACAATCAATTAAGAAACTTTTGATTTCCCAGAAATACATTTGATTGACACTAGGTTGAGAAACTTTCACTCATTTTCACTTAAACAGTATCTCACATAATTATATCTCCTGAACCACTAACTAAAGTGTTGAGAGCCGATTTAAGTTCTTAAGGCTGGAGACCCCAGCTAGACTACTGTTACCCAGAGTTTGTTTAGAAGCATCAAAAGGATGCAGATATCCCATTCATAAGATGACATCAAGCAAAACAATAAAGAAAACCTTGAAGATCGGCACCTTGTACAGTCTATGATATTGTTCTGCTTGCTTCCTACTTTTCCGTACCAAAACTCGAAAGTCAGGACCCATTCCACTGCAACAAAATACATGTGATTCAGAACTGTTATGAAAAAAAGTACAACAAAGCAACCCATTTTGAAACCAAATTACTAATAAAAACAACAAATTTACACCGAATTTGAACAGATTTCTACCAACTGATGTCACTAAACTCAAATTACTCCTAAAATCTCAATATAAACCCATTCACTACTACACCAACACCTCATTGGCTAGAACCCAAGTTGCTTTTCCACAACAATCACCAACTTCTGCAATTCGAATGCTGCAAGCCCATGTCTCTATTTTTATGTTATTACTAAAAGATCACCTGGTCTACCCGAAAGGTTCACAGAGAAAACACAGTACAAAACGCAAAAAAAAAAAAAAGGGTTTCTTGAATTTCAACCAGAGAATATAACAAAACCAATAAAAAAATAATAATGAATGTTTACGTACAGAAGATTCATCGACTAAAATAGATGGCAATTTCTTCTCGGTTGCAACAACAACACCGTTTGCCGCTACAACACCAATAAAATAAAATAAAATCAACAACATAGTATCTAAGCAGCCATCAACAGCATAGTACATTCGGAAATGACAAGAAAATGAAAAACAAAACAGAGAGAGAGCTTAAATTGCAATAACCTTTGATTCCAAGAGAAGTTTGGCCTGATCTAACGGAAATCAATGCGTGCTCAATCTGTACTAGCTTTCCGGTAGGAGTGAAAGTAATGAGAGAAAAGGAGTACTGGCTATCACCCATGGTTGATTGCTTGAAGACGCAGAGAGGAAAAACTGAGAATGCGAGTGTGTGAGGGAGAAAGACGGGGACATTTTTAAAAAAAAAAACAAAATAATATTACTTTATCAATAACTTTTTTTTAAAAAATGATTTTTTACCTGAGTCCACAAGGAAGTTTTTTTTATTTAAAATATATTAAATCGTGTTATTTTTTATTTTTAAAATCATAAAAACATGCCTTAAAAGAAAAACTTGTGTCTAGTTCCAATTTTTTTCCTGCAAAACTAGAAGAAAAACTTGCAAGTGACTCTTGAAGAGACGATGGAATCTATCCAAATCAACAATAGATTACAAATAATTTCAATCCACTCATACAGAAACATACGGAGCTATATACAACATTGAATGAAACCCTCCAAGACTTATAAATTATTTTACATAAGAGTCTCTCTCTCGCAACCTTTATTTTAGTAACACTCAAAGTTTACAAATTATTTTACATTTCATAAAAAATCAACTTTTGGGATGTGAGAAATCTTGTGCCAATCTTCACCCTTCTCTTTCCTGTAACGTTTCCTTAGATTGGGGCAACCTACTATGCCTAGATGCTGTAGAGGCGCTGCCAAAACATAGTCTGGTAGTGCTCTCAACAATTCGCAACGGACAATGTACAGCTGTTGAAGTTGTGGCATAATAATGAATATTGAAGTTGTGGTGGCATCCTCTTCTCCCACTCTCCTTTCAATTCCATCCCACTCTTCTAATTCTTTGCGTTTCACAATATAAAGTTTTTTCAATTTCAGGAAAGCAGTGACCCTTGCAATTTCTCCTTCATTTATATTGGCATTCTCAACTTCTTCTATACCTAGAAATCCAGCATCCAACCTTCTCATCCCCACCCCTCCTAATTCCAGCCTTTCAAGGTTAGGCAATCTTCCCAACGGAGGCAAAACCTCCAGGTTTCCACAATCATCGAGTTTAAGCTCCTGTAATCTGGTTAATGCCATCATCCAATTTGGCAAAACTATCCCTCCGTACCTCTTTAAGGATAGTATTTCCAAGTCTGACGGAGGCTGTAAGACTTCAATTGAAATATCGTCCTCATGGTTGTCGCAAAAACTCAATTCCAAACAAAGCAGGCGCTTCTTATTCTTGAGTTGTGCTTCTGCAGCGTCTTCTATGCCTCCTCCTTGTAGATTCCTTATTTTCAGTCTCCCTCCAATGTGATCTAAGTTTTTTAATTCTCTTAGATTAGCTGCTTTACTTTCATTCTCACCACCACCACACACAATAAAACAATCTAATGTTCGAAGACATGTTAACCTCTCTATTCCCTTTGGCATGAAGGCTACACGTGAATCATAAATACAGAGATGCCTCAAATTGACAAGTTTTACTGTCGCTAGAGGTAATTCCTTGAGAGACTGACACCAAATAACATTTAGGGATTGTAGATTGCATAAATCACACATGGTTTCTGGCAGGGACACCAACTCTCTACAATGGTTCAAATTCAGGTGTCTCAAATGTATCAATTTCCCTACCTCTTTTGGTATTTTTTTGATTGAAGGCCCTGACACATTCAATGACCTGATGCATGTCAACTGCTTCATTACATCAGGTAGCGCAGCTTCAAGTCGTGGGTCTCCACTGTTGTCGATCAAGAGGCTGCGGAGACCTTTTGCTCTGTGAATGGACGAGGGAAAAGAGGTCTCCCTTGACAGCATCATGCTTAAATGACGAACCCTTTCAATTGAAGTCCCCACTGTTGCTTCTCCAAGGTTATTTTTATCCACTGTTAGACATTCATTTTCAGTCATATATTGGGCAAAATCATGCACTATATCATGCATCTTGAATCGGAGATCTTCTCGACCATACTCTTTTATATCTTGGAAGAAAGAGCGCGCTGCTAGGACTTGAAAGTACTGCTCTCCAACAACCTCCATATCTCTACTTCCAGTCTCCTTCAGGTAACCTTGAGCCATCCACATCCTCACCAATTCATCTTTGCTCATCTTGTAGTCTTTTGGAAACATGGCACAATACAAGAAACATCGTCTTACCACAGAAGGTAAATCGTAGTAACTCAGAAGCAAAGGTAGAAATAATTTTTTTTCCACCTGATCTTTATCAACCTCATCTAGCCTCCATAGTTCGCTAGATAAAACATCTTCCCACTCTTTTCTTGTTCTTTTAGACTGCATTAGACCTCCTAATACCTTGGCAGCTAGAGGCAAGCCCTTACACTTGCTTGCAATTTTATTTCCGATATATGTCAGTCTTTCACGTTCATCTTTGCTTCTTTCGTGGAATGCCACACGATTGAATATTGACCGGCATGCATCATCAGACAATGTTTCAATGTCGATCCGGTGGTCGGTTCCCATCATTGTTGCCACAGCACCCTTACGAGTGGTCACTAGAATTCTGCTTCCTTGTGCACAGCCTGCGAGAGATGGTTTCAGTTGTTCCCAATGTCGATGATCTTCAGTCCAGACATCATCAAGGACAAGAAGGACCCTTATTCCGTCAATGGATTGAGAAACTTTTAGTAAAAGGGATTGCGAACCATCCAAATTTGGTGTGCTGCCTTCAAATTGCTCAAGGATAGATTTGGCTATTCTAACCCCATCAAATGGTTCTGAAACACACACCCATATCTTTTTCTCAAAATGAGCAGTAACCTTAGCATCATTAAAAGCTAGTTGGGCGAGGGTTGTTTTTCCAATCCCGCCCAACCCTACAAGAGAGATGACATCCACGTTCCGTGCCTCTTGACTACTTCCAGCCAGCAGCATGCTTACAACACTTTTCTTTTCATCATCTCGGCCACACATGCTCGAGTCATCAACAAGGGAGTTACTTGATAGTCGCGGCAGTTCATGATCAGTGGCTTTGTACAATTCAAAGCCATACATAGCTTTCTCTTTGGCAATCTCATCCAATTTTCCACTAACTGCTTTGATCTTGAGGGCAATGTCGCGACGTCGAAACCCTTGATTGAGACAAAAGCAAGGAGATCTCATGAAGGAACATCGCATCTTCTTCAGGGAACGAGTGTTTTCTTCATCCATTTTCCCATGTTAGAATTGCAGTGCTCCATTCATCTAGCACGTCATCCATATCATAGCATACATCTTTTAGCTTGTCTAGCCAGACTCTTACTGCCTTATCCTTCACTTGTTTTCTTTCTGCATCTTCAAGGACAGATTGGATGTCGATGAGATTGCTTTTCAGTTTGTCGACTTGTTTCTTCACACCCACTACTAGGTTCACCTCTTCTTGTACCTATTTTAGTAGGAAACCAAAAAAGGGACGTTAAGCATAGAAAACATTTCTATGAATAGTTTTTAGCAATTAATAGATTAAATAATTTGTACTAATCTTTTTCACAGTAGTTGACATAATCTTGCGCTATTGAATATTTATATCATCATTTTGACAATAAATCTCTGCACTGCTAATATACAAGAAGGTATAAAATCATTTTATATTAATCTATAAAATGAATTAAGTGAATAAAAGGTGCTTGTAAATATTTGTGAAGTCCATTTGGAAATAAAGCCATGATAATAAAATTATGTGAACTATAGTCTTAAAGTGAAAAAACAATATTCAGACCAAATACGCACCAAGTTATTTTAAATTTTGATTGAGTATTTTACCTTTAATGAAATACTAACATTATAATATCCTCACGTAGTAGTAGTATAGTGTTTTATGCATTTTAAACTCTAAAAATGCTTAAAAACAAGCTAATAAGGTTAAAATCTGAAAAGTAATAAATCACGTCAAAATTCATCAAATTGAATCTTTAATTTTTTATTCATAAAGTTATTAAAATTGGATCTTTAATCTCGTTTATAGGGGGTTTGGTGCCCGCTAATTAAATTAGCTTATGACTTTGAATATTGTGACCCATTTGGCATTTAGCAACATTAAAGTTATTTGTATGAGAAGCCATGAGTGGTGACATCATTTTATCTTTAACTAATTTATTTGATGATATAAAAATGAGTGAATTACTAATTTAATTTACCTTATGACAAACTCACAATTATTCTATACGATAAAGAAACCAATGTGTACAAAATTACAGATGTGTTGCAAAAAAGAGAAATAAAAAAAAAATCATTGCTTTGCAGTTACAATAGATGCGCATATTTGAAAGTAATAGTATCTTATTGACATTTTTTTTTATTTTGACCATAAAAACTCTAAAAATGCTTTAAAACTAGCTAATAAAAGCCAATAATGCTAAAATTTGAAAGTAATAAATCTCATCAAAAGTCATCAAATTATTTAATTGAGTCCTTAATTTTTAATCCATCAATTTATTAAATTGAATCTTTAATTTCTGTTATAGGGTGTCTTTGTATAGTTTTATATTACTTTTTTGTTCCTTTGGATCAGAAGGACTCATAACATTTATAGTATTATATTTAATAAACTTTGCTAACATTCTTAAATAAACTATATGATTAAATGTGTTCCTAATTTTTTTAGTATTAGATTTTGTTATATTACATTAATTTTAAATCCTTCTTGAATGAAAAGTTATCATTTCTTTATATAGACTCTGCTAATATTTAAAACAAGATCAATATTAATTACAAAAGGAGTTCATATATATACTAGCCACTTTCCCGCACTTCGCCGCGGTCGAAACTATATTTTTTTAATGCAAAAATATTAATTATGTGAGATTTTTTTATTATAATATAAATTTGAGCAAAATAATAAATATGTGCATAATTCCTATGGAGTGCGAGTTTCTTATAAAATCAAGAAGATTTGGATACCTGAATTATCCAATTCACTATATTAGAATTAATTCATTTTATAATCCAATTTAAATTAAACACAACAAACAAAATATAAATTGTGAAAACACCTAAATTAATCAAATAACAAAAATAAGTAATTAATTTTCTATTTATAAAAATAAGAAATCATCAATCCATCCCTGCATTGTCATCATTATTATGATTATAATAGTTAAAATTATTATCAATATTACTGTCCAAACAATTAAAATCATAATATTGCCCCAAAGAATAAAAAAAGATAATCATTTTTACAAAAAAATAATAAAAAGTAGCATTGAAATTATTATTATATTTATTGAGCAAACAATGAAACCATAAAATCATGTGGTCCGAAAAAAAATAAAAATAATAGAAAACACAAAAAAAAGAACAAAGGGAAAAAGGGAGCAATATTAATTTTAAAATGATCACCAATATAAATTAAAATTTTAGAATTGAACCGAATAAAAATAAAACCCCAATAAAAAAAAATTAAAAACAAAACTAAAAGTATAGATGCATAAATACGAATAAAAAATAAACACTGTCCAAGAAATACTGAGAAAACCAAAGGAATTATATAAAATAAAAAAATTTAAGAATAATGACTGAAATGAAAAATAAAATATGTAATTAATTCCAATCGAAGGATAAAATTTAAACAAATAAAAACATGCAGACCGAACAAATAAAGATATTTTAAAAACAAATTGTTGTGTAATGTTTTAAAAAAATTAAAAGAATAAGGACCGAAATGAAAGGTAGAATATATGACAAATTTCAATTGGAGGACCCAATTAGAACAAATTAAAACCTGCATACCAAAATAATTAAAGGAACCAAGAGCAAACCAAATATCAAAAGAGTAAGAACTACATTGAAAACAAACATATATAATCATTTTCAATTGAAGGGCACAATTGCAACAAATCAATTTTTTTGAAGAAATCAGAACACTGAGATTATATTGAAGAAATCAGAACACTGAGATTAAATTAATCTCAAATTTAAAAAAAAAAACTTAAGCTTTTTTTTTACATATATATTTTCAAACGTTAATATTAAACAAACATAAATAATATAATTAGTCTCACATATTTTTAAGAAACATAGCTTTAAAATATTTTTATCATTATTTTAAATATCTTATTTATAATAAAATAAATATATAAAAATACTAAATAGTTGAAAGTTTTGTAGGTTGATTATTCACTATAGCAAAGTGCAGGGTAAGTTGCTCATATATTTTTTCATTGTAGGTAATTTGGCCTAAATTTTCTATCCGTTTTGTCTACGTGTAGCTTCGTACTTTTTCTATTTATGAGATATTAGATCTGAAATACTATACATAAAAAAGTCATAAAAGTTATTTTTTACCAAAAACAACACCGACTGATGAATTACTTTGAGCATTATTCTAATTGTTATTATCATGATTGTTAATTATCATATTTATTATAGTTTTCATTATAGTTATTGTTGTAAATAATTAATATTTTAATATTAATTATTATTGATAATATTATCACTCCCACCACTATTGTTGTTATAAAAAGAAATTTAATGTTTTTTTAATATTAATTCCTCATATTATTATATTAAAAGTATTTTAGAACACTAAGATTAAATTAATTTAAGATTTAAAGGAAAACTTACTTCATTTTTTTATATATATTTTAATGCATTAATTAAATAAATATCAAAATATATAATTAGCCTCATATATTTTAAAGAGTAAATACCTTTAAAATAATCGTTATCATTATTTTAAATGTTTTATCCATAATAAATTGAATATATAAAAAACTAAATAATCTAAAGGTTTGTAGGTTTATTATTTCTCTTAGATGTATAATATCATAAAACAAATCTAGATCATCAGCATTTTTTTTACATGTTAAAACATTTGGTTCTAAATATAGCGAAGTGTAGGGCAAGTCATATGTATATTTTTTCACTGTATATAATTTAACATAATTTTTAAAATATTTGAACTGAAAAGAAAAATATTGACAAATGACAATCAATTAGGTAAGTGATCATAGTAAAATAAAATAAAAACTTTCCTACTCTAACCCTTTTACTTTACCTAACGGAATCACTATGTCTCATAATAACAAATTCGTTTTGCAACAATTAACATACATACCCACCTAAACCAAATTACCTATAATATAAATGGCGTGGAAAAAACATTGTAGCAATATTACCTATGATCTAAATGGCGTAGGAAAAACACTTTCGATTGCTACAATGTTTTTTCCACACAATTTATATGATAGGTAATATACTATTTTTTAGCCATCCTCCCTTGACTTGTTCTATATAATAAAAATTCATAAAATAATTTCTTGTTGCCGTTCTCAGAATAAAGAAGTTGCTAGTTTATCAGTTTTAAGTTTCTTTTGATCACCAACTCTTTGATATTTCCAGTGTTTTAAATAAATAAAAATAAAAATAAATATCTAGTATTTGCTCTATTACCTATGATCTAAATGGCGCAGGAAAAATACCGTGGATTGCTACAATGTTTTCCCACGTCATTTATATTATAGGTAATGGGCAGTGAGCTCGTCTCAACATGGTATTGATACGTAGAGATAGAGCATATGATTGTTTTGTTTTATGTTTATGTTCGGATTTCCTATGATTTAAATGACGCAAGAAAAACACTGTGAATTAATACAGTGTTTTTCCCATGCAATTTATATTATAGGTAATATATATATTGTTAATTAGATTCAAATAACATATAATAAAATAAAACGACTCATAAATAATGCAACGCTAATGCCACTATTATTGTATTAAAATTTACTAGATGCGTGAATTAAAATATATATTAAATGTAATCTATATAAAGGTATTAGAATAAAAAGACATGAATGATGACAATATATTATTTTCTTACTAATTTATTTGATAACATGCAATGCAGTGTGATAATTTATAAATCATGCTACTCATTCAACTTCTGACAAATTCACAGATAGTGTATAAGATAATGAAATCAATGTATAAGATACTGTAAATGTTAGGTTAATTAGATTATTTGTAGAAATTATAGTAGGTACCTGTTGAGCAGCGATCTTGGCTAACAGCTCCAAAATTGGGGATACAAGTGCGTCAGCCATTGTTGTTCTTACTACTGAATGTGTCAAGAAAAAGGAGAGACAAAGTAATGAGGGGGTTATTAATCGATGAAATAAGAAGATGATGAAGATAGTGATCTGTTGTGTAGCGCAAGAGAAAATTAATTTGAGTATGAAATATATATAGGCAACAGCACAAAGATCATTTGCTTACGACTGGGGTTAGAGTATGATTCTGAACTCAGTATAAAGCAACTAATTCCCTACGAGGTTGATGCAAGCAAAGAATGTCATTGAAACAACGAGAAAGTATGTGTAAAAATTAAGGAAAAGGAAAAGGCAATGTCTAGAATTGCTTCACGCTGGGTTTAAGTATAATGCATGCCTCAGTCATGGGTTATTGCAGATGCCTCAGTCATGGTATGTTTTACTCCTTGGATAATGGTAATCTTTAGTGTTTGGGGGTTTAAGAATTTGGTTGTAAATTGCGGACAATTTTACTTGGGACAATAAATCTACACGTTACCATTCGTCATTCTTCACGAGCAGGAAAGAGCCTCCCCTAGAGACATCGAGAGCATCCGAACTCAAACTTACGTGTCTGAACTATTAATTCGAGGTTTTGCTGAATTAGTTAGTTAATTATAAATTTTATTGGATTATGATTGTTAAAGGTTATATTTTCTTATATAAATATAAAGGAAATGCAATTATAATTTTAGTAAGAGTTTGATACTTGGAAGTTCAAATACTAGTGTGTTTAATTTTCAATATTTGGTATAGAATCTTAGGTTTGCCAATAAATTTGAACCCTAAATATTAAAACACCATAATAGCTTTAAAATACTGTTACGAGTTATAAAAACAATGTTTAAAGTTCATATTGTTAACAATAATTAGTGATTATAATGGGAGCGTCGAATATGTTTATTTAAAACTATAAAACCATGACAATCAAAACTACCAGAAAATCCAGAAAATAACCCTTGATTCATGAAATTTAATCTTTAATTGGTCATTAAATTTTATTTTTTTTTAATTTCACCCCTGATTTAACCAATTATATCCCTAGGGCTCAATGTCTTTTAAAAAATAGTGATTGACTATGAATTTCTTTAATTTAGATCTTAATTGACCCCCAAACTTTCAATTTCTTGTAATTTTGTTCCTGATTTCAATCAATTTACTTGGTAAAAATTAAATATGATCATGTCTATCTATAACCTAACTTATCTAATCAAGTTTCCAGGTTATACATGCATTTATATTCTTCTCTAGCGTACTTCCTCAACTGAAAGCACTTTGGACTTGAAACTTGCACAGACCCACACTACCTTGTACTTGGTTTTTCATCAAATAGAATGAGGGTGTTGAGATTTGAACTCGTGATCGCTGAGTCAATAATACTCTAATACCATGTTAAGGAACCATCTCACCTAAAAGCTTAAGCTGTTAGGTGAGACCCTAAATATGATTTATATTTTTCTCTAACAGTACAAAACGCAAGAAAACAAAAAGGTTTTCTTGAATTTCAACCAGAGAAAATAACAAAACCAATAAAATAATAATAATGAATGTTTACGTACAGAATATTCATTGACTAAAATAGATGGCAATTTCTTCTGAGTTGCAATAACAACACCGTTTGCAGTTACAACACTAGTAAAATAAAATAAAATCAACAACATTATCTATAAAGCTAAATGAGCTCACGGTATGACTGTTCAGTGAATTACTGTTCATCTAGACTCAGAAGCACTGTGGATTGAAATAGTGAAAGTACTTACTAATTTAAGTATCATTTCTATACTACAACAGGGCAACTAAGTAGTTTGACCAAGTGGTTAAGGCGTGCGCCTATTGTTTCCCGCAGCGAGAGTTCGAATCTTTCAGGCTATAAAATGATTTTGGAAATAAGTTGCTGAACTTTTATACTTCCTGGTTTGCCTTGATTTAATGGGTATAAAAGAAACCATATAGTGATTGATAGATTTCGGCAGCCAATATGTAGTGATATTTAGGTTATGAGCCGTTTGGATTTTTGAAGAGTTTCTGTACAGCAAAGTGTGCCTTTTGAGGTGGAGCTTCCTAGCCTAGAATTTTATTTATTATTCAAAAGCTCTTAAGTATTTTATATCTTTTTTGGTTTCATTATGTTGAACAATATGTTCATTTTGAAGTTCAGGTTCCTGGCCAAGAGATTTATCATAGTAGAATCTTGGCGCCATCTTCACCTGTGTGGAGTTGTAAATTTTCCAATTTTTTTCTTACGCTTTCTGATTGGAATTACAGAATTCTGTTTTAAGATTCTAGGCAAATCCATAACAGAGAGAATGTGTGTGTGTGCGTGCCTCTTAAATGAGGACTCGATAATCTATATAATGTTTAACTGCATTTTATTGACTTCATTGACTCTTACAAATCAGGATTGCATGCCTGTAGCCTAATATGCTGTTTTTTCAGGTTGATCTTCTAAGGCAGCGGTTCATTAGCCCAACAGGTCTTACTGGTGATAAGAATGAAGCTGAACCTGCTTCAGGATTTCTTGTTCGTGCAGAGAAGATATGGAAAACCATAAAAGATAACAAGGATCTAGATTTCCCTGCTCTTGAGGTTTATAAGAGCCTTTTCCATGTGTGAATATATGCAGTCAGGGTTTCATGTGAGTATATTTCTTCATTTTGTTTTTTCAGGTGATGGTTGCTACTGTTCGATGTGAAGAGATTGCCAAGGAGAAGCTCAGACAATTTACTATTGATGATGTACTGAATTGAATCTTACTTTTCTTTTTCTTTTTCAATCCTTAAATGTTACTTAAAAGCTGAATCTGTTGTGTAGCGCAAGAGAAAATTAATTTCAGAATGAAATATATATATATAGGCAACAGCACAAAGATCATTTGCTTAAGACTGGGGTTAGAGTATGATTCTGAACTTGAGTATAAAGCACTAATTCCCTACGAGGTTGATGCATGCAAAGAATGTCATTGAAACAACGAGAAAGTATGTGTGAAAAGGAAAAGGAAAAGGCAATGTATCTTCACGCTGGGTTTAAGTATAATGCATGCCTCAGACATGGGTTTAAGGATAATGCATGCCTCAGTCATGGTATGTTTTACTCCTTGGATAATGGTAATCTTTAGTGTTTGGGGTTTAAGAATTTGGTTGTAAATTGCAGACAATTTTACTTCAAACAACACGTTACAATTCGTCATTCTTCTGAACCGAGGAAAGAGCCTTCCCCATAGACATCAGGAGCATCTGAACTAAGCTTCTGCATCTGAACTAAGCAATAAAAGACTCGCAGTATCAATAAAAGACTTGCAGAGGTAAATTGTATTAATATCAAAAACAAGTTTTTAAAAAATGTATTTTCTAGGCGAAAAATACTAAAAAAGAGAGAACCTTCGCCACTCCATTAGTATCCTCTCTCCCTTGAGCTACCCCACCATGGTTATTGGAAACAAACAGGAATATGTATAAGGGTAAAGCATATGTATTTTGTCCACTGCAACCAAACCGAGGAGGAGATGAAAATTTTCACGGAGTGTACATGTGTGTCAACCAGTAAGGAATGCAGCTGCATCATTTAGGTGGCCAAAGGCACCAATATTGAGATATCGAGCCTTTCACAATCGCCATAGATGTGGAGGGATCGGACAGCAGGGAAAGAGGCCAAGTATAAACTAACTAAGCTTTGCATTAATATTTGAGCATTAATTAATTCTCTTAATAATTTGTGTTAAAATTAATGATTCTTTGTCTAATTTCGACTTGTAAGTAACTGATATTATTAATCATTACGTAAGGTTATTGTGAATCATAAGCTCTTAATGATGTCAATTTAAGTATAGTTTTAATTATATCAGGTGGTGAAGGCTGAAAATTACGGTCAAAATGCTTCCAACAATATGAGGCGGTGTATCCAGATATCTCAGAGTTGACAGAGCATTCCACTGGTGCTACGACCCCCACGATTGCCACTGGAAAAATAACTATCTTATCTAAAAGTTTAAATTGCTAGGTGAGGTTCCAGAATATAATTTATATTATTCTTTAATACACCCCTCGAGTGAAAGCCTTTTAGGCTTGAAACTTGTACAAGCCCATACTACATTGTGCTTGATTTTTATCAAATAAATGGGGGTGGTGAGATTCGAACTCGTGACAGCTAGGTTAACAAGGCTCTGATACCATCCATATGAAGGAACCATCTCACCTGAAAACTTAAACTGTTAAGTGAGACCCCAGAATATAATTTATATTATTCTGCACTCTTATAAGAGCATAGGACAGCTGGTGTTTTACTCGTTTGTTTGGGCCCACAAAGTACGCTTTCAAGGAATCGTGGTTTCCTCACATAAAAAAAAACTCTTAATTAACCCTTAATTATTTAGTGATCACGGGATAAGAATTTTCTAAATATTGATGAGCACTGTGAGCTAAAGCTTGAAGCTAGGTTTTAAAATTTTTGACCAAATGTTAAAATTAACACAGATCAGAAACTTGGTTTCCTTCAGCGGAAATCAGCACCTCCCATGTCTAGTATCCCTCAACGGATACGAACTCAACCTTTGACACAAACATTATATTATTCACTTCTCAATGCGATTTCATTTTCAACCAATAAACAATCACAATTAATATTCTGCTGTAATATTAAAGTGCTCACGTTAATAAAAGTAAAACACAGTTGGTATTTCTCTTCAAAACCATCTCTGCAATTTCAATTGTTCTTCTGAATCCACCTCTTCAAGACATGTGGTTAATTTAGAAGTCAACTCTGGAGTCCGTCATTAACCAATAATTAATTTTATGCATATTTAACTTGATAATCTTGCATCACATACATTGGTGCTTAGCTTTTACTGGAGAGTGTTTAAACGTCATTAGGAGTGTATCATGTAACAATGACAAAAAGAGCATCACGTCCTGTGATAAGATAATTTGCTGGATCTGTGCATGTGGGAGCAATTAGGACAGCAAATATCAAGTGGGAAACCCAGTATCTGTAATTCGTAACTCCATTTTGCTGATAGCATTGACACTTACAGGTTGCTCAGCTGAGGCAGCGGTTTGTCCATTCCATCTATCCAGGAGGTCTTGTTGGTGACAGGCAGGAACATGAATGTGCCTCAGATTGTCCTATTCATGCAAAAGAGATTTGGAAAACAATAAAAGAAAGATCTGGGATATTTAATGTTCACTTACATAGTGTTTTGTTCCAAGATTCTTCAATCTCATTACTTCTTCCGCCAGCTGATCACTTGACTACATCCTTGTCTGTCTCGAAACGAAGTGGAAACATTGAATTACGATCAATTTAATGGTTACACTTTGGTTCGCGAAGCAATTGATTCCTACTTAAATTATCCTCATCCTATAGTCTTGGTGTATACTTCTTCTTGTTCAACTTGATCCGGAATCTCTTATTTTGTATTTATCTTTCCCAATAGATATGTTGCTGTCAAATGCAAAACGTTGACTGTTGCTGTCAAATGCATTGATGGTAAGGCCTTAGCGTGTATAATTCCTCTTTTTAATTTCTTAACCTCCCTTGTCCCTATTAGGTAGCTGAAAATCTCTTATTTGGTGCTGGATTATATTTAAATTTTAAGATTTTACTTGCTTTTTTTTGTGTGTATGTGTGGTATTTTGTGTTTATAACTTTCTTATAGTGATCAACTCAAATGTGCCAAAATATTTTGTAGGTGGTACGCGATGCCTATGATACCATGTTGATGCATTTGTATTCGAACACAATTAATAGGTTCAAAACTAGCCTGGAACAGTCACTGAATGAAGGACAAGAATATCTTGCTGCAATTCATCTCTGTTCCCAATCGTGCATGCTTGAGTTTGATCAAGGATGTGAAGGTATTTAGAGTCCAAACACTGAAGATTTTTTTTTTTTTTTAAGAATCCAATATAATTTTTATTTTTTTAGCTTTTGTTGTTAGATTTTATATGCATAAAACTAAAGGGTGTTTTTTGGACTTCATAATCTTCTAAAGCAGCTCTTCTTTCAATTGTTTTATCATTATATCTTTTCTCAATTTTGAATTTGTTCTCAATTCTGAGTACTTATTTCAAGAATAAGGAACTCTCTTGTGATCGTGTTGGACTCAATAATGCGAAGAAAGATTATCTCAAATGTTGAGGTACTGTTATCAAGTATTTTTTGATCCAAAGGTAGATCAATAATGAATGTTGTGACTAGTGCCGAACTGGAAAAATAATTCTAAAAAAAAAAAAAAAATTGCTGGTGAAATGAAAAGTAGAAGCATATATTTGAAGGAGAAGAGGTTCAGTCCTAAAGGGAACGAATCAGTACAAACTATATTAGAAAGTAGATGTACATCTTAGTTTGAGGGAAGAGCCATGTGTTCAGCTCTTTTGACATGATTTTAGATTCTTGAAAGTTAAAGAGTTACAGTTCGGCACACCCTCTATTCCTTCGATTTCAGAAGCTCTTTATTCTTCCAATTTGATTTTCAATGGTTGAAATTGAGGTTTCTCTTCTCTTCACAATTATTAGTCTCATTTCCCACTAATACAGGTAGTCAACTTTCTCAGGATGTGTTCTGTCACCTCCTCTTCTTAGTTGACCATTTGCATTCTGTACTCGAGCAAATCTCAAGTCACAGTTTTACCCCAGAAGACTAATGCTAGTTAAATGAATGCTTCATTGAACAAAGCAATTGACTAAGATAAACAGAGTAAAAGAGTAGCTTAATGGACAAAATGAAAATGGCAGTGACTACAACTTTTTAAGATATTGCTATTATTGCTAATCCTTCTATGATTGAAATTGTGTTCATAAGATTGGTGAACATCTTTCATCTACTAATTCCGTTTCCTGGATTTGGTAAGTTATATTCAATATTATGCTCTTTCAGATGCTGCCATTCAACCGAGTGAGTGCAATGCTTCGAAATTCCGGGAAAAACTTATTTGTTATATGTTGTCAGAAATGATGGTGGAGTACAAGGTATCACAATCTGTTAGAGTTCTTGGTGCTATGTATGTCACTCTACTCAATCAAATTATCAAGTCTTGATATTTGCTCTTGCACAGAAACAAATAACTCATGCGCTCATCGGGGAAGAGTAGAATCCTTATTGGAAGGGTGAAAGAGATACATGGGCAGCAATAAGAGATCTTTTGAGTGATATACTCGAGGTCTGTTGTATCGAGTTTTTTAGATCTTGTTGCTAGTTTCAATTTCATGCTAGATTTCGAAATCGACACTAAATTGCAACATTTGAGGGAGCATGCCAGAAATTTATTGGAGATGAAGGCAAGAGAAGCAGCAGATCCAGGGAGAGTTCTGATGTGTTAGAATTATGTGAGATATTGCCTTGAAGACTAAAGATGCTGATTGAAGATTGGATTGATGATTGAAGATTGGATTGCTGATTTGAAGATAGTATTTTAGTCAACTTTAAATGTTCCTTTCTTATTTTGAATTTTTGAATTTATTTCCTTAAATAATTGATTCTGTTTACCAATAATCTCTCATGGTTATTGAGAGTAAGTTTTTGATTTATGTTTCGTAAGCCTATTTATAAGGCACTTTCAACTTTTAATAAGATTACATCTTCTTCTTCCATTTTCACTGTAGCTTGAATTTCCAGATTTCAATTCCAACAGTAACTGTTATAAACAGTTACTGTTCAAATCAACAAATTCTAACAGTGGTATCAGAGCTATTGTTCCTTCGGGACCGAGGGTGTTTTTTTATGAGTGAAATTGGAGTGATTTTACCGAAAGTGCAAACACGAGAGATTTGAGTGAAACACGAGAGAATTGAGAGGAAAAAAATCGCTGAGATTTATTTGTTAAAAAATCCATGGCTTCTTCATCCTCATCGCCTTACTCGCTCTGTCCCAGCCTTTGATGGTGAACACTATCACATTTGGGCTGTGAAAATGAAGTTTTTTCTTGCGATCCCAAGGATTATGGAACATTGTGGTGACGGATGCCGATCCATATCCACTACGCCAAAATCCAACATTAGGCTAAATTAAGGCTCATGAAGAAGAAAAATGCAAGAAAGACAAGGCAATTACATGTTTGCATTCTGGAGTTGCAAACCATATTTTCACCAAGATTATGGATCTTGAGACACCAAAACAGGTTTGGGACAAACTTCAAGTTGAATTTGAAGGCAGCCACAGAGTTAAAACAGTAAAACTCCTTGCATTGAAGAGAGAATTTGAGCTAATGAAGATGAAGGACAATGAAAATGTCAAGTCCTATTCCGGCAGATTGATGAACACTGTCAACCAAATGAGACTCCTTGGGGAGACATTTGAAGATCATAAGATAGTGGAGAAGCTTATGATGTCAATTCCAGAAAGATTTGAGGCTAAAATCTCTGCAATAGAAGAGTCTTGTGATTTGCAAACTCTATCTATTGCAGAATTGATCAGCAAGCTTCAAATTCAGGAGCAGCGAGTTCAAATGAGAGATGATGATGTTATGGAGGGTGCATTTCAAGCCAGCTGGAAAGGAAAGAAGACTGGAAATTTTCAGAAGAAAGATTTCCATCATGGTAAAAAAACCTCTCTGAAAAAGTAAAGCTATTGTTCCTGTTAATAGACAAAATTTTGCAGCCTGTTCTTATTGTAAAAGAACAAACCATGCCGAAAGCAAAATTGTTGGTTCAAAGGCAAATCACTCATCCAATGTGATTTCTGCAAAAAGAATGGCCACAGTGAGAGATATTGTAGACTCAAGAGGAAACAACCTCAGCATGAAATCCAACAGCATGCTAATGTTTCTGAAGAAGGTAAAGAAGATGATGATGAGCACTTGTTCATGGCCATTTCTGCTGTCAACACTTGCAAACAAGACACATGGCTAATTGACAGTGGCTGCACTAGCCACATGTCGAAATTCCTGTCAATCTTCTCCTCAATTGACAGGTCAATAACACCAAAAATCAAGCTTGGAAATGGAGACATTGTGGAGGCAAAAGGCAGGGGAACCGTGACAGTCCAAACAGCAAGAGGTACAAAAATTGTTAACAATGTTTTGTATATTCCAGAGCTAGATCAGAATCTATTGAGTGTTGCACAAATGTTGAGAAATGGATATGAAGTTGCCTTTAAGGATAGAACATGCTTTATTAGAGATTCAAATGATTTAACTGTTGCCAAAATCAAAATGGATGGAAACAGTTTTTATTTGAACTTGGTTGCTGTGGAAGGCCATGCCTTAAGTGCCAAAATTGATGAGAGTATTATTTGGCACAAAAGGCTTGGTCACTGCAATTATAAGTCCTTGAAGATGTTGTATGCAAATGAATTAGTGGATGGAATACCCGAAATTTGTGACAGCAAGCAGATGTGTGAAGGCTGCCAAATTGGTAAGCAACACCGAAAGCCATTTCCAGGTTCTTCATCATATAGATCAGAAAAGAAATTGCAGTTGGTTCATTCAGATATTTGTGGACCAATGAGAGTAGCTTCTTTGAACAATAGTGCTTACTTTATCTTGTTCATAGATGACTATAGTAGAATGACTTGGGTGCATTTCTTGAAGACCAAGTCACAAGCCTTTTCTGAGTTCAAAAAGTTCAAGAGTTTGGTTGAAAATCAAAGTGGTGAGAAGATATCGATGCTAAGAACAGATAATGTTGGGGAGTACACATCAAAAGAGTTCACGACATACCTTCAAGATGCAGGAATTGTGCATCAATTGACTGTGCCTTATTCTCCTCAACAGAATGGTGTTTCTGAGAGGAAGAATAGGACAGTAATGGAGATGTCTAGGTGCATACTATTTGAGAAGAAATTGTCGAGATTCTTATGGGCTGAAGCTGTCAACACTTCAGTTTATTTGCTGAATAGATTGCCTACAAAATCTGTTCAAAACCAAACACCACTGGAAGCTTGGTCTGGAATCAAACCCACTGTCAAGCACTTGAAAATGTTTGGCTCTCTTTGTTATTTTCAGGTAACTGCCGAGAGAAGAGGAAAGCTTGAT
Source organism: Salix viminalis (assembly GCA_029228465.1). Classification (NCBI taxonomy): domain Eukaryota; kingdom Viridiplantae; phylum Streptophyta; class Magnoliopsida; order Malpighiales; family Salicaceae; genus Salix; species Salix viminalis. The sequence continues at coordinate 631,967 of CM055437.1, forward strand.
GAAGTGGCTGAAAAAGGTGTGCTTGTTGGTTATGCAGCAGATACAAAGGGGTACAGAGTCTACAACTTGAATAAATCAAAGATTCAAGTTTGTAGGGATGTGTATTTTGATGAAACTTGCAGCTGGAATTGGGAGTCTATTGATGTTGTTCCAAAAGTAATAAGCCAAGACTCTGTAGAAGCTGAAATAAATGATGAAGTGGAAGCAAATGATGAAGTGGCGAGCACTTGCTAATTGAAGAAACGACCGATTCAAATGTCAACAAAGTGAGATCTTTGGGTCGATGTTTATGAGAGATGCAATTTAGTGCATGCTCGAACCAACATCATACACTCGATGCAGCAGATGTCTCCAGCTTGGGTTGAAGCCATGAAGGTCGAGATAAATGCCATTGAAAGAAATGGAACTTGGACCTTAGCAGAGCTGCCACACGGGAAGAAAAGGATTGGTGTGAAGTGGGTGTTTAGAACTAAGTTCAATCCTCGATGGAACTGTGTTCAAACACAAGGCAAGATTAGTTGCCAAGGGATTTGCTCAAGTTGCGGGTGTTGATTATGGTGATACTTTTGCACCCTGTTGCAAGGCATGATACTGATTCGCTTATTGCTAGCTCTTGCAGTGTCAATTAGTCGGGCATGTATACCATTTAGATGTAAAGTCTGCATTTTTTAAATGGTATACTTCTTGAAGATATTTATGTGCAGACAACCGGATGGGTTCGAATTGGTTGGAGAAGAACATAAAGTGTATAAGCTACACAAAGCACTTTATGGATTGAAACAAGCACCAAGGGCTTGGTACAGCAGAATTGACTCTTATTTGATTCAACTAGGATTCAAAAGGAGTGAAAGTGAAGCAACTTTGTACTTAAAACAAGAAGATGACAAGGAGCAGTTGATAATTTCTCTTTATGTTGATGATATGTTGGTGACTGGAAGTAATACAAAGTTGCTTGAAAAAGTTCAAACCGGAGATGCAAGAAGTGTTTGAAATGAGTGACTTAGGTGTTATGAATTATTTTCTGGGCATGGAGATACAACAAAGCAAAGACTGGAATCTTTGTTTGCCAAAAAGAAATATGTTGTTGATGTGTTGAAGAAGTTTAAGCTGGAATCATGCAAGGAAGCAGCTTCTCCGCTGGCACAAAATGAGAAAAATTTCGAGCATGATGGTGAAAAGCTTGAAGATCCCTCTGCTTATAGAAGTCCGGGTTGGCAGACTGTTATACTTAACGTAGCAACCGGACCTGACTTAATGTTTCTCGCAGGTTTATTATCAAGGTTTATGAGCTCACCTAGCAACATTCATATGGGAGTTGCTAAGAGAGTGTTGAAGTATATACGGGGAACAAGTGACTTGGGGATAATGTATTCGAAAACAGGAGGAGTATGCTTGACAGGTTATGCAGACAGTGATTGGGCTGGTAGTATTGATGACATGAAGAGCACTTCAAGTTATGTTTTCACTCTTGGTTTAGGTGCAATTTGTTGGAATGCAAAGAAACAAGAGGTGGTGGCACAATCAACTGCTGAGGCTGAGTATATCTCCATGACTGCTGCCGCTAATCAAGCCATTTGGTTAAATAAAGTCCTAGCTGATTTGGGTCAAGTTCAAAGCTCACCAACCGAGCTTTATTGTGACAATAAATCAGCTATTGCTATTGCACAAAATCCAGTTCAGCATGGGAGGACTAAGCACATCAATGTGAAATTCCATTCTCTACGAGAAGCTGAGAAGAACCAACTCATAAAGATAGTTCATTGTTCAACTGATGTGCAATTGGCAGACTTGATGACCAAGGCACTGCCAAGATCACGGCTGGATTTTTTAAGATTAAGTCTTGGATTAATCAAGGCAAATCTCAAGGAGGAGTGTTAGAATTATGTGAGATATTGCCTTGAAGACTAAAGATGCTAATTGAAGATTGGATTGATGATTGAAGATTGGATTGCTGATTTGAAGATAGTATTTTAGTCAACTTTAAATGTTCCTTTTATTTTGAATTTTGAATTTATTTCCTTAAATAATTGATTCTGTTTACCAATAATCTCTCATGGTTGTTGAGAGTAAGTTTTTGATTTATGTTTCTGTAAGCCTATTTATAAGGCAATTTCAAACTTAATAATATTACATCTTCTTCTTCCATTTTCACTGTAGCTTGAATTTCCAGATTTCAATTCCAACAGTAACTGTTATAAACAGTTACTGTTCAAATCAACAAATTCTAACATGATGCGCATGAAGGATAGGTACATTACTTCATTGTTGCTATTTTCTTTTCCAATTTTCTTTTTTATTAAAGCTCTGGAGCGTATTCTAGGTCTAACAGGTCTTCAAGAAATATGAAAACTCAATGCCATGGTATACTTTTACTACAGAAAGAAACCTCGATGAAATTGAAAGCGACGCTCTCTCTGCGGTAATATTGCCTACATTTTGGGTACTTAATTTGTTATGAACTTTGGAAATAGCCCAAAAGTAGATGATGGTATTTATGAAAAAAGAAAAGAAAGGAAAACTATGTCAAAATAACAATAAACATATAAGAAAACATCAATTTCGCGTAAATCAATATACTTGTTCTCAATTAAATTTTATAAACTTAATTAATATAAAAATTCTCAATTGTATCGTTTAATCAAGTTTCTTTTAATAGTTAAATCTTATACGCATAATCTATACAAATAAATTTACAGATATTATTATTATAACAGATGGGGTCAAACCTCAAAAGCACAAAAGCAAACAACAACTTCGAGTGGAAGTGTTAATGTATAAGCTGCTCACGTGGACTGAATAAACAGATATATGCATGACAACTGGCAGTGATAACTGGCAGTGAAGAAGAGGAAGAAGCCAATTCATATAAACACCAAAACATGCATTACGTGTGTGTGTTGAACATGCATTAAGTGCTGCATTAGGTTCTTTTAAGTAGTTAGTTAGTCAGTTACAAGTTGTTACAATTGAATACCAACATGTAAAACGTGTGTGAAGCCTAAGTGTATAAATAGGCAATTTGTCAAGCATTGTAAGCACTACCAAAAAATACAAAGCGTAACACTTACTCGCGAACTCTTTTCTCTCCAGACTCATAAAGCTTGTTCTTCCTAATTTCCAAAGCATATCAACCTCGCAATCAAACCACACAAAACACAATCAACACACAAAGTTCAACATGGTATCAGAGCTGGTTTGATCAACAAGGAAGGGAGTAAAACAATCTGTGATCATACAAACAGAAATTAAAGAAGAAGAAGAATGGTGAGCAGGTGGTGATTTAAGAACACAGTTCAATGGAGAAAACTATGACTTCCGGGTCAAGTAAAGATGGAGACAATCCTCATAGCATATGATCTATGGGATGTGATTGAGTTTGGCATATTCACTGCACTCGGGATTGACAGTAGAATCCAAGACGTAAGGAGATGAAGGTGAATCTGAAAAAAAGCTTGTGGTTCAAAAAGGGAAAAAAGTGTTGAATCTGAAGAAGCTACTGTTTCTAAAGAAGCTAGGATAAAAAATGCTAAGGCATTAAGTATCATACAAGGAGCATTGATAGATGAGCTCTTTCCTAGAATTAGAAACAAAAAAACAGCACAAGGAGCTTGGAATGTGCTAAAGAGAGAATATAGAGGAGATAAAAAAGTAAGGGCAGTGAAGTTACAGGCTGTAAGAGCTGATTTTGAGTACATGAGAATGGGAGAAAATGAGAGTTTAGAGCATTACCTATCCAAGTTCTTCGAGGTAGTGAACAACTTGAAGTCACTTGGTGAAGAAGTGCCTGAAAAGAGGATTGTGCAAAAGTTATTAATGAGCTTGAGTAGAAGGTATAGGTCTATTGTTTCTATCATTGAAGAAACTAGAGATCTTGATGAACTAAGAGCTGAGGAAGTCATTGCCTCAGTCAAGGTGTTTGACAAGAGAGAGGACCTACATGATGAACGAGAAAGACTTGTAGGAACTGAAAAGGCATTCAGCAGTCTTAAGGTTGACTATAACCATGGATATGCTGCTGCAAACAAGCCTTCACAGGGGAGGTTTAACTTCGAATGGCGAGACAAGATCACAACCACTCAAGTTGGGCTCAAGGAAGGAATCCGAACAATAATTTCAGTAAGAACTGGAATCATAAAGGTGGAACCAGCCATGACAATACATTCAATTCACAGCATAGACATATGAGTAACAATCAAGCAAATACAAAACCTCAATGCAATACTCGTCGGGAAGTTCCACTTTGGACCGTGCAGGTACAAGGGGAAGCCAAAGTGTGGAAGATGTAATTTCTTTGGTCACAATACCAAAGATTGCAATAATTTCAAAACACTAGCAAATTGTGCAAAAAGAGGAGGAAGAAGCTACCACTGGAACTTTGTTCTTTGCATGTCATGCTTTGCTAGCGTGAAGGATGATGATGTATGGTTTGTGGACAGCAGCATGTAGTAATCATATGACTTCACAAGAGTCAAAATTGATAAATATTGACAAAACAAGTAACATGCAAGGTGAAGACAAAGGGCTTGGGAGAACTTGTGCGAGCAAGCTGAAAAGGTACTCTTGTGGTGGATACAAAAAGAGGTGTAAGGCACATAAAAAGAGGTACTACTAGTGCCCGGTTTAGATGAAAATCTGCTTAGTGTAGGGCGGATGATGGAGCATGGCTATTACATCTTATTCGGAGGGAAACAAAGCTATAATATTTGATGATGAAACACTCACAAATATCATAGCAAAGGTGATTATGAGAGTAATCGATGCTTTCCTCTCTACATCGAATCCATGGCACCGAGTAGCAAGAAAAGCATCAATAGATGAAGGTTCTTGGATATGGCATAAAAAGATTCGGACATTTGAACTTTGAGAGCATGAAGAAAATGCAGTAGATGGATATGGTTGCAGGTTTGCCTATGATAACTAATGTGAATGCTCGTGAGTGAAGGATGTGTGCTGGGCAAACATGCAAGGCAATCATTTGACAAAGAAGGAAGCCGGAGAGCCTCGTCAGCCATTAGAATTGGTTCACACTGCACTCCATGTGGACCTATGCAAAGTGAATCAAATGGAGGGAATGGAGAGTTTATCCCTTCACAGCTTGATGTTTAAAGACGTGAAATGATGAAGCACAAATTGAAAGAACTCAGCTTGAACACTAGTGAATCTTGTATGTCCAAAATTGAAGAAAACAGAGGAAACAATGAAGACAGCGAGTACAAGCTCGAAGTTGCTGCATTAACTCTAGTAAAACTCAAAACATTGGAGGATATATATGCAAGGTGCAATTTGAGCATAACGTAACCCTCGAAAGCTACACGTAAGTCGCTGAAAAATGTAGCTTGGCAGGGATGCTATGAAAGCAAAGCTAGACATGATTGAGAAGAACAACACTTCTGGGGTTGGTGAATAGGCCCCACCGACAAACCAGTGGGGTCATGTGGATGTTCAAGACAAACCTAGATTATGGTTGAAACTTGGTGATTAACCCGAGAAGCGACTTTAGGAGGGATGTTAATGTATAAGCCGCTCACGTGGGATCGAATAAACGAGATATATGCATGACAACCGGCAATGATAACCGGCAGTGAAGAAGAGGAAGAAGCCAATTCATATAAACACCAAAACATGCATTACGTGTGTGTGTTGAACATGCATTAAGTGCTGCATTAGGTTCTTTAAAGTAGTTAGTTAGTCAGTTACAAGTTGTTACAATTGAATACCAACATGTAAAACGTGTGTGAAGCCTAAGTGTATAAATAGGCAATCTGTCAAGCATTGTAAGCACTACCAAAAATACAAAGCAGAACACTTACTCTGCAACTATTTTCTCTCCAGCTCATAAAGCTTGTTCTTCCTAATTTCCAGCATATCAACCTGCAATCAAACCACACAAAACACAATCAACACACAAAGTTCAACAGGAAGTAGACTCATGAAGACTTCCTTTAATAGGATCCTTTGTCACTGCCACTTTACTTTTGTCTTAAGATTCCTCTGCAACCCAAAACACAAACACGGGAAGGAAGACACTTCGAGAGTTGCTGTTATTGTGGTTGAGTTAGATCGTTAATGAAAATGGAGGAGGGCATGCAGCTGATTGATGAAAAATGGCGAAGTTCAACGTGGATGGACTCCAAGACTTCGTGATGACCCACCGAAGTTCGCGACAGTCCGGGTCTCTCCTATGCTATTGTTGCCATCATTGGCTCACAAAGTAGCGGTAAACATGTGTTCGACTTCTTAACTTCATGTTCATTTATTAATCTTTTCTTAATAGTCATGGATTTTTAACGAAGTTGGTAGTGATAGCTTTTACTTCATTAATTTTGAGCAGGGGAAAAGCACCCTTATGAATCAGACCTTCCATACCAAATTCAAGGAGATGGATGCATACAATGGAAGGTTTGATTTGATTTTAGTTTTTTAGTTGACAATTTGCATATATTACTGTTCTTGTTGCTTTGTATACATGAGAGAGGAAGATAATGTAATTATATATTTCAGAAGCCAAACAACCAAAGGCATTTGGATTGCGAAGTGTAGTGATATTGACCCTTTTACGATTGTCATGGATTTCGAGGGAACCGACAGCAATCAAAGAGGCGAGGTTGTTGAAACCTGAGGTGATTCCAGAACTGCTCAAGTGAACCGGTCGACCACTTGGGTGAACCGGTCGACCGGCAGTAACAACAAAGCTGACAGGTTGAAGCAGCTGAGAAGATTCGAAGACTGAAGGTTGAAGTTTATTGTTTAAGTTTTAGTAATCCTTTTGTATTCAGGATGATTATAAATCCTTTAGAGTTTAGGAAATAAAAGTTTGTCAAATCAGTTATAAGTCTTGTCAGGACATCTTGTAAATAACTGATTTTGGAAATTATAGCCGTTATAAGTTTTTGGTTATATAAAATATAGCCGTTGTAAGTTTTTGGTTCTATAAATAAAATGAGTGGGATGGCAGTAACCACACACGAAATTCTGCCAATGTTTATGTTCTTTTAGCTTGAAATTACAAAGCTTATTGTTCTTTCTTTTCTGGAAAAATACTTCAAAATTCTGGAAAAAGTCCCGAACCCAGTTCTTGATCCCTACAGTACCTGTTCTCAGGTTTTTTAACAATTTGTCCGTACAGATCAGAAGTTTGATATTTTCTGAAATTTCTACATGGTATCAGAGCAGAATTAGGTCTTTGAAAAGGGATTTGATTGAAACACGAGTGATTAAAGAAAAAGTGAGATTTTTTCAAGATTAATTGATCTTGAAAGGGAAAAAACAAATTTTTCCGAGAGAATTTGCAGATTTTTTGAAATCAAGGAATTTGACTTGGTTTGTTCTTTAATTGGAAATCTTGTTCTCGGTATTGTGAAGTCTTGAAACAAATCACAAGAAAAAGAAAAATTCTCCAGCTGACAGTTCTTGACAGAGATGGATGCATCATTCTCTTCGAAATCGCCAATCTTCACAGGAGTTAACTATGGAGTTTGGGCAGTGAAGATGAAGATATACTTGAAAGCATTTGACCTATGGGAAGATGTGGAGGCTGACAGGGAACCAGTTCCCTTGAACAAGAACCCATCAATGACCCAAATCAAGTATTTCCATGAACAAAGAGCAAAGAAATTCAAAGCTCTTACTTGCATTCACAATGCAGTAAGTGAGGAAATCTTCTCAAGAATCATGGCATGTGAAACGGCTAAGGATGCTTGGGACAAATTGAAGGCTGAATTTCAAGGTGATGAAAAGTCTAGGAGAATGCAGATTTTGACATTGAAGAGACAATTTGAAGGCTTGAGGATGAAAGAATCTGAAACCATCAAAGAGTTTTCATCAAATGTATCCAAGTTAGTAAACCAAATGACTCTACTTGGAGAAGAAATTCAAGAAGCAAGGGTTGTGGAGAAAGTACTAGTCAGCCTGCCAGAAAAGTTTGAGAACAAAATATGCTCTTTGGAAGATTCAAAGGACTTCACGTCTATGAGTCTTCAAGAGTTGATAAATGCATTTCAAGCCGTGGAACAAAGGCAAAGCAAATCGCATAAGAAAACACCGGGTGAAGAGGCATTTGCAGCAAGGTTCAAAGGAAGATCAAAAACTCAGAATTTCTACAAGAACTCAGAACCAAGAGCAAGTTCAAGTTCTGGAAAACAGTGGCAGAACAAAAACTGGCAAAGCAATCAAACACATGCAAATAACTTCAATGCAAAAGGGAAGGAAAGGAGAGAGCAATTTCCCGCATGCAAGTACTGTCAGAAAACTAACCATCTTGAGTCATTTTGTTGGCTTAAGAATGCACAATGTAGAAGATGCAAGCAATTTGGACATATCCAAAAATTCTGCAAAAACAGCACCTCAGAAGGGAAACAAGCTCATGTTGCAGAGGCTATGGAACCTAAGGATGAACAATTGTTCACTACAATTGTCGAACACAGCTGCAATTCCACTGAGGTTAGTGAAAAAAAATGGTTAATTGATAGTGGGTGTTCAAATCACATGACTGCAGACCTTAGCATGTTTAAAAATCTTGATTTAGAATACAAATCAAAGGTGAAAGTAGCTAATGGGCAGTATGTAAGTGTAGAAGGCAAGGGGGAAGTTGATATAGAAACTTTTGCTGGAATTCGAAATTTTAAGCATGTGTTGTATGTGCCAAATATTGACCAAAATCTGATTAGTGTAGGTCAATTACTTGAAGAAGGACACTCTTTGTTCTTTAATAATGGCTTGTGCAAAATTAAGGATGATCTAGGAATACCTCTATTTACTGCCAAAATGAAAAATAGGTGCTTTAGTCTTGAAGAAACTCAAGCACACATTAGCATGAACATAAGTGCATCAGAAAACTCTATTCTGTGGCATAGAAGAATGGGACATTTTAATTATGCCTCATTAAGGAAGATGGCTGAATTACAAGTAGTAGAGGGTCTACCTATGATTCATGAGCAAACTGAGGTATGTGAAGCATGCCAGCTAGGAAAACAATCAAGAGTAAAATTTAGTCAACATGCATGTAGATCAACTGCCAAGCTAGAAATTGTACACACAGATGTGTGTGGCCCCATGCAAAATGAGTCTTTAAATGGTGCAAAATACTTTGTGATATTCATAGATGACTTTAGTAGATTCTCATGGGTGTACTTCATCAAAACTAAGGGGGAGGTATTTGATGTATTCTTGAGATTTAAGGTCACGCCGAGAGGGAATCAAGTTGCAACTTAAAAATCTTAAGGTCAGATAATGGGGGGGAGTTTACCTCTCATAAGTTTGAAGACTACCTAGTAAAAGAGGGAATTAAACATCAAGTGATCAGTCCCCTACACCCCTCAACAAAATGGGGTGAGTGAGAGGAAAAAATGTAACCCTTAATGGAGATGGCTAGATGCCTTCTATGAGAAGAAAAATGCCCCTCGAATTTTTGGGGCGAGGTCGTGAGCACTCGCCTCTTATTTGTTAAATAGGATGATAACAAGAACATTGGGAGATAAAACACCCCATGAAGAGTGGCATGGACATAAACCAAACATAGATCATCTAAAGTATTTGGCACTCGCTATGTCGTCGCAACCCCGAGATTAAGAGAAGGAAATTGGACCAAAAAATCTGAGGTTGGGATTTTGATAGGCTATAGCTCGAAATCAAAGGGCTATAAGGTGTTTGATTTGAAAACAAACCAAGCTGTAATAGCTAGGAATGTTAAGGTGGTCGAGAACAAAATATGGAATTGGGATGATGAGAAAATTGAAGATGCACATAATGAACCTGCACCCGAGACTAATGAAGAAACTGATTCTGATGATGAGGACCAATCAGTGAGGGGGACTAGGTTATTAAGTGACATACATGAGAGATGTAATGTAGCTGAAATAGAACCAAGTAATGTTGGAGAAGCCATGGAATCCCCCAAGATGGGTAGCTGCAATGAAAGATGAACTAAAAATGATAGAAAAGAATGAGACATGGGAACTTGTTGATAGACCTAGGCATAGAAAGGTTATAGGTGTCAAATGGATCTACAAAACAAAACTCAATACTGATGGTACAATCAACAAGAACAAAGCAAGACTTGTAGTAAAAGGTTACTCACAAGAACAAGGGGTAGACTATCATGATACATTTGCCCCTGTGTCAAGAATGAACACAATTAAGCTGCTGCTCATGTTGGCTGCTCAAAAGGGGTGGCTGGTTTGGCAAATGGATGTTAAATCAGCATTCTTGAATGGAAATTTGAAGGAAGAAATATATATTGAACAGCCAGAAGGGTTTGAAAAAGAGACAAATCTGAACAAAGTCTATTTACTGAAAAAGGCTTTGTATGGGCTAAAACAAGCTCCTAGAGCTTGGTATGGTAAGTTGGATGAATACCTATCAAGTTTAGGATTTGAAAAGAGCTTGAATGAAGCCACTCTATATGTGAAAAGAGTGGAAAATCACATTTTGATAATCTCTGTGTATGTTGATGATTTGTTGATCACGGGAGATGATGGGAATCTGGTTGACGAATTTAAGAAGAACATGAAGAACAAATTTGAGATGAATGAACTTGGACTCCTAGCATATTTCCTTGGGATGGAAATAACTCAATCCAAGGAAGGATGTTTTATATGTCAACAACAATTCACAAACAAGATGTCGAAAGCAAGTTTGCAATGGAGAATTGCAAAACCGCTTAGCACTCCTATGGTGCTGGAATGAAACTCTCAAAACTTGAAAATGGGCCCTCGCCAGATGCAAGCATATACAGGAGTATAATTGGAAGCCTCATCGTATCTATCCTTCACTAGGCCCCGACATAGTGTTCATCGTAAACTACTTATCGAGATTCATGCAAAATCCCAAACCAAGAACACTATGTTGCAGCGAAAAGAGGGTGCTAAGATACTTGAGAGGCACACTCGGACCTTGGTATATTTTTTGCCAAGAAAAACTCGCTGAAATTGAAGGGGTTTTGTGACGTTGATTGGGCCGGAAGTGATGAGGAAATGATGAGCACTTCGGGATATTGTTTTTTCAATGGGAGATTGCATATTCCGTTGGAACTCAAAGAAGCAATCTGTTGTTGCTCACTCAACCGGCCGAAGCAGAGTATATTTCGGCATTTGTGGTCGCCAATCAATTGGTTTGGCTTAGGAAAATGTTGAAGGATTTGGACCGTGAACAAGAGGAAGCTACCGAAGTTACTATGTGACAACATGGCTGCAATTGCTATCTCTAAGAATTCTGTATTTCATGACAAAACTAAACACATGAAAATTAAATTTCATGCATTAAGGCAATTCCCAAAGCATGAAGGAGAATTGGAGTCGAAATATCACGCTTCAAAAGAACAACAAGTCGACTTTGTTCACAAAGACTCGCCAAAAGAAAGGTTTGAAGAGCTAAGGAACATGGTGGGAATGTGCAGCTCGTGAATTAAGGGGAGTGTTGAAACCCGAGGTGATTCCGAGAACTCGCTCAAGTGAACCGGGTCGACCACTTGGGTGGAACCCTGGTCGACCTACGGCTAGAGTAACAACAAAGCTGACAGGTTGAAGCAGCTGAGAAGATTCGAAGACTGAAGGTTGAAGTTTATTGTTTAAGTTTTAGTAATCCTTTTGTATTCAGGATGATTATAAATCCTTTAGAGTTTAGGAAATAAAAGTCTGTCAAATCAGTTATAAGTCTTGTCAGGACATCTTGTAAATAACTGATTTTGGAAATTATAGCCGTTATAAGTTTTTGGTTATATAAAATATAGCCGTTGTAAGTTTTTGGTTCTATAAATAAAATGAGTGGGATGGCAGTAACCACACACGAAATTCTGCCAATGTTTATGTTCTTTTAGCTTGAAATTACAAAGCTTATTGTTCTTTCTTTTCTGGAAAAATACTTCAAAATTCTGGAAAAAGTCCCGAACCCAGTTCTTGATCCCTACAGTACCTGTTCTCAAGTTTTTTAACAATTTGTCCGTACAGATCAGAAGTTTGATATTTTCTGAAATTTCTACAGAGGTAACTCTTAGAGCTTTCTATTACTTCAGCGTTGCTTTGTTAATTGAGAGGGGTTTTATGGTTATATTGTATTCTTTTCAACTTCTGTGACATACAAACCTTTCCCATTTCCCATTCCCATCTAGGAATACCTCTATTTACTGCCAAAATGAAAAATAGGTGCTTTAGTCTTGAAGAAACTCAAGCACACATTAGCATGAACATAAGTGCATCAGAAAACTCTATTCTGTGGCATAGAAGAATGGGACATTTTAATTATGCCTCATTAAGGAAGATGGCTGAATTACAAGTAGTAGAGGGTCTACCTATGATTCATGAGCAAACTGAGGTATGTGAAGCATGCCAGCTAGGAAAACAATCAAGAGTAAAATTTAGTCAACATGCATGTAGATCAACTGCCAAGCTAGAAATTGTACACACAGATGTGTGTGGCCCCATGCAAAATGAGTCTTTAAATGGTGCAAAATACTTTGTGATATTCATAGATGACTTTAGTAGATTCTGTTGGGTGTACTTCATCAAAACTAAGGGTACTAAGGGTTACTAAGGGTTTGGGAGAGAAGACACCTTATGAAATATGGCATGGATACAAACCCAACATAGTACACTTGAGAATGTTTGGGAGTCCATACTATAATATGCAACCTAAGGATGATTAGAATGTGCGGCATGAGCAGATTGGAATCAAGGGGAGTGTTGAAAATTGGGGATCAA
>CM055437.1:645158-669090 GCA_029228465.1 Salix viminalis
CTTGACAGCATCATGCTTAAATGACGAACCCTTTCAATTGAAGTCCCCATTGTTGCTTCTCCAAGGTTATTGTCATCCACTGTTAGACATTCATTTTCAGTCATATATTGGGCAAAATCATGCACTATATCATGCGTCTTGAATATGATATCTTCTTGGTAATTCTTTTTTATATCTTGGAAGAAAGAGCGCGCTGCTAAGACTTGAAAGTACTGCTCTCCAACAACCTCCATATCTCTCCTTCCAGTCCCCTTCACGTAACCTTGAGCCATCCACATCTTCACCAATTCATCTTTCTTCATCTCGTAGTCTTTTGGAAACATGGCACAATACAAGAAACATCGTCTTACCACAGAAGGTAAATCATAGTAACTCAGAAGCAAAGGTAGAAATAATTTTTTTTCAACCTGAACTTTATCAACCTCATCTAGCCCCCATAGTTCGTTGGATAAAACATCTTCCCACTCTTCTCTTGTTTTTTAGACTGCATTAGACCTCCTAATACCTTGGCAGCTAGAGGCAAGCCCCTGCACTTGTTTGCAATTTTATTTCCGATATCTGTCAGTCTTTCACGTTCTTCTTTGCTTCTTTTGTAGAATGCCACATGATTGAATATTGACCGGCATTCAGCATCACACAATGTTTCAATGTCGATCTGGTGGTCGGTTCCCATCATCGCTGCCACAGCACCCTTACGAGTGGTCACTAGAATTCTGCTTCCTCGTGCACAGCCTGCGAGAGATGGTTTCAGTTGTTCCCAATGTCTATGATCTTCGGTCCAGACATCATCAAGGACAAGAAGGATTCTTATTCTGTTGATGGATTGAGAAACTTTTGGCAAAAGGGATTGCAAATCATCCAAATTCGATGTGCTCACTTTAAGCTGCTCAAGGATAACTTTGGCTATTCTAACCCCATCAAATGGTTCTGAAACACACACCCACATCTTTTTCTCAAAATGAGCCGTAACCTTAGCATCATTAAAAGCTAGTTGGGCGAGAGTTGTTTTTCCAATCCCGCCCAACCCTACAAGAGAGATGACATCCATATCCCGTGCTTCTTGGCTACTTTCAGCCAGCAACATGGTTATAATAATTTTCTTTTCATCATGTCGGCCACACACGCTCGATTCATCAACAAGGGAGGTACTTGTTAGTCGCTGCAGTTCATGATCACCGGCTTTGTACAATTCAAAGCCATACATACCTTTCTCTTTGGCAATCTCATCCAATTTTTCACTAACTGCTTTGATCTTGAGGGCAATGTCGCGACGTCGAACCCCTTGATTGAGACAAAAGCAAGGAGATCTCATGAAGGAACATCGCATCTTCTTCAGGGAACGAGTATTTTCTTCATCCATTTCCCATGTTAGAATTGCAGTGCTCCATTCATCTAGCACGTCATCCATATCATAGCATACATCTTTTAGCTTGTCTAGCCACACTCTTACTGCTTTATCCTTCACTTGTTTTCTTTCTGCATCTTCAAGGACAAATTGGATATCAGTGAGATTGCTTTTCAGTTTGTCAACTTGTTTCTTCACACCCACTACTAGGCTCACCTCTTCTTGTACCTATTAGAGTAGGAAACCAAAAAAAAGGATGTTAAGCATAGAAAACATTTCTATGAATAGTTTTTAGCAATTAATAGATTAAATAATTTGTACTAATCTTTTTCACAGTAGTTGACATAATCTTGCGCTATTGAATTTTTTTTATCATCATTTTGACAATAAATCTCTGCACTGCTATTATACAAGAAGGTATAAAATCATTTTATACTAATCTATAAAATGAATTAAGTGAATAAAAGGTGCTTGTAAATATTTGTGAAGTCCATTTGGAAACTCTAAAAATATTTCTAAAGGTGCTTATAAAATCATTTTATACTAATCTGTGCACTGCTCTAGTATAGTGTTTTATGCATTTTAAACTCTAAAAATGCTTAAAACCAAGCTAATAAGGTTAAAATCTGAAAATAATAAATCACGTCAAAATTCATTAAATTGAATCTTTAATTTTTTTATTCATAGGTATTAAAATTGGATATTTATTCTCGTTTATAGGGGGTTTGGTGCCGCTAATTAAATTAGCTTATGACTTTGAATATTGTGACCCTTTGGCATTTAGCAACATTAAAGTTATTTGTATGAGAAGCCATCAGTGGTGACATCATTTTATTTTTTAACTAATTTATTTGAGGATATAAAAAATGAGTGAATTACTAATTTAATTTACCTTATGACAAACTCACAATTATTCTATAAGATAAAGAAACCAATGTGTACAAAATTACAGATGTATTGCAAAAAAGAGAAAAAAAAATCATTGCTTTGCAGTTACAATAGATGTGCATATTTGAAAGTAATAGTATCTTATTGACATTTTTTTATTTTGACCATAAAAACTATAAAAATGCTTTAAAACCAGCTAATAAAAGCCAATAATGCTAAAATTTGAAAGTATAAATGTCATCAAAAGTCATCAAATTATTTAATTGAGTCCTTAATTTTTAATCCATCAATTTATTAAATTGAATCTTTAATTTCTGTTAGAGGGTGTCTTTGTATAGTTTTATATTACTTTTTTGTTCCTTTGGATCAGAAGGACTTGTAACATTTATATTATTATATTTAATAAACTTTGCTAACATTCTTAAATAAACTATATGATTAAATGTGTTCCTAATTTTTTTAGTATTAGATTTTGTTATATTACATTAATTTAAATCCTTCTTGAATGAAAGTTATCATTTCTTTATATAGACTCTGCTAATATTTAAAACAAGATCAATATTAATTACAAAAGGAGTTCATATATATATATATATATATATATGTACACTAGCTAATGCCCCCTCAGCCTACGCTATGATGCGGTACCATATTTTTTTTCAACTAAAAAAAATATTAATTGTGTGTGTTTTTTTGTTATAATATAAATTTAGTCAAAATAATATTTTTTTGCAGAATTCCTATGAAATGCAAGTTTTCTATAAAATATATGAATTTTAAATCAATATAAATTTATCTGTTTTGTAGTTTCAACGAAATAACCAAAATAAAATTATTATCATCATTAAAAAAACAAGAAGATTTGGATATTTGAATTATTGAATTCATTGTATTAAGATTAGTTCATTTTATAAATGAATTTAAATCATATTTAAGAACAAGATATAAATTGTGAAAAGACCTGTAATAATCAAATAACAAAAATAAGTAGTTAATTTTCTATCCATAAAAGGACAAAAATATAAATTGAATATTCATCTCTACGTTACAGTCATTTTCATTACTATAACAGTTAAAATTATTATTAACATTACTGCCCGAATAATTAAAATCATTAAATTGCCCCAAAAAATAAAAAAAAATCAAAACATTTAAAAAAAAAAGAATAAAAAATAATCACTAAAATTATCATTATTATTACGCAAACAATAAAATCATAAAATTATCTAATCCAAAAAAAAGATAAAATAACAAAAAACACAAAAAAAAGGAAGGAAAAAAAAGAGCAATATTAATTTTAAAATTATCACCAAAATAAATTAAAATTTTATAATGGAACCTAAAAAAAATAAAGCCCCCAAAAAAAATGAACTGAAAAAACAAATAATCTAAAAGCATAAATGAATAAATACAGACAGAAAATAAACACTATCTAAACATTGTATTTTTTTTAATATTTTTAGATCATTTTTATGTGCTGATGTTAAAAAAATATTTTAAAAAAAATTATCATTTTAATATATTTCTAAACAAAAAATATGTTTTTAAAAAAATTAATCACATTTTTAAGTAAAATAGAAATCAGTCAAGAGTGGGACTTGAACCCCCAACCTCTCGGACCAAAATTTTGTCTCCCGCCTCTTAGACCACCTCGGCCAACTCAACATTTGTTCACCTTTCTCGACAATATTTATTAAATATACTTTGAATTTTGGATTCTCTAAATAGAAATGTGTCGAGAGTGGGATTCGAACCCATGCCCTCTAGGAGGGAACCTTAATCTGGCGCGCTTTAGACCATCTCGGCTACCTTAACATCCTTTCATCTTTCACGAAATTATATACTAATTGTATATTTAATGTAGATTAGCAAAGTTAAACTAGGACGCGTTTTATATTTTAGTTAATATATATATATTGTTAATTAGATTCAAATAACATATAACAAAATAAAACGACTCGTAAATAATGCAATGCTAATGCCACTATGATTGTACTGTAATGTACTAGATGCGTGAATTAAAATATATATTAAATGAAATCATTATAAAGGTATTCGTATAAAAAGACATGAATGATGACCATATATTATTTTCTTACTAATTTATTTAATTACATGCAATGTGATAATTTATAAATCAAGCTACCGATTTAGCTTCTGACAAATTCACAGGTACTGTATAAGATAATGAAATCAATGTATAAGATATTGTAAATGTTAGGGTAATTAGATTATTTGTAGAAATTAAAGTAGGTACCTGTTGAGCAGTGATCTTGATTAACAGCTCCAAAATTGGGGATACAAGTGCGTCAGCCATTGTTGTTCTTACTACCGAATGTGTCAAGAAAAAAGCAGAGACAAAGTAATGGGGGGTTATTAATCGATGAAATAAGAAGATGATGAAGATAGTGATATGTTGTGTAGCGCAAGAGAAAATTAATTTGAGCATGAAATATATATATATAGGCAACAGCACAAAGATCATTTGCTTAAGACTGGGGTTAGAGTATGATTCTGAACTTCAGTATAAAGCAACAAATTTCCTAAGAGGTTGATGCAAGCAAAGAATGTCTTTGAACAACGAGAAAGTATGTGTAAAAATTAATGAAAAGGAAAAGGCAATGTCTAGAATTGCTTCACGCTAGGTTTAAGTATAATGTATGCCTCAGTCTTGGGTTTAAGGATAATGCATGGCTCAGTCATGGTATGTTTTGCTCCTTGGATAATGGTAATCTTTAGTGTTTGGGGTTTAAGAATTTGGTTGTAAATTGCAGACAATTTTACTTCAGACAATAAATCTACATGACGCAGCAGAAAATCGCAAGGGAATACGACCAACGTCAATATTCCATAAATCAAAGTAACGAGAGGAACTCTCAATCAAAACTCAATATTTATTCAATAAAAATGATGACTAAGTCGGCCGGAGGCTTTACAATAATACTTAAAGTAAAAACCCTAGCCTAACTCATGACAGAAAAGGAAACGACACTTAAGCAATAAATTTACCATTAATGGCAAATTTGAGATAAATACAGAATATGAAAGGCCTATAAACCCTGAGCAATGAGCAATTGACGAAAATCAATTCGGACTCACGAATCAAGAGTTATGGCTAAAACGAGACTTTCCTAAAATAGCAAAAATGACGATTTTGGGGCCTAAACGATGGAATTTGGCCAAAAAACGGTGGACAAAAGGGGTTATACCCCTAATATCTTCCGCAAACGGCGAAACACATTGACTGGGTGAGTTTCACGCCATTCCGACTTCGACGACCGGTTGTCGAAATTCAGCTTGCCTTTGAATTTCGGGTGATCCCTTTTGAGCATATAGGCTTCCGCTACTGCTTTCTACATCACTACACGTTACCATTCGTCATTCTTCCGAATCGAGGAAAGAGCCTTCCCCAGAGACATCGGGAGCATCCGAACTCGACTCAGCATCCGAACTAAGCAATAAAAGACTTGCAGTATCGATAAAAGACTTGTGGAGGTAAATTGTAATAATATCAAAAATAAGTTCTTAAAAAATATATTTTCTAAGCGAAAAATACTAAAAAGAAGAGAATCTTCACCACTCCATTAGTATCCTCTCTCCGATAACAGTGCCGATGACCTTGCCGAGGATACCGACGATGATGGTGTTGATAACGATGACTAATATATTTTACGATTCGTGTGCCAGATGTATTTGCCATGTTTATTATACAAGAAACTATGTTTTGTGATTTATTTTATTGTAGACTATTTTCTTTTTACTTCATGTGACTCAGAATAATTTATCGACAAGTGTAATCTTCTTTTTTTCCAATAAAGCTACCAAACTTTTTATTTTAAACTTTGAAAAAAATTGCTTCCTGATTTTTTGTTACCTGCTAAATACTGTATAAGTGTAGAAATTACAGAGAGAGGAGAGAGGATTCTGTTTGAGAGAGAGAAGAGAATTTGGAATTGAATTTATGCCTTCTGTTATTCTGTTTTTCACACACAATGCATGTTCTGTTTTAAGCTATTTATACACACTTCTATGTCATGTATGTATGCATGCATTGCAATGTATATATGTCATAAACTATCAAATACTGAGACAAATTTATAAAATATTGAGATTCTTAATTAATTCGAGTTTTTGCTAAATTTGTTAGTTAATTATAAATTTTATTGGATTATGATTGTTAAAGGTTATATTTTTCTTATATAAATATAAAAGCAAATGCAATTATAATTTTAGTAAGAGTTTGATACTTGGAAGTTCAAATACTAGTGTGTTTAATTTTCAATATTTGGTATAGAATCTTAGGTTTGCCAATAAATTTGAACCCTAAATATTAAAAACACCATAATAACTTTAAAAATATTGTTACGTGTTATAAAAACAATGTTTAAAGTTCATATTGTTAACAATAATTAGTGATTATAATGGTAGTGTCGAATATGTTTATTTAAAACTATAAAACCATGACAATCAAAACTACCAAAAAATCCAGAAAATAACCCTTGATTCATGAAATTTAATCTTTAATTGGTTATTAATTTTTAATTTTTTTCAATTTTACCCCTGATTTAACCAATTATATCCCTAGGGCTCAATGTCTTTTAAAAAATAGTGATTGACTATGAATTTCTTTAATTTAGATCTTAATTGACCCCCAAACTTTCAATTTCTTGTAATTTATTCATGATTTCAATCAATTGACTTGGTAAAAATTAAATATGATCATGTCTATCTATAACCTAACTTATCTAATCAAGTTTCCAGGTTATACATGCATTTATATTATTCTCTAACGTACCTCCTCAAGTGAAAGCACTTTGAGCTTGAAACTTGTACAGACCCACACTACCTTGTACTTGGTTTTTCATCAAATAGAATGAGGGTGTTGAGATTCGAACTCGTGACCGCTGAGTCAATAATACTCTAATACCATGTTAAGGAACCATCTCACCTTCTTGCGAGCAGGACTAACGTTACGGAATCAGAAGTTTCAAATGCTCATGTTGATTTCGAGTTGCCCAGATCCGAAATTGACGCGAAACTGGGATGTTTGAAGGTGTTTGCAAGAAGTGTGGTGGAGAGAAAGGCAAGAGAATCTGCAGCTACAAAGAGAGTTTTGATGCCCATGAAGCATAGGTGAAGTTCTCTCTTAATTGCTGCTCCGTTTCTCCTTCTTTCAATTCTTTTTCCTATTCATTTTTCTGTTCATTAAAGCTTTGGAACGTATGCCAGGTTCTCACAGGTTTTCAATCTTGATAAAAACTCAACGCCAAGGGTTTGGAATCCAGAACAAAACATTGATGAAATTGAAAGGAACGCGCTCTCTGCGGTAATATGCCTACATTTTGCAATGACTGGTTGCTATTATTATGTATAATTGTTTGCACTTTTTCTGCAGTACATGGAGAGCAAAAACACAAATAAAATAACTGATGAAACAAAAATCATTAACCATAGAGATGTACTCATCCTGGAGAATCAATATAAGAGACTGAACTCAATTTATTCTATTCAATCATGTAACCTTTCCATAATTTATTTTAAACCAAACAGAAGAGAAAGCCTCATATAAAATAGCAAAATGTTATGAATTTTATTTTAATCTAGAATAATCATATGATATTAAAACTTGTAAAAACAAATAGCAGTCTTCATCGTCCCCCTTCATTCTCCACCAACTTCTTAGTATAATAGCTGAATGTTTCCCGGGTATTCTGTTGCAGTCTTTGAAAATTCTAGCAGTCATGGCAGCCATACGCTTAGATAACACAGAGGATCAGATTGAGATTGTACTCTCTTCGTCTCTCATGGGTGCTGTTCCTGCTGAAGCAGATGCTCCTGATCCCCTGGCCTCTAACACATGGGAAGAGGTAATAGTTGGTGTACGCACATCGCTATATATATATATATTCGCTATATATATCACACATGCATCTATTTAAGTGATTTCTGATAGGAATGGAATATGAGGCATGCAGGTTTCCCCAAACGCTACGCTGCTTACACCAGCGCAGTGCAAGTTACTGTGGATGCAGTTCAAAGCAGACATAGCTTATATAGTGAACCAGGCTACATCCGCTCAGGTGCCTTATCATGGTTTCTTTGTTTTCGAAAGTAACCATGTCTGTCAAACATCTTCAGTTTATGCTCATAAGTTGCTATGCTTTCTGAACTTTGAACAGAAACTAATATCTAGCTATACGGGATGCACCAGCACTGTCTTCAGAATTGCATACCATGTTTTATTTTCCAACTCATGAAGTTTCTCATGCTGGAATCTAACTAGCACTCTAACATGTATCCTTGGTATGTTCCTCAGGAAGCTCGTAGGCAAGCTAAAAAGGTGATTAAACAGATTTTAGGGTTAGTGGCATTCGCGATTATGACATTGGTGTCGTACTGGGCCATGGGGACAGCTTCAAACCCGGAGATGGCAGCAGGGTTGAGGAATGTAGGGAAAGCGATGGTACATTTGATGAAAGATATAGGGCCGGAGGTGTTGGCGATCCTGAAAGATGAATTACCGAAGGCGTTGAGCTTCTTAGGACCGCAAATGGTGGCATTGATAATGGCTCTGTTTAAAAATATGACGGAAAGGTGGCAGTGATAATGGTGCTGTTTACAAATATGACGGCAAGGTGGCGATAGGAATTGGTGTGCAGTTTTAAGACTCCAGATGTTGATGTTTGTATCGGTAAACTGTTTGGGTATTTGGAACAAATAAAGAGTAAAATCATTTGATTTAAAGGCGTGAAAACTACCTTCAAGGTATTTATTTGTGTCCCATATAAAAACAGCACCTTCCAGATATGAGTATAAATTAAGTTTTTTAATTTCTGAAAAAATAAGAAGAAAAGAAATATGTTTTTTGTTTATCTTTTTTCTCTTTGTAGAAACAAGTTTATATAGACTTGAAATTTTATAATAAAACTAAGCTCTCTAAATATTTGAAAGAAGAAGAAGAAGAAAAGACAAGAAAGAAAATGATACAAAGACACTTAAATACACTAATATATTATCCTACCTAAACTAGGAAAAACAACTAAAAATCCGAAAATAATAAAATAAATAACAAGAAATTCGGATAAATAGTAAAACTGCCAAAACTGATGATATGATTAGTTGCGATCAAGCCTCCTTTTATGCCTAAACTTTTCCTGTTATTTCATAACTATTACTGAAACTATACACTTGCTAATAAAACAATTATATTTTGAATTAAACTATTCAGTTTCATCACCACAGCAATCTCACACTTGTCTGCCATGACAGCATTCCTTAATAACCTGGTTTGTACTGTAGCATGAAGTAACAAATCACTAATTAAGCTGAGAAAATGAATCATAGCAGTAGTTAAAAACAAAACAGGGATGCCATTTCTTGCAACATATTTTTTACTGATGCCTGTTTCTGCAAAGAAATAGTGTTGGATAAGCTTCAACATTATGGAAAGCCCAAGATATCCTAAACAAGAAGTCTAGGACAAGATAGGCTTGATGTAATCCTAATAGAATTAGGAGTTCTCTAGTTCTAATTGGAATAGGAAATCTCTGCTAGTAAAGATATAAATATCATTGTTGAGCTGTAACAATGATCACAACAATAGCTTGTGGTGTTTAGTTTTGAGTTATTTTCTAAACATAATAAGAGAGTTATTCTTATACACAAGCTAAGAGCCTTGATTTTACAAACTTGAATTGGTATCAGAGCTATAGGCAAATCGATCAAAACAACCTGAAAAACCAAACCATGGGAGACAACACCACTCCCCCGCAGCCAAAGGAAGCCATCCCCTCTTCAATCCAATGCCCCATGCTAAACTCTACGAACTATGCAGTATGGGCCATGAGAATGAGAGTTTTGTTGCGAATTCATAAGGTGTGGGAAACAATTGAACCTGGTTCAAAAGAACCCCACAAGAATGATGTCGCAATAGGATTATTGTTTCAATCCATCCCGGAGAATCTTATCCTGCAAGTAGGCGAACAAGACTCTCCAAAAGAGATATGGGAATCAATCAAAACTCGTAACCTTGGTGCTGATCGTGTCAAGGAAGCAAGACTTCAAACTCTAATGTCTGAGTTTGAAAGAATCAAGATGAAGGACACGGATACAATAGATAACTTTGCGGGTAAGTTATCTGAGCTAGCATCAAAGTCGGCTTCACTTGGACAAACGATTGAGGAACCAAAACTCGTGAAGAAGTTTCTCAATAGCTTGCCAAGAAATAAATTCATCCAAATCATAGCCTCTCTCGAGCAAGTTCTGGACTTGAACAAAACAGGATTTGAAGATATCATAGGCAGACTCAAAGCCTATGAAGAGCGAATTCTCAGTGAGGAGAATCACGGAGAAACACAAGGCAGGCTGCTATACGCAAATTCAGAGCAACAAAGCTTTACAGCACCACGAGGGAGAGGACGTGGAAGAGGATACAAAGGGCACAGAGGGCGAGGCAGAGGAAGATTCAACCCGCAAGAAAGGACAACAGCTCATGGTGATCAAAACCAAACTAGAGAAAAGAAAGATAGATCAAAAGTAATTTGCTATCGATGTGACAGACCAGGCCACTTTGCCTCCACATGCCCTGAAAGAACACAAAAGATACAAGAAGCAAATAAAGTAGAAACGGAAGAAGCCGATCCAAACCCTTTATATGCACGTAAATTGTGTTCTTAAATGAAGAAAATGTCATACCAAAGAAGTACTGAAAACAAACGAAGGAGAAGGAGGAGTTTGGTACCTTGATAATGGAGCAAGTAACCACATGACCGGCAACAAGACATATTTCCTGGAACTCAACGAGAACATAAAGGGGAAGGTGAAATTTGGCGATGGATCCTGCGTTGAAATAGAAGGGAAAGGTTCAATTCTCTTTCAAAGCAAAACGGAGGAGCAAAAACTTGTTGCAGACATCTACTACATTCCCGTACTTAAAAGCAATATCCTAAGCTTGGGACAAGCTACAGAAGCCGGGTGTGATGTAAGGATGAGACAAAACTACTTGACACTCCATGATCCAAGTGGAAGACTCTTAGTAAAAGTCATACGTTCAGCCAATAGACTTTACAAAATAAGTCTAAAAATTGGAAAACTGGTCTGCTTGCACACGAGGATAGAAGACGAGACTTGGAGGTGGCACGCAAGGTTAGGACACATAAGCTTTAAAACAATCAAAGCTATGTCCCAGCAGAGGATGGTTCATGGCTTGCCAGAAATCAGAGAAGAAAACAGATTGTGTGAGTCGTGCTTAGTGGGAAAACAAGCTCGTCAATCTTTTCCAAAAACATCTATGTTTCGAGCCTCTAAACCCCTTGAACTCCTACATGCAGACCTATGTGGTCCCATAACACCACCAACCATTGCTCATAACAAATACATATTTGTTATCATAGATGACTTTTCAAGATACATGTGGTCGATCTTGATAAAAGAAAAGGGTGAAGCGTTTGGTAGATTCAAGGTGTTTAAGAGTCTAGTAGAGAAGGAGCTTGGGAAAACAATCATAACTCTTAGAACCGATAGAGGAGGTGAGTTCACTTCAAGGGAGTTCCATGAATTTTGCGAGAAAAGCGGGATCAAGAGGCATCTCACGGCACCCTACACACCACAACAAAACGGTGTAGTAGAAAGAAGGAATAGGACATTGATGGAGATGACTAGGAGCATTCTCAAAGCAATGAAGGTACCAAACTATCTATGGGGGGAAGCAGTACGCCACTCTACATATGTAATCAACAGAGTACCAACAAGAGCCCTTGAAAACATGACTCCTTACGAATGCTTGCGAGAGAAGAAACCGAACCTAGGACACTTAAAGGTCTTCGGTTGTGTAGCATACACAAAAATTGAAGCTACAAACCTCAAGAAACTGGATGACAGATCAAAAACTCTAGTGCACCTTGGGATTGAGCCGGGATCCAAGGCCTATAGACTTTATAACCCAACAACAAGGAAAATTGTTGTGAGCCGTGATGTGGTATTCAATGAGAAGACGAGCTGGAACTGGAATGAATCAAGTGACGAACCAAGAAGGGATCCGGGAATGTTTTACATGAGATGGGGTGAAGCTGTGGATGCAGGAGAAGGACCCACGGTAACAGTCAATGATCAAACCGAAAGCAATGAGTTCAATGATCTTGAGCATTATAACCATGAAGATAACAGCAGCACGGACGAAGACTCTCATAGCAACCACGACAATGAGAGTAACGTGCACCACCAGCAAACAGAGCAGCCACTAAGAAAATCAACTCGTCAAGTAAGTCAACCACGTTACCTTGATGATTATGTCCTTCAAGCCTCTGTAGAACATGAGAGACTGTTACTCTCGATGAATGATGAGCCAAGTCACTATAGAGAAGCAAAGGGTTCGGCAAAGTGGAGACAAGCATGCAAAGAAGAAATTGATTCTATCAACAAAAACAAGACATGGTCTCTAATTGATAAACCGAGTGAGACAAAAGTTATTGGTCTCAAGTGGATCTTTAAAATCAAGAAAAATGCGGATGGGACTATCAACAAATACAAGGCGAGACTTGTGGCTAAGGGATATGTCCAAGAATCCGGCATAGATTTCGACGAAGTATTTGCACCGGTTGCTCGTATTGAAACTATTCGTTTGCTAATTGCATTGGCAGCATCACATGGATGGGAAATTCATCACTTAGATGTGAAAACAGCATTCTTACATGGAGAATTAAAGGAAGATGTCTATGTTGAACAACCCGAAGGCTTTGAAGTAAAAGGTGAAGAACACAAGGTATACAAATTATCGAAAGCATTGTACGGTTTGAGACAAGCTCCTCGAGCTTGGAACACAAAATTAGATCAAATCTTGAAGGGGATGAGATTCAAGAGATGCTCAAAAGAAACTTCCGTGTATCGCAAGGAAGAAGAAAGAACTCTTCTCATTGTTGCTATCTACGTAGATGACTTGTTTGTGACTGGCAACACTCTCAAAGTCATAAGTGAATTCAAGGCTGGGATGTCAACAAAGTTTGAGATGGCTGATCTCGGAAGGCTCACCTATTATCTCGGTATTGAAGTACAACAAGGTGAAGATGGAATCGAAATTAAACAAGAAGGTTATGCGCGAAGGATCTTAAGAGAAGCTGGGTTAGAAACTTGCAATCCGACTCAAGTACCTATGGAGTTTGGACTGAAAGTGTCAAAGGCACAAGAAGAACCAGAGATAGATCCTACATGTTATAGAAGGAACGTAGGGTGCTTACGGTATTTGTTACACACACGACCAGATTTGGCATTTTCTGTTGGAGTTGCTAGCAGGTATATGCAAAGTCCTCGCAAGTCACATGGTGAAATAATGAAGCGCATACTACGGTATCTAAAGGGAACGGTGGCATTTGGCTTGAAGTTTAATCGTGAAAGATCAAAGAAAATCATTGGGTTTAGTGACAGCAGTCACAATATTGATCAAGATGATGGAAGAAGCACTACGGGTCATATATTCTACTTTGGATCTTCGCCAATTACTTGGTGCTCACAAAAACAGAACACGGTTGCGCTCTCATCATGTGAAGCTGAGTTCATGGCAGCAACGGAAGCAGCCAGACAAGCCATTTGGCTTCAAGACCTGTTAAGCGAGATCACCGGATGGAAGACCGAGCAAATCATCATCAAGATTGATAACAAATCAGCAATAGCACTCACAAAGAACCCCGTTTTTCATGGTAAAAGTAAACACATTCATAAACGCTACCATTTTATACGAGAGTGCATTGAGATGGAACTTGTTGATGTGGAACATGTACCGGGAGCTGAACAAAAGGCGGACATTTTAACTAAAGCACTGGCAAAGATCAAATTTGCAGAAATGAGAAGCTTGATAGGAGTTCAAGACATGACCGCAGCAAAATTGAAGCTTAAGAGGGAGAATGTTGGATAAGCTTCAACATTATGGAAAGCCCAAGATATCCTAAACAAGAAGTCTAGGACAAGATAGGCTTGATGTAATCCTAATAGAATTAGGAGTTCTCTAGTTCTAATTGGAATAGGAAATCTCTGCTAGTAAAGATATAAATATCATTGTTGAGCTGTAACAATGATCACAACAATAGCTTGTGGTGTTTAGTTTTGAGTTATTTTCTAAACATAATAAGAGAGTTATTCTTATACACAAGCTAAGAGCCTTGATTTTACAAACTTGAAATAGGACATCCAATCTGCCCAGAAAGTGTGGTTTGTAGTGTGTAGCATACAAATCACATAAAAAAAAAGCATAATTTATTCAAAATAAATTATTAAAAAACAATATTTTTTATTTTTTCTTTTAAATTAAAAAATAGTGATTTTATATCATTTTCATGTGCTAATGTTAAAAATAATTTTTTTTAAAATATAAATATATCATTTTGATATATTTTTTAATAAAAAATATTTTCAAAAACAATCACAACCATACTCCAAAATAGACACTAAATTTAAATACAAATATAAAGTTTTTAATAACTCATATCGGTTTTATGATTGAACTAAAATCCTTATCAAAATCAATTCAAAATGTTATTATTTTAAGATTTTTTATGACTGAATTTCTAACACCGTCTTGGCTTCTCTTCTCATTCATGGCTTCTTTATTATTGATACGTTAGTTTATTTGGCATTTGTTTATAATTATTATTTTTTTCAATACTTTTCAGTGAGATTTTGAATGAGAACGTTCAAATACAGAAAAACTATTTATTATTATTATTATTATTATGTAAATTAATTTGAAACAAAAGTGAAATAGCCCTAATAATTTTTGTTTGATAAAATAGTTGAAGATAATCACATTACTTAGTCAATAATATATATATAAATTCAAAAAGATTAAAAGATTTAGAGCATCTTTGACCCTGTGTTTTGAAAACGTTTTTGAAATAATTTTAAAAAAATTATTTTTTTATTTTAAATTAATTTTTTTAATGTTTTTAAATCTTTTTCATGTATTGATATAAAAAATAACTCTAGTCACACTCTCAAACAGACATTTAATAACATTTATAACATGGGATGGCTACACCAATTTTAACTTCTTCTTTTTAAAAAAGAATAAATAAATAAACAAAAAATTCTAGAAAACTTAGATAATGCTAAAAAAACAAATCCATAAAACCACACATAAGATTGTTTCACTTTATCTTCTATTGGATTAGATTAAAGAATAAAAAATAAAAAATATGATTATTTTTTTTAAGTCCAATATTTTGTTAGTTATTTAGTAGTGAAGACCAAATTGAATCTTTTGAAAACAATAGGGGTGATATTAAGAAGATTTAAACTACAGGTGTAAAATTGAAAATTGATAAATCTACAAGGGTAAAAATATAGTTTACCTGAAATCAATCTTTTTTACCATCAGAACATAATTAATTTAATTAGCGTTAAATCCACGTTTTCACTAATCACCATAAGAGAAATAGATAAATAAATTCAAAACAATTTCAAAAAAAAAAAAAAAACCTTCAAAGTTTATATATAAAAGCCGCCGCCAGTCAGTTGTCAATCTACTGCTGCAGCTGCTGCTACTGTGTATAAAAAGACAACCGGCACCGGTTGTTTCAGCTTCTGCATTCGCCGCCACAATCTAAAGATGCATACTTGTGCTCCTCATCACTATACCTCTCTAAAGTTCCCTGAACTTCATTGCTCCTCAAAGCTTAATAATTTGCAGGTTTTGCGGTCTTTTGGTTTAAGTAAGAGAAACTTTAAGGTATTTGCAGTGGCTGCTTCATCGTCATCAAGCATGAGTGAGGCCTCTAATTATATACCTGCTGCTCCTATTTTTCTTCCTGAAGGACCATGGCAGCAAGTAAGTTTTGCCCATTATTATTTTTATTGATTTCTTTGTTTGGCTAACATTTTCTAGCTAAAATTTTTTTTTAGTATTTGTTTGTTATTCTGCATTTTCTAGTCTCAAGATGGTGTTAGCACTGATGGGTTCTTTCTGGTTTTGTTCTTGAGATGACTAAAACTGCTAGTGCATGAAAATTATAATGACTTTTTTATTAATTACCTGAACGATTAGTGCTAGAATCAAGATGGGATTTGATCTAATATTTTCTTTTTTTGGTTATTATTCTTGAAAAGCTTTTTGTTAAAATGGCATCTTTATTCGATTTTCATAAAATGGTTACCAAGTTTGCAACTTTTGTGAGAAAAGATTCCTGGGGGAGTAACTGCTGCAAAGGGGTTCAAAGCGGCAGGAATATTTGGTGGATTGCGTGCCAAAGGAGAGAAGCCTGATCTTGCTCTTGTTACTTGTGATGTCGATGCTACAGCTGCAGGTAAGGTTTCACATTTTAGTGGATATTATGTGTTTTACATGTTGTTTTAGACTTTTAGGTTTGAGGTTATGGTGATTATTTTTCTCTAGGTAGATAGGTTAAGCCACTTGAATTGCTTTGATTGCGATAGACAAATTATTGGCATCATGAAAGAAATTAAATTATATGATCTGAGAATTGATATTTTGTTTTCTTTTATCTCCAGGGGTATTCACTACCAACATGGTGGCCGCTGCACCAGTATTGTACTGTAAAAATGCATTAGATATCTCAAAAACGGTAAGCCAGAGTTATTTTTGCTTTTCCTGTATTTAATTGCTTCTCCTTTTCTTTTGTTTCTCTCTCTCTCTTTTCTTTTGAAAAAATGACCTACACTGTCTAGTAGATATGATTCAGATGTTATCTTTTTCACATGAAGTAGTAAATATTAACTTTGAATCTGCGAGGTGTTGCTCAACTATTTTGACATCATTTTGATACAACTTTGTAGGCCATCGGTCACATGCTTTCATGGCATTTTGGTTTTTTGGATTTCAAATGCACTTCAATCCAATACTGTTGTTTTATGTGGACAACTAGCTTTTTTAATACATTCTATTATTATTATTTATACTGTGGTTTTTTAGCTTGGTTCAATTCACTAATCATAAGTTGATGGCATGATTTTGCATCAGGCACGAGCAGTCTTAATAAATGCTGGTCAAGCAAATGCAGCGACGGTAAGTTTCACCCATGTAGCTGAATGGTCCACATGCAATATTGTTATTCATATTTCTGTATGTTTGTCCAAGAATGAACTGGTCTTAGTGTGTAAGCATAGAACACTTAGAAATTCCTTTTGTAATGTCACTTTACTGCTAATATGAGTGTACTGCGTCTTACATTATTAAGATACCTACCGTTCACATCCAGGGTGATGCAGGATACCAAGATGTGCTAGAATCTGCTGGCGCCCTTGCAATGGTACACAGTCTTAGAGTTGATATCTCAATTTCATGAAAATCATGTTTTAACTGAATCCTTATTCACTTCTCATTTTGTTCCTTTTATCCTCAGTTACTTAAATTGAAGCCAGAGGAAGTTTTGATTGAATCCACCGGTGTCATAGGTCAAAGAATAAAGAAGGCATGGATGACTGATTCTGCTGTCAATAAGTTGTTGCTTTCCAAGCCTGCTATGCTACCCTGTTGATATACTCTGTACCGCGCAGCTTATTTTTTGTGATGAACTGTGCAGGAAGCACTTCTAAATTCACTTCCAAAACTGGTTAATTCGTTATCACCATCCATTGAAGGGTACATTTCTACCATCTGTTATTTAGTTTAAAAGTTATGATTTTCCATATTTGATGAACAACCCATCTGTATTTACTCTCTTATCCTTGTTCAGGTGTCGCTTTTATTATATAGATATGTTCTAGTTCTCAGTAATCTCCTCAACAGGTGCTATTTCCATTAAAAAAAAACTGATATTCAATGGATGTGCAGGGCAGGTTCTGCAGCTGTCGCGATCACAACTACTGACCTTGTAAGCAAGAGTGTGGCCATTGAGTCTAAGGTATGTGAAAAGTTGTTCTGAAGGAGCTGGTGTGCTTGCGTCTTGTTGGATGTAAACCACCATAACTTTACTCTGTCTATGTACAGCACTACCGTGACTTTCTCATTCTTTTCCTTTGTCAAATTGGTCTATGCTTTAATACTGGACCATCAACTTAAAGAGTATTCTGTTCTAAAAGAAAAGGGGAGAAACCTTAAGAGTATACAAAATCATTGCTTTAATACCAATGCATCTTATGCCAACTTTAAAAAGAAGGGTGGAGCTTTGAAAAGTGTTCAACAATTATATTATTCATTTGTGATCAGTAAGCATTAATTGTACATATTTTATTGGTGTTCAAAAGCTAGTCCACTGCCTTTAAATGTTACTCATTTTCCACTTGGATGACAGCATTTTTTGAACACAGAACTTTGACCTTTTGAGAGATGCTTCCTAATAATTCATGTTTTTTTAATATGAATCCGTAGCAGAAAGGCAGGCTATTACAGTTTGTTAAATGCCTCAGGTTGGAGGGACAGATATAAAAGTTGGGGGAATGGCCAAAGGTTCTGGGATGATCCACCCAAATATGGCCACCATGCTCGGTGTATGTCTCCTCAACTGCTTCTCTCAATTTTTCTGGGAAATCACACATTATCATTCTATTCTTTGACAATACCATCTTTTGCAGGTTATAACGACTGATGCCCTTGTCAACAGTGATGTTTGGAGAAAGATGGTTCAGATTTCAGTTAATCGAAGTTTTAACCAAATAACCGTATGTTACATTATGGCTATTGTACTGCCTGTGTCTAAAGTTCTTCACTGCTTTCAATAAGTTGCTAGTGTTGAACTGGACCTAGATTTTCTGTGGTCCCTACTCCCTATTGCCTGAAAAACTTAATGCTAAGACTATAATGGCAGGTGTCATTTTTTTTCCCCAGAATTTTCCTGCTATATTAATTAGAGAAATGTTAAGATGGTTTCCGGACTCTACCAAACTGTAGTTGTAGACATTGGTGGCTGACAATAGCATTGTGTACGTACCTTGGTTATGAATTTCTATGTATCCATATAAGACCACATAATTTTAATATTCATTCTGATTTTGTATACTGCTCTTTTATGAGAAAAGTTTCCTATTGTTCTGGTTCTAGTGTGCCTGAATGTCTATCAATTTATGGAGTGTGATCATCATTTCTTTTTTTTCAAGCTCACTCTTATTCATGTTCAGTTTGATTGCAAATGGTAATTTTTATACATGTGATACCTTAGTGTGCACTTGAATTGCATTGCTTCTTGTCTGGCAAGGCTTGTTTTCATTGAAAAGGCAAACAAAGTTTTCTTCACTAAACAATTGGATTGTGATTTTAGTTTATTGGGTTGATTCACACTTGTTTGCTGCAGGTAGATGGGGATACAAGTACAAATGACACAGTCATTGCTTTGGCTAGCGGATTATCTGGATCAACCTCAATATCTAACATAAACTGCCATGAGGCAATGCAACTTCAAGCATGCCTTGATGCTGTAAGTTTGGCTGCCATGCAACTTTTTATTGACCCTCGATGGTTCGGTATTTACTTAATTGCTGAACAACCAAATATAATAGTTTTGTCCATGTTATTTGCTGAACTACGCTTTCTAACTCTAAAATCATTGCAGAGTTTATCAAGCATTCCCTCTTACAGACAATCATTTATTTTATGTCAACTGTACATTATCTATAACATCTCTATCTTTTCCCTTTTCATATGCATCAGTTGATAACCTATTTCTCTGTTCTGTGGCTTTTTTTTATATAAATCAAGATAAATATATTAACCATGTTTTGTGGCTATATCTTCCTTACATAAACTCTCCCTAATTTTCTACAACAATCATGCAAACTTGCTAGGATTTGGTGTTGAAAGGGTTATGGTCTAGCCAGTGATTATATAGGGACCTTATAGTTCATATTATATTGTGTATGTAGTCTAAATTTGCAAAATGAATAAATTCTCAGGTAATGCAAGGTCTTGCAAAATCAATAGCTTGGGATGGAGAAGGAGCTACATGTCTAATTGAGGTTCGCTTCTCGTCTTAAAGATTGTACATACTTGATTAGCCAAAATCTTTAATTACATTTTGACATTAACAGACATCTTAGAGATTGAAGCTAATTTATGCCCAGCATAACATTTAACTAATGCAACACTTGGTTTGCACAAAACTCTTGAAAGAACTGCTCCTGATTCCTATCCCCAGGACATTATGATCTTCCACAATTAAAATATGGTTGTATATATATATATATATATATATATATATATTGAGTGCTTGACAGCTCTGCCCTGGAACAAACCTCATTTATCTGAAAATCGTTGAAAAATTCAGCTAGTTGTGACTTGGCTGTGTAGGTCACAGTAACCGGGGCATAAAGTGAGGCGAAGGCAGCAAAAATTGCACGCTCTGTAGCATCATCTTCTCTTGTCAAGGCATGATATCAGAACTCAGCATCATCCTTTTGATGCATCGATTTCATTATGTCTAACTTGCAGTCAATGATTATACCAGGCAGCTGTTTATGGCAGAGATCCAAACTGGGGACGCATTGCTGCTGCTGCTGGCTATGCAGGAATTCCTTTCCACCAATACAATCTTCGTATTATGCTGGGAGATATTTTGCTGATGGATAATGGGCAGCCACTTTCTTTTGACAGGTGAGAATTGGGCCTGCTTCTGTAAATGAAAACATCTTTTTTATCTTCAAGGTGGTGACTTCTTGTTTTCCATCTTATTTTAGCGTATCATCGCTGACCTTTTCCATTTCATTCCAATTATTGCTGACTGGAGATTTTCAGGTCTGCGGCCAGTAACTATCTTAGGAAAGCTGGTGAGATCCATGGCACGGTTGGAATCTACATATCTGTAGGTAAGCTTCTGAAACATTTGTGGATCATTTACGTACGATGCCTGTATTTTCCTTTTTATTGATTCCCCTACCTGTTCAAAACCTTGAAGATCGGTACCTTGTACAGTCTATGATATTGTTTTGCTTGCTTCCTACTTTTCCGAACCAAAACTTGAAAGTCAGGACCCATTCCACTGCAACAAAATACATGCAATTCAGAACTGTTAAGAAAAAAAGTACAGCAAAGCAACCCATTTTGAAACCAAATCACTAAGCTTAAATTAATAATAAAAATAACTAATTTACACCGAATTTGAACAGATTTCTACCAACCGATGTCACTAAACTCAAATTACTCCTAAAATCTCAATATAAACCCATTCACTACTAGACCAACACCTCATTGGCTAGAACCCACGCTGCTTTTCCACAACAATCACCAGCTTCTGCAATTCGAATGCTGCAAGCCCAAGTCTATTTTTATGTTACTACTAAAAGATCATATGGCTGACCCAAAAGGTTCACAGAGAAAACACAGTACAAAACGCAAAAAAACAAAAAGGGTTTCTTGAATTTCAACCAGAGAATATAACAAAACCAATAAAAAATAATAATGAATGTTTACGTACAGAAGATTCATCGACTAAAATAGATGGCAAGTTCTTCTCAGTTGCAAGAACAACACCGTTTGCCGCTACAACACCAATAAAATAAAATAAAATCAACAAAATAGTATATAAGCAACCATCAACAACACAGTACATTCAGAAATGACAAGAAAATGAAAAAAAGAAGAAGAGAGAGAGCTTAAATTGCAAGAACCTTAGATTCTAAGAGAAGTTTGGCCTGATCGAACGGCAAACAATGCGTGCTCAATCTGTACTAGCTATCTGGTAGGACTGAAAGGTTACCATGACTTTTTTTAAAAAAACAATATAATATTACTTTTATCAAATAATTTTTTTGAAAAAATATATGATTTTTTACCTCAATCTACATGGAATTTTTTTATTTAAAATATATTAAATTGTGTTATTTTTTATTTTTAATATTAATATATTAAAATCATAAAACATGATTTAAAAGAAAAACATTTGCACGTAGGGAATAAAATCCAAATCAACAATATATTACAAATGATTTCAATCCACTCATACAGAAACAGAAGGAGCTACATACAACATTGGATGAAACCCTCCAAGGCTTACAAATTATTTTACATAAGAGTAACGCTCAAGAATTTCACCAAAAAAAACTAGTGGGATGTGAGAAATCTTGTGCCAATCTTCACCCTTCTCCTCCCCGTAACGTTTGCTTAGATTGGGGCAAACTGATAAGCATAGCTCCTGTAGAGGCGCTGCCAAAACATAGTCAGGTAGTGCTCTCAACAATGGGCATCCGAGAATTGTCAACTCTTGAAGTTGTGGCATAATAATGAATATTGAAGTTGTGGTGGCATCCTCTTCTCCCACTCTCCTTTCAATTCCATCCCACTCTTCTAATTCAGAGAGATACTGAATCTCAAGTGTTTTCAATTTCGGGAAAGCAGTGACCCTTGTAATTTCTCCTTCATTTATATTATTGGCATTCTCAACTTCTTCTCTACCTAGAAATCCAGCATCCAACCTTCTCACCCCCAATCTGACTAATTCCAGGCTTTCAAGGTTGGGCAATCTTCCCAACGGAGGCAAAACCTCCAGGTTTCCACAACCACCGAGTCCAAGATCCTGTAATCTGGTTAATGCCATCATCCAATTTGGCAAACCTATCCCTCCGTACCTATTTATGGATAGTCTTTCCAAGTCTGACGGAGGCTGTAAAACTTCAATTAAATTGTCGTCCTCATGGTTGTCGCAGAAATTCAATTCCAAACAAAGCAGGCGCTTCTTATTCTTTATGAGTTGTGCTTCCGCATTGTCTTCTATGCCGCCTCCTCGTAGATTCTTTATTACAAGCCTCCCTCCAATGTGATCTAAGTTTTTTAATTCTCTTAGATTAGCTGCTTTACTTTCATTCTCACCACCACCACACACAATAAAACAATCTAATGTTCGAAGACATGTTAACCTCTCTATTCCCTTTGGCATGAAGGCTACATCTGAACCACTAATAAGGAGATGCCTCAATTTGATAAGTTTACCAATCGCTCGAGGTAATTCCTTGAGAACCCAACACAGACGAACATTTAGGGATTGCAGATTGCATAAATCACACATGGTTTCTGGCAGGGACACCAGCTTTTCACAACCTTCCAAATTCAGGTGTCTCAAATGTATCAATTTGCCTACCTCTTTTGGTATTTCTTTGATTGAAGACTCTGACAGATTCAATGACCTGATGCATGTCAACTGCTTCATTAAATCAGGTAGCGCAGCTTCAAGCCATGGGTCTCCAGTGCTGGCGATCAAGAGGCTGCGAAGACCTTTTGCTCTGTGAATGGAGGAGGGAAAAGAGGTCTCCCTTGACAGCATCATGCTTAAATGACGAACCCTTTCAATTGAAGTCCCCATTGTTGCTTCTCCAAGGTTATTGTCATCCACTGTTAGACATTCATTTTCAGTCATATATTGGGCAAAATCATGCACTATATCATGCATCTTGAATCGGAGATCTTCTCCATACTCTTTTATATCTTGGAAGAAAGAGCGCGCTGCTAAGACTTGAAAGTATTGCTCTCCAACAACCTCCATATCTCTACTTCCAGTCCCCTTCAGGTAACCTTGAGCCATCCACATCTTCACCAATTCATCTTTGCTCATCTCGTAGTCTTTTGGAAACATGGCACAATACAAGAAACATCGTCTTACCACAGAAGGTAAATCGTAGTAACTCAGAAGCAAAGGTAGAAATATTTTTTTTTCAACCTGATCTTTATCAACCTCATCTAGCCTCCATAGTTCGCTAGATAAAACATCTTCCCACTCTTCTCTTGTTCTTTTAGACTGCATTAGACCTCCTAATACCTTGGCAGCTAGAGGCAAG
>CM055437.1:669590-702735 GCA_029228465.1 Salix viminalis
AACATATCTAGCAGAAAAGGAATCTAAAGACTGTAATGCTGAGAATCCCCAACTCACATGTTAATGAATATAATGTCAGCAATTGCCAAAGCAAACAAGGCACTTTGTCTCTCGAACGCAGTGTTGTCCTGAAACAGCACATATCCCAGATTACAAGTAGTACCAAAAATTTTGCACGGTATTGTATGGATCAATAAGTTCACAAAAAGATTTCATATTAAGTTTATCTGGCCCTTCTATAAACATGCATTCACAGCTTGAAACCCAAAAAGGTAATGCGGTTAAAAGGGATTGTGACCATTCAGTAATGTTTGGGCTCAGCATGCGATAACAAATGCAAAAGTTTTGAGATTGGAACCAGTTTGGAATATCACAGGAATTGAAAAAAAAATGCAACCAGCAAACTATTCCCAATACATATAAGAAAAATCATAATCAATACAGCATAAAGCACCCATAAATTCTTATAGATCCTCCCGTTAGTGTTGCACACATGATTTGAGATGGTGAGAAGTGAAACCACAGTAATTTACAAGGAAAAACACGGGGTGATTCCCTACTGTTAACTTTAACAAATCTCACCAACAAAAGGCCTTAAGACGACAAAGTTGAATGATCTATTACAAACAAACAAGGATAGATGTAACCATATCAAACACAACATGTAAACAAGCCACTATTGGCAAAACAAAGCTAAAATAAGAGCACCAACCCACAGCACCAAGTACCTCGCCTCTCGCATTGCTGTCAGTTCCCTCGAAATCCATGGCAACTGTGAAAGGCTTAATATCATTACACCTGGCAATCCAAATGCCCTTGGTTGTTTGACCTCTGAAACATATATAATCAGACTTTCTTCCACTTTCGTTTATACAGAGAACTACAAAAACACAAATTCTCCCACCATCTAAAACTGTAAAACTGAAAAAACCAAAAATATCAAACCTTCCTTTGTACGCATCCAGCATCTTGAAATTGGTACCGAAGACATGATTCATCAGGGTGCTCTTCCCTGTTGACAAAGACTGCGAATTAAACTATACATGCGTGTGATTAAACTTCAGGCTCTAACTGTGATTGCTGTCAATATCAAGTGTATCTCTTAAAAACAAAATTCAAGGGACACGTTTGATGTCATTATCAACAGACCCAAAACCCACAATTTTGCAATCAGCACAGACCTAACTCAAAGCCCAACAAGTTCAATTTTGCCAAATAAAAAAACAGCCACCACATAATCAACTTCACATGAACACAAACAAGGGGTCAGCAGGCAGTAAGAGGTATGAACTGAGAAGAACAGACCGCTGCTTTGTGGGCCAATGATGGCAACAATAGCATAGGAGCGACCGCAGTGGGCAAACCCAGTGGTTGTCATGAAGTCTTTGAGCCCTTCCACGTTGAAGTTTCCATTTCCATCAATCAGCTGCATGCCTTCCTCCATTTTCATTACCGATCGCACTCAAAAAACAGCAACTTCTTTTGAAGTCTTCTTTCCTGTGGTTATGTTTTTTCGAGTACTAAAAAGAAATGGTATCTAATACCATGATAAATTGTGTTAAAAAGAAATGGTATGGTATCTAATACCATGATAAATTATGTTTTTTCGAGTACTAAAAAGAAATGGTATCTAATACCATGATAAAATCAATTGACCCCATTGGATTCCCTTTTGCTTTTGAGTTCTGAAATACTAAAAAAGAAAGGGAGTTACACTTCCTTTATATAAAGTTTGGGTTTTGAATGATTATTTTTACTTTTGAATTAAAAGGTAATTTTTACTTTTGAATTAAAAGGTAATTGTTTTTTCTTGTAGCTTTAATTCTCTTTGATTGTATTCTCCAGAGCTTTAATGAAAAAGAAAATTGGAAAAGAAAATAGCTACAATGAAGTAATGTACCTATCCTTCATCCGCATCAGAACTCTCCCTGGATCTGCTGCTTCTCTTGCCTTCATCTCCAATAAATTTCTGGCATGCTCCCTCAAATGTTGCAATTTAGTGTCGATTTCAGAACTGCGCAAATTGAAACTAACAACATAATCTGAAAACTCTGATACAGCAGCCTCAGTATTGCACTCAAAAAGATCTCTTATTGCTGCCCATGTATCTCTTTCACCCTTCCAATAAGGATTCTGCTCTTCTGATGAGCGCATGAGTTATTTGTTTCTGTGCAAGAGCAAATATCAAGACTTGATAATTTGATTGAGTAGAGTGACATACATAGCACCAAGAACTCTAACAGATTGTGATACCTTGTACTCCGCCATCATTTCTGACAACATATAACAAATAAGTTTTTCCCGGAATTTCGAAGCATTGCACTCACTCTGTTGAATGGCAGCATCTGAAAGAGCATAATATTGGATATAACTTACCAAATCCAGGAAACGGAATTAGTAGATGAAAGATGTTCACCAATCATATGAACACAATTTCAATCATAGAAGGATTAGCAATAATAGCAATATCTTAAAAAGTTCTAGTCACTGCCATTTCATTATGTCCATTAAGCTACTCTTTTACTTTGTTTACTTAGTCAATTGCTTTGTTCAATGAAGTATTCATTTAACTAGCACTAGTCTTCTGGAGTAAAACTGTAGCTTGAGATTCTCTCGAGTACAGAATGCAACTGGTCAACTAAGAAGAGGAGGTGACAGAACACATCATGAGAAAGTTGACTACCTGTTTTACTATTAAAGTAGGGAATGAGACTGTAATAATTGTGAAGAGAAGAGAAAGCCCGATTTCAACCATTGAAAATCAAATTGGAAGAATAAGGAGCTTCTGAAATCGAAGGAATAGAGCTTCTGTAACTCTTTAACTTTCGAGAATCTAAAATCATGTCAAAAGAGTTGAACACATGGCTCTCCCCTCAAACTAAGATGTACATCTACTTTCTAATATAGTTTGTACTGATTCGTTCCCTTTAGGGACTGAACCTCTTCTCCTTCAAATATATGCTTCTACTTTTCATTTCACCAGCAATTCTTTTTTTTTTTTTTTTTTTTTTTTTTTTTTTTGTTTAGAATTATTTTTCCAGTTCGGCACTAGTCACAACCATCATTATTGATCTACCTGTGGATCAAAAAAATACTTGATAACAGTACCTCAACATTTGAGATAATCTTTCTTTGCATTATTGAGTCCAACACTATCACAAGAGAGTTCCTTATTCTTGAAATAAGTACTCAGAATTGAGAACAAATTCAAAATTAAGAAAAGAATATAATGATAAAACAATTGAAAGAAGAGCTGCTTTAGAAGATTATGAAGTCCAAAAAACACCCTTTAGTTTTATGCATATAAAATGCAACAACAAAAGCTGAAAAAATAAAAATTAATATTGGATTCTTAAAAAAGAAAAAAAAAAATCTTCAGTGTTTGGACTCTAAATACCTTGACATCCTTGATCAAACTCAAGCATGCACGATTGGGAACAGAGATGAATTGCAGCAAGATATTCCTGTCCTTCGTTCAGTGACTGTTCCAGGCTAGTTTTGAACCTATTAATTGTGTTCGAATACAAATGCATCAACATGGTATCATAGGCATCGCGTACCACCTACAAAATATTTTGGCACAATTGAGTTGATCACTATAAGAAACTTATAAACACAAAAATACCCACACAC
Organism: Salix viminalis; assembly: GCA_029228465.1. NCBI lineage: Eukaryota > Viridiplantae > Streptophyta > Magnoliopsida > Malpighiales > Salicaceae > Salix > Salix viminalis. Next base: position 673,224 of record CM055437.1, read on the forward strand.
ACACACACAAAAAAAAAGCAAGTAAAATCTTAAAATTTAAATATAATCCAGCACCAAATAAGAGATTTTCAGCTACCTAATAGGGACAAGGGAGGTTAAGAAATTAAAAGGAGGAAATATACACGCTAAGGCCTCACCATCAATGCATTTGACAGCAACCAGTGGAATGCTCTGTCAACTCTGAGATATCTGGATACACCGCCTCATATTGTTGCTGGATATACCGTAATTTTTAGCCTTCACCACCTCATACAATTAAAACTCTACTTAAATATACATCATTAAGAGCTTGTGATTCACAATATCATCATGTAATGATTTATAATATCAGTTACTTTCAAGTGAAAATTAGACAAAGAATCATTAATTTTAACACAAATTATTAAGAGAATTAATTAATGCTCAAATTAATATTAATGCAAAGCTTAGTTCGTTTATACTTGGCAATTGTGAAAGGCTCGATATCTCAATATTGGTGCCTTTGGCCACCTAAATGATGCAGCTGCATTCCTTGCACATGATGAATGAGCAATGAAAGTTTTTCACCAGATTCACTTCCCGTTTATATCCTTTTGTGTCTGAGCATTCAGTATTGGCTCTCTTCACTTGCCAAGGGACAGATATGTCATCTTATTTGCCTAAATTTCTCCAATCAATTCTCCAGTACTCTGTAGAAATTTTCATCTCCTCCTCGGTTTGGTTGCGGTGGACAAAATACATATGCTTTACCCTTATACATATTCCATGACAGAATGTCATTTTTTAAGCATTTATTTTTGATATTATTACAATTTATCTCTGCAAGTCTTTTTATCGATACTGCAAGTCTTTTATTGCTTACTTCAGATGCAGAAGCTCAGTTCAGATGCTCCTTATGTCTCTGGGGGAGGCTCTTTCCTCGGTTCAGAAGAATGACGAATGGTAACGTGTAGATTTATTGTCTGACTCTGAAGTAAAATTGTCTGCAATTAACAACCAAATTCTTAAACCCCAAACACTAAAGATTACCATTATCCAAGGACTAAAACATACCATGACTGAGGCATGTAATTATCCTTAAACCCATGACTGAAGAATGAAGAATGGTAACGTGTAGATTTATTTAAGAATATTAGTAGAGTTTATAAAATACAATAATATAAATGTCATGAATCCTTCTAATCCAAAGGAACAAAAACTAATATAAAACTATACAAGATAAAAATTAAAGATTCAACATAAATATTATCTTTTGAGTGTGAGAGAGAAGAAGGCCAACTTCAAATAAATTAATATAGCAATCAAGTCTTCATAGAGAGAAGAAATTACAATCCAATCAACTAGCTCTCACTTTAAATATTAAATTAAATACTAAGCTCGCCAAATTAATCTAACATTTCTTCCCATACAATAATAATAATATAAAAAAGGTAAGCAATCAATAACAAAACTTGTTGGGTATCCTTTTTTATATTTGTCTTAGGTAGCATATTCAATATCATCCTTGTCACCACTATAATAATAATAATAATAATAATAATAATAATAATAATAATAATAATGCCGTCCTGGAATTATTCCACAAATGATATTGAATATGCTCCCTAACACAAATAATATTCAATATTATCCCCGTCACCACTATCATTATAATAATAATTGAGTATCCTTTTTATATTTGTGTTAGGCATATTCAATATCATCCTCGTCACCACTACCATTATAATTATTATTATTATTATTATTAAAATGATAGTGGTGACGAGGATGATATTGAATATGCTACCTAACACCAATACGATATTGATATAATCCAAATACAATAAACTGGATTAAAATCTGAACTTGATATTCCGGTTTGAAAATAATATGCAAGCATTCCTAAACAATAAAAACTCTGATATTGAAATGTTAAAATAAAATAAAATAAAATAAAAAATACGAGGTCACAGAGGAAGCAAATTATATTCCGGTCTGTCTCGGGCGAAATAATTTACTAAAAAAAGAAAGAAAAAAACACAAAATCCTGTGAAAGAAAGGAATCCTAAACAATAAAAAATCTGATATTGAAATATTAAAATGGTAATGGTGACGAGGATGATATTGAATATGCTACCTAACACAAATATAAAAAGGATACCCAACAAGTTTATGCTATCACCGTTCCAGCAGCCTCCTTCCCTCACACTCTCTTTCTCACTTCATCCTCTCACCGTTCTCTCTGTTTTTTGTTTTAAGAAAATCAAATTAAACAGACAAATGGCAGAGCCACTTATATTGGAGCAGATCAACATGGTTCTTTCTCAACAGGTAATTACTTTTATACAACCTGCAAGAAATATAAAAATGAAGTCTTTTTTTCTTAATTTATATGAAAAATAAAATACAAAGAATTTCTTTTAAGATTCATTTTCTTCCTTCTTGTATAGTGGCAGAGTGCAGACAGATATCATTATAATGATCATATATATATATATAAGAAAAAAATAATCTCAAATGCTCAAATCTAGATTTCGATTTTACTAAACAAATTACTTTTTATTGTTTTATTGATGATGATGATATATCCCACCGTTATAAGTTGTGGTGCCGTTTCCCTAGAATATATCAGTCCCAGATCAGATCATAGGCATCATCGTACATACATGCATGTGATCTTACAAGACAACAAGATGAAATATTTGTAGCATGGGAGGTGGTGTCTTTTTCTTGGTTTACAAGTATATTATTGCGTGTGACGAAGTTAATTTAATATAACAAAATCTAATACTAAAAAAATTAAGAATATAGTTTATTTAAAAGAATATTAGTAGAGTTTATAAAATACAATAATATAAATGTCATGAATCCTTCTAATCCAAAAGAACAAAAAAAAATAATATAAAACTATACAAAGACACCCTATAAAAGAAATTAAAGATTCAATTTAATAAACTGATGAATTAAAAATCAAGGACTCAATTTAATCATTTCATGATTTTTGATGTGATTTATTACACTCAAATTTTAAGTTATTGGTTAAAATCAAAATATAAAATGTTGATAAGATACTATTTGTTTCAAATATGCGCAGCTCTAGTAACTGCAAAGCAATGAATTGCTTTTCTATTACTATTATTTCTCTATTTTTTTGCTATTGCCTATATATATATATTTCATACTCAAATTAATATTCTTATTTCATCGATCAATAACCCCCCATTACTTTGTCTCTCCTTTTTCTTGACACATTCAGTAGTAAGAACAACAATGACTGACGCACTTGTATCCCCAATTTTGGAGCTGTTAATCAAGATCGGTGCTCAACAGGTACCTACTTTAATTTCTACAAATAATCTAATTAACCTAACATTTACAGTATCTTATATATTGATTTCATTATCTTATACACTATCTGTGAATTTGTCAGAAGCTGAATCGGTAGCTTGATTTATATATTATCACATTGCATGTAATTAAATAAATTAGTAAGAAAATAATATATTGTCATCATTCATGTCTTTTTATACGAATACCTTTATAATGATTTCATTTAATATATATTTTAATTCATGCATCCTAGTAAATTTTAGTACAATAATAGTGGCATTAGCGTTGCATTATTTGCGAGTCGTTTAATTTTATTATATGTTTTTTGAATCTAATTAACAATATATATATATATTGTGGAAACATGGAGGTTTTGCCTCTGTTGGGAAGATTGCCCAACCTTGAAAGAATGAGATTAGAAAGGGTGGGGGTGAGAAGGTTGGGTGCTGGATTTTTAGGTATAGAAGAAGTTGAGAATGCCAATAATATAAATGAAGGAGAAATTGCAAGGGTCACTGCTTTCCCCAAATTGAAAACACTTTCTATTTGGGAACTCATTAAATTAAAAAAGTGGGATGGAATTGAAAGGAGAGTGGGAGAAGAGGATGCCACCACAACTTCAATATTCATTATGCCTCAACTTCAACAGTTGGAGATTGTCGATTGCCCATTGTTGAGAGCACTACCAGACTATGTTTTGGCAGCGCCTCTACAGGTGCTACACATACGAGGTTGCCCCAATCTAAGCAAACGTTACGGGAAGGAGGAGAAGGGTGAAGATTGGCACGAGATTTCTCACATCCCAAAAATTACTATTCGTTAAATGTAAAATAATTTGCAAGTCTTGGAGGGTTTCATTCAATGTTGTATTAAGCTTCGTATGTTTTTGTATAAGTGGATTGAAATCATTTGTAAGCTATTGTAAAATAATTTGTAAGCTTTGAGTGTTACTAAAATAAAGGTTGCCAGAGAGAGACTCTTATGTAAAATAATTTGTAAGCCTTGGAGGGTTTCATCCAATGTTGCATGTAGCTCCTTCTGTTTCTGTATGAGTGGATTGAAATCATTTGTGATCTATTATTGATTTGGATATATCTCATCGCCTCTTCAAGAGTCACTTGCATGTTTTTCTTCTAGTTTTGCAGGAAAAAAATTGTAACAAACAAGTTTTTCTTTTAAAGCATGCTTTTATGATTTTAATATATTAATATTAAAAATAAAAAATAACACAATTTAATATATTTATATTTTTTTAAAATAAAGTTATTTGATAAAAGTAATATTATTTTGTTTTTTTTAAAAAAAATATATGTCCCCGTCTTTCTCTCACACACGCTCGCATTCTCCGTTTTTTCTCTCTGCGTCTTCAAGCAATCAACCATGGGTGATAGCCAGTACTCCTTTTCTCTCATTACTTTCAGTCCTACCGGAAAGCTAGTACAGATTGAGCACGCAATGACTGCCGTTAGATCAAGCCAAACTTCTCTTGGAATCAAAGGTTCTTTCAATTTAAGCTCTCTCTCTGTTTTATTTTTCATTTTCTTGTCATTTCTGAATGTACTATGCTGTTGATGGTTGCTTAGATACTATGCTGTTGATTTTATTTTATTTTACTGGTGTTGTAGCGGCAAACGGTGTTGTTAACTTGTTATTGCAACTGAGAAGAAATTGCCATCTATTTTAGTCGATGAAACTTCTGTACGTAAACATTCATTATTATTTTTTTATTGGTTTTGTTATATTCTCTGGTTGAAATTCAAGAAACCCTTTTTGTTTTTTTGCGTTTTGCACTGTGTTTTCTCTGTGAACCTTTCGGGTCGGCCATGTGATCTTTTAGTAATAACATAAAAATAGGACATGGGCTTACATCATTCGAATTGCAGAAGCTGGTGATTGTTGTGGAAAAGCAACGTGGGTTCTATCCAATGAGGTGTTGGTATAGTAGTGAATGGGTTTATATTGAGATTTTAGGAGTAATTTGAGTTTAGTGACATCGATTGGTAGAAATCTGTTCAAATTCGGTGTAAATTTGTAGTTTTTATTAGTAATTTGAGCTTAGTGATTTGGTTTTAAAATGGGTTGCTTTGCTATACTTTTTTTCTTAACAGCTCTGAATCACATGTATTTTGTTGCAGTGGAATGGGTCCTGACTTTCGAGTTTTGGTTCGGAAAAGTAGGAAGCAAGCAGAACAATATCATAGACTGTATAAGGTACCGATCTTCAAGGTTTTCTTTAGTGTTTTGCTTGATGTCATCTTATGAATGGGATATGTGCATCCTTTTGATGCCTCTAAACAAACTCATGTATATAATTCGTCTAATGCTTGATAACCTGGTTATTATAATATATCTAGAAAGTAGTTATTGAGGTTGTCTGTATTACAAGACTTATTGTTAGTTGTCTTATTCCCAATAATGCCATTCTGACCCCCAAAATAGCTGAATTTAGCATGAAATTCAAGAGTTAAATATCCGTTTACTATTTTATATTAGTTCATTGTCATCTTTTGTTGTTAACCGTGAAGGTTGTAACTTGTGAATTTTATGATTGCATGAACCAATTCATGTCACAGAACTTGTGAGGGAAACTGTTGTTGTCATGCAAGAGTTTACTTAATCTGGGTACTGGAACATCTTGTATACAATCGAAGTGTTTCAGTGGTTTTAGTTGATTTCCTCTGTAATTAGATCTGAATTTCAACTTCCAAAATTCATAACCTTATCCCTTATTCTAATAACCCAACAACTCTCTTTCTATGTTCCTGCATCAGTATGTCAACTCTTCATGCTCTTATTCTTGAAGTTTGAAAATACCCATCCTTGCCTTTTGGAGTATCTTTGCTACTCTCTGGTTTTGATGTCAAAGGTCTACGGCTGTACGAGGTATCTGGATAATCCACTGCAGACTATGTGGTAGCCCAATATTCTTGAAGTTGTAGGCCTTTGTGGCTATTATGCACCCTTCTGTATGCCCAGCGTGGTTGATAACTTTTTGACCTTTTGTTTTCTTGGTTGATATTTGGATGGATTATGACTCACTTGTGTTGCTGTTTTAAAAATATGTTAGACTCTTGCACTCAAATCATAGCTCTTCTGATGATGTTATGTTTTGTATTTGTTTGGCTAGGTCGACCCATCAGGTTCCTACTTCTCATGGAAAGCCTCAGCAATGGGGAAAAATGTTTCAAATGCAAAAACATTTCTTGAAGAACAGGTATTTATTTGTTTTTGGTACCATGAAATGCATTGATTCTGCAAAAACTTCTAAACATCTTCGTGGGTTCTCCTAGCTAGCAACAAATGTGTTTCCACCTACAGCCATCAACTGCCACACATACATATTCTTCATTCAAAATTCACGCTACCTTCAATTTTCAAGTGCTAACTTACTTTGTGCTACTCCCCTCTCTCTTTATATAATTTATTGTACTTCATCTTTCCCATCCAAGAAGAATTGGATTGTCTTTTTTTTTTGAAAAAAAAAGAAAAAAGAAAGTGAGAAAAAAAGAATTGAATGGACAGAATCATGGTAAATATTGCGGTTTTTTGTCCACATCTTCATTTGATTTGAACAATTTTTGTTTTCCCTAACTTAATTTATGCTCTGTAAATACACTAATGATATGGAGCTTGATAATGCTGTACACACCGCTATTTTGACACTTAAAGAGGGGTACATCACTTTAAAATTTCCTCCACGTTTTATTTTTGAATTTGAGCAGTGGTGTTTCTTACAAGGTTTGGTATATAAAAAGTATAAGAAAAAATTTCAGTAGGTTTAATATACTTGTGCCATGCACTCGCACCCGATTGATTACATAATTGATTGATTTACTTGTAAATTCAGCCATTTAGGTGTTGCGATTTTCTTCCACACGTACTGAGTGTTGTAGGAACAATGAATTCTGGGTAACAGTAGTCTAGCTGGGGTCTTCAGCCTTGAGAACTTAAATTGGCTCTCAACACTTTAGTTAGTGGTTCAGGAGATATAATTATGTGAGTTACTGTTTAAGTGAATGAATGAAAGTTTCTCAACCCAGTGTCAATCAAATGTATTTCTGGGAAATCAAAAGTTTCTTAATTGATTGTTTATGTTTGCAGTTTTGAAGGGTAGATTTCTGGGGAAAACATTGAAACTGGGAAAATTGGTGGTGACAAGCAATTCAGGCATGCTCTTTCTTGACCTTAATCCATACTAAACTTGGTAATAGTGTCATGTAATTTCAAGCTGAGGATGAGTTCCAGAAGTAACTTGCAGGATGCACATTTTTGTTAACACAGTTCGTAACTAGATAATATCTGATATCTAAAATCCTTTGGATCTCACCAATGTCATATATGGCCTTCCACATGTGGTTTCAGTTTTGAAGTTCTGGTTTTCACGCACACTTGCTCTAGTTTCAGTCTGACAATTTACGTGAGACTCCCTTAAAATGGCCAATCCACTCTTTCTTTAGATGTTTAAGCTTCCTTGGAAGAAGTTATGTGTGATATATCCCTTGTGATTTCTTAACTGCAGGGTACTCACTCCAGCCAAAATTGATGATTATTTGGCTGAAGGAATAGACATTGTATTTTTTGGCTCAAGTGGAGTTCTTCCCTGTCTTGACACCAATCGAGATACTAGTGTTACTTTCCTTTGGCATTTGCTCGAATCAGCTGCTTTTAGCCGAAGTTTCTATTAATTCCAAGTTTGTATAACTGTAATGTGGAAATGTTATAAGGCTTCTCTCCAATCTTGGATGGCTCCTAAAGTTTTGCATCAATATGATTTCCTATATGATACGTTTGTTTGACAGGGAACAGAAAATTGGTCTTTTCAATTATATTTATCTCCACTCAATGCTTGCTTGTTATGTGGCTCTGAAGAGAGAAAGAGAGGGACCATGGAAGATGGATATCGATGAAAATGCCTTAATTTTTCAGTTTACACCATATTTTCGATTTCATCAATTTGATCCAAAAGTTGTAGCCAATTTTTCCCATCTTAATTGCAGCCAAAAGTGTTGTTGTAAAAATGGAAATGCATATCACAACCCTGTCGATATCTAATGAGTGGTAACCCATTTTAACAGCAGTTGTCGCTTTTAAACATGGAAACTTCTGCTAGTAACGTTGAATTGCAACTCCACCAGCACTTCATATCTTATAGTCTGAGCAATGCCACCGCTAATGCTGTTTTAGCAGAAAGAAATATAAAACATTGCCAGAAGAGTCAGAGTGTCTATAGTTCAACTCCATAATCTTCTGCATCAGCAACAAATATAAAAGATCATTGCCAGAACAGTCAGAGTGTCTTTACATCAACTGGTTTTTGTGGCTAATTAATAGGTTGCTCCTTCAATAACTAGTTTGCAATTTTGGCACATCAACTTTAATGTTTGTCAGGTCTGCCATGCCATTAATGAGAAGCTTTGGCATAGAAAAAAAAAATCAATAGCGTTCTAGTAACATGGTATGTGCCTTAAACTCTCATCTGGGAATTGAAAGACAACATCAGATTATTTTATTTATTTATCTTGAAAATATTATTAATTTATATGTTTTTGACATATCCTCTATGTGAATGGAGAGGCTGAAATCAATTTTAAAAATTATCTCAATTTTAAAACAATTTTAAAAAAACATGAACTAAATCTAAAGAAAAAAATACATTAAAGAACTATTTTAAAAAATTAAAGGGTCGGACATGGAAGGAAGACAAGAAGAAGAGAGAAGAAGAAGAAGAAAAGAGAGAGCAGTTGATTTTCCAAAGTTTGATGGTTTCGGAGTAGAAAAAAAAATACGTTTCGATGTGAGAACTTTTTGACAGATGATACTTTTGAAGTCGTCAAGGGTTAGCAAACCTCCATTCACATAGAGGGGGGGATTTGGAAAAAAATTATATGGGTTTGATGGTATAATATTAATGTAACCATTGCAAAATAAATAAAAATATTGTGAATCTAGTTGGGCTAATCGAAAAATATATCCTGAATCTTGCAGCCAACCTAGTAGATTTTGAATTTTGCGAAGCTTCACATAGCTAGATAGGGTCTGTAGGAGCTTAATTCAAGACTTGGTTTCTAGCATGTAGCGGTTACAAACAGTTGAATACACACCATTTTCCCACCTTCCCTCTACATAGATCTAGTCAGAAGTTAAAGAAGGCGAGGAGAAGAAGCTTTTGATGATCAAAAGAAGTCGTTGCTGCTTACAGCTTTAACAGATCTGAATATAAAAATAATCCAAGAAAGTGATGTAGAAAAAAAATGGTGTTATAAAGCTTCAAGATGAATTTATTCAAATCTTTCAACCAGGTGGCCATTTCACCTGTCTTCCACCAAGGACATGCAAATGCAAATGATAGACAGATTGACCTGGAGAGAGACAGAGTGGACTATCAGCACATTAATGGATATGAACTTACAAGCATCGGGACCGTTGTTGATAGCAACACGAAATTCATCCATTCGTTTGAGCATGCAAAAAGTAATTTCAATGAAAAGTCAAAGTTGTTGAATAAATTAATTTGTATGAGCATGAGTCCATGAAATCATAATAAATGAAACACGACCATTGCCAACCTTCCCAGGCTCTGTTCTTTGGAATGACCACAACATGAACGGGAGCCTGAGGGTTGATGTCCCTGAATGCTAGGACCTCGTATACAATGGATGACGGAATTTCCTTTGCTATAATCTTGTCAAAACTGAAAAGTAATGGAAAAACTGTTACGAAAAATACACCATAATCTTCCAGAACCATCATCCCAAAACTGATCATCTCAGCGAGGTGGTCAGACTGGTTGAAACCTAAATGCACCATGTCAGGAAAGTTGGTCCTTTGAATCGTGCTTTTAGTCTCCTCGAGTGAGAGAGAAAGCATGAAGCAGAGTAATTAACGTAAACATGAGGCATATCGTTAGTTTTGGACTTGAAGCTTTAAATTTTGATGTTTCAATTTATTAGACAGAGTAATTAATGTAATCATAACTGAAATTAGTGAGCATCTTTATAATTCTACACTAAGACTTCTACCCTAAACAAAAGGATATTATCTAAAATAAAAAAAAGGATAATCGAATAAATGCTCCTTGTTTTAGTTCTTCTAGGTACTTGTGTAACCCCATGGATCTCGATTTTTCTTGAACCACCATCTATATATATATATATATATATATATATATATATATATATATATATATATATGTATATATGTATGAATATGTATGTATATGTATGAATATGTATGTTTCTCGAGTTGGATTTTCATGGAATCACAACTCCCATATTCTGGCTTCAAAAACGAAGAAAACAAACATATTAAAAAACAGAACATGTACACATAGTATACATACGTATATGATTGGAAATTATAGAGCACTCTCCAATCATATACGTGTAGGAAAATTAAACCTCTGTAATGTTTGAAAACAAAGAATTCAACTTTTATTTCCTTGTACAATTCTTGCCTTTAAATAGGCATTACAAATATATCAGAGTTATTACAGCAATATATTCTTACTATATATATACACACGAATTATGGAAAGAACATCATGACATCATGATCTGGGCAGCAGATCATGATTCTTGCATATTTGATTCCATGATCTCTGCGCTTGCAATATATTTGATTCCATGATCTCTACACTTGTAGTATCTGCATTAATCTGCATATCCTTCATCATCCCCCCTCAAGCTCAAGGCGGGACTGGTCCGAGGCAGAGCTTGTCACGGTTTTTGGCAAATGTTGCAGCACACAGTGACTTGGTGAAAATGTCTGCTATTTGGTCTGGTCCAGGGATGTATGTCAAGGAGAGGGCACCACTGGCAACTCGTTCACGGACAAAGTGCACATCTATTTCAATGTGTTTGGTATGTTGGTGAAACACTGGATTTTTAGCCATATGGATGGCACTAATATTATCACAATGGAGCTTAGGAGGTGGGACACCTTGACCAACATTGTTGAGTAAATGAACAAACCACATGAGTTCAGCTGTTGTGGAGGCTAAGGCACGGTACTCGGCCTCAGCAGTTGATCTGGAAACCGTGGCCTGTTTCTTTGCCCCCCAAGATATCAGATTGTGACCCAAGAAGATAGCAAAACCTGTGGTGGAACGTCTATCATCCCTACACCCAGCCCAGTCTGCATCGCAGAACCCACGAAGTTCATGAACAGAGTTGCGATTGTAGTGAAGTCCAACATTGAGTGTCCCCTTTAAGTATCGAAAGATCCTTTTAGCAGCGATGAGATGAGTATCATGAGGTGTTTGCATGAAGCGACAGACTTGGTGGACAGCAAAGGAGATATCTGGTCTGGTCAAGGTGAGGTACTGTAACGAGCCAACCAAGCATCGATAGTGAGATCGGTCATTTAAAGGGACACCATCAGTGGCAGACATGGAAGCACCTGATGCTAGGGGAGTATTGACAGGTTTGGCACCATCAAGGCCAAACTTTTGAAGAAGAGACAGCAGGTACCTTGTTTGAGTGACTGTGATGGTGGACTCTTCTCGGTGAATCTGTAGACCGAGAAAGTAGTGAATGTCACCAAGGTCCTTCATGTGAAACACTGCAGAGAGGTGTGCAATAAACTTTGCAATTTGTGATGAAGAGTTGCCTGTTAAAAGAATATCATCAACGTAAATGAGCAATAACAGAATTTCAGATCCTTGAGATCGATAAAATAAGGATTGATCATACGGGCAACGTGTAAATCCCATCTGCTGGATATAGGTACTGAATTTGAGGTACCATGCACGTGGAGCTTGTTTCAAGCCATATAAGGCTTTATGAAGATGGCAAACATAGTCAGGATGAGAGGGATCTTCGAAACCTGGGGGTTGGGCCAAAAACACTCGTTCTTGTAGATCGCCATGAAGAAAGGCGTTGCTGACGTCGAGTTGTCTAACAGACCAGCCATGAGACAAGCCAATGTTGAGAATTAACCGAATAGTGCTAGGTTTAATAACTGGACTGAATGTTTCATCATAGTCCAGTCCTTGTTGTTGTGCAAAACCACGAGCCACTAGCCGGGCTTTATATCTGTCAATAGAGCCATCAGATCGTGTTTTGATTTTGAACACCCATTTGCTGCTAATAACATTCATATGTGATTGTCTAGGTACCAAGGTCCATGTCTTGTTGATGTGAAGAGCATCCATTTCAGCTTGCATTGCTTGAAGCCATTTCGGATTTTGAAGAGCTTGTTTAGTGGATGATGGCTCTTGTGGTTGTGCAGCCAGATCAGCAACAAAACATGCAGGAATTGGATGTCGTGAGGACATAAATGCCTTGGGTTATAGATTACCTGTTTGAGCTCTTGTAACCATATGATGTCTTCTTAGAGGAGCTGGAAGATGGGATTGCTGATTTGAAGACAGAACCAAGCGGTCGACCGGATCAGTTTGGTCTTCCAAGCGGTCGACCGGTTCAGTTTGGTCTTCCAAGCGGTCGACCGGTTCACCTGGACTGCTAGATAGAGATGTTGATTCATCTGGGACAATTGCTGCACTTTCATGTTGGGCAGTGCTTGCATCTTGATCAATTGCTACCGGAATGTGATGAGTGGTTGATGTCCCTGCTGCACTCTTCAATAGACTCAGAATTTTCCTTATCTTAAACAACTGGGAAGTATTTGTATCAGTTTGCTGCATACATTTAAATGAAAAATGTGACTCATTAAATTTTACATGTCGTGAAATGTAAAACCGATTTGTATGAGGTTCGAGACAAAGATAGCCTTTATGATTGGTTGAATAACCCATAAAGACACATCGTGTGGATTTAAAATCCAATTTTGATCTGCCGAATGGTGCAAGCAAGGGATAGCAGGCACACCCAAACACTTTCAAAGAGTCATAAGTAGGGGCAGAACCAAAAATCATTTCATGAGGGGACTTGTAACCCAACACTGTAGTGGGAAGACGATTGATCAAGAATACTGCAGTACGAAAAGCTGCAGTCCAGAATTTGGTTGGAACCGAAGCATGTGATAACAGCGTTAATGCTGTTTCTACAATGTGCCGATGACGTCTTTCGGCTAATCCATTTTGTTCTGGTGTTCCTGGACATGAGATTCTGTGAATGATGCCGTTAGATTTGAACAAGTTTTGCAAGCTTTGATTAACAAACTCACCACCTCCATCACTTTGGAATATTTTAACGTGCAGATCAAATTGAGTTTCCATTTGCTTGAGAAATAAAGGCAGTATTGTAGCTACTTTAGATTTTCGATGCATAGGGAAAAACCATATATATCTGGAATACTCATCAACAATAACTAAGTAAAACCAATTTTCATCATAAGAAGTAGTAGATGCAGGGCCCCATACATCTGAATGTAGTGTATGCAGAAAAGAGGTAGCATACGATTTTCTGGATTCAAATGGCAACTTTGTTGATTTTCCCAAAACACAACCTTCACAGAAATTATTTTGTTTGTCCATAGATGCTAAACATAATTTAGTAAGAATGCTAGCATGAGGGTGACCCAAACATGCATGCCACAAATGGCTAGACACTTTATTTGCAAGAAAACTGACTGGAGCCGTGGAGAGTTGCTGCAGATTGATCGGGTATAATCCATCCTTCACAAAGCCTTTAAGAAGTACCTGCTTCGTCTTCATGTTCTTAAGAATAAAACCCCATGGATAAAACAGAAAATAGCAATTATTATCTCTTGTGAATTGTGACACAGATAACAGTTTCTTCTTGATTTCAGGCACCACAAGAACATCATTTAACTTGAGTTTAGTGGTGGGAAGAATAATGTGTCCAGTACCAGTGATGGATAAGTCTTGACCGTTGCCAACCATAACAAATTCATGTCCAGGATAAGAAATAATACCTTGCACTTCATTTGTGTCAGATGTCATGTGCTGGTTTGCTCCTGTGTCAGAATACCATGGCTCCTCTGTGGTTTCACCAATCTTGATTGCAGCAAAGGCTTTGTATTGATCAGCTTCTTCTTCAGGCGCAAAGCAGCCATCTGCTTTGTGATTTGGTCCCCCACATCGAAAACAGGTGATGCCACCACGTCCACGATTATTGTTGTGTGGAGTTTGTTTCTAACGAATTCCAGTGAAGCTTCCACTTTGTTGGGGAAAACGAGTTTCTCTTGCTCGCAGTGAGGTGCTGTTAGTGGAATGTCTTCCAGTGAAATTACGTTGATTGCGGCCACGAGTACCATGATTCATCCATGGCTTTGGATTATTACGGCCACGATTTGTATAGAAAGCCATAGAAGGAGCAGTTGTTCGTGCTCCTTGGATTCGAATTTCAAAGTCACGGAGTTTCCCAATAACTCCTTCAAGAGATGGAAAAACATCTCTAGCATTCAACGCTGCTACTATGGGATCAAATTCTGACCCTAATCCTCGCAGAATACAGATGATGAATTCATCATCATCCATTGGTTTCCCTGCACCACAAAGGGACGAAGCCAAGGATTTTGCTTTATGTAAGTAATCTTCCAATGAAGAAGTACCTTTTGTCAGTGTTTGTAGTTCGCCTTTGATTTGTTGAATGCGATCTCGAGTGTGAGTACCATACAAGGTCTCCAACACTTGCCATGCGTCATGCGAAGACTCACTATTGATGACCTGAGACAGTGGTCCATCAGATAGGGAGCTGTTGATCCATCCCAGGATCAATTGATCAGTGCGCAGCCACACTGATGCAGCTGGATTTGCTTGCAACACACCACTTTCACCAGTGATTGTTGATGCTGGGCAGGGGACTTCATTCTTCAAGTATCCCAGAAGTCCATACCCACGCAAGACAGGAATAACCTGTGCTTTCCACAGAAGATAATTGTTTGAAGTCAATTTGATAGAGACATCAGGCAGATGTGATTTCGGAAGTGAAATTTCAAGAGAAGTTGCAGAGTTCATTGTTTCAGTTGTGGAAGATGATGCCATAGCAATAGAGGGCTCTGATACCATGTAGGAAAATTAAACCTCTGTAATGTTTGAAAACAAAGAATTCAACTTTTATTTCCTTGTACAGTTCTTGCCTTTAAATAGGCATTACAAATATATCAGAGTTATTACAGCAATATATTCTTACTATATATATACACACGAATTATGGAAAGAACATGATTCTTGCATATTTGATTCCGTGATCTCTGTGCTTGCAATATATTTGATTCCATGATCTCTGCACTTGTAGTATCTGCATTGATCTGCATATCCTTCATCACCTACTGCCTCCTGAGAGCTGCTTCCATCATTGATCGGAATGATTTCTGCATCCTCAAAATAAATAACGAGTAGACCATCATATTAGCTTCATTTGGCAAAAATAGCCAATCACTGATTCAGCTGAACTCGTTTCTGGGCAAGCATTCATGATAAAAACTTACCTTTGACCATTTGCAGACAGCTACTCGAGTCATTTACAACAAATAGTTTCTGATCATCCCACGTTGATAACCTGAAACTCACTGCAAAAAAAACCATTGGAAGTTGGAAAGAACAGCACCAGATGTTTTAAAATTTATATCTTCATCCAAACATGTTCGTATGGAAACAACTCTGATAGCTGAAGTGCAAGAACAGTGGACGACTTACAAAGAGGTAGAGAACCCAAATAAGGGTTAAAGACGGTGAAAAAACTGAATGTGATGAGCAAGGAAGCAGCCAACGCCCCATAACCCAATCTCTTTCGGTCCTGCTTTCTGAAACTTCTGACAAGTAAAATAGTATTATACATTATTCTCACCCCTGTAAGCCAGCCCTATAACCAGGATTCCTGATGCTAAAACACCTTTTTGCAGGCATAAAACTATCCTATATCATTGATTGATGGAAGTGAACAAAATCTGTACAAATCATCTTAACTAGAACCTGCTCTAAACCAGCTTAATAAGTTCATGAACTGTTACAGCTATATAAATGAAAATTAGTGGCAACTTTTAAATTCGTTGAGATTTATAATTTATTAAATAAAATTGTAGGAAGATTGTCCAAATGTATGAAACTATTTAATAGATAATCAGTGGCATTTGAAAGGGACGTTTAACTTGTGTGTCACACATCTCCTTCTATGATCGTTGAGCAGGTTTTTTCTTGAAAGTCTGATAATATTTAATTGAATTTGGATGGTATACAGGAACTAACTGAAGATTCAGAACGAACCTTCAAATAATATTAAATAGTCTTGCCTCAAGCAAGTTAACCTCTCTTGCTGTGTTGTTACTACAATCTTGCTCGACATCAACGTAAGAACATAAGATTAAATAGTTTTTGAGCTGAATTAGGTGGACAAAGAGGCAGTAGAAGAAGAAAATTCATCGTTGAAATCAAAACATTTGAGGATCATAATCATTTGTAGTTAGCACATCATCATCAACAGCATGATTCAACCATGAAAACAGTGATGCATTCACTGCATTTGAGGATCCGCGATGCAAGGACTAAATTAAACTTGAAGTATTTAGTATATTTTTTGTAGTTTTCGGGGAATACATGTGTTCTTCCCCTGTTTTTTGTGACATTTTAACTAGGTTTTTTTAATGATAAATAAATAGCCATCCGTGAATGGGATAATCAACCACCTTCCATTCTTTATCTCCGTTACTTGTATATTATTATTAACACAGAAATGTACACCACACCTAACTATAATTCTATATTTTAAGACGAGCAAACAATTATCTCTTAAAATCCCAAGTGGTTAGCATATCATAATAAATTCTATGAATTATTGTCGGTCTAATTAAATAAATGTGTCATTAGGGAAAAAGACAAACATATGTATTAACTACAATTTCCCGTTGAATAAATATTTATTCATATTTTGTAGGAACATAATTTGGGTAAATAAATATTATTGAAACAGCTTTTATTAGCATCCCGAATTTGGCTAAATAATTCACGACAAGTGTTTTTGTAAGTGTGGTTGAAGTTGTTTTTGAAAATAGTTTTTGTTAAAAAATGTATTAAAATAATATTTTAAAAAAATAATTTTTGATATCATTACATGAAAATGATCTATGAATACCAAAAAATTTTTTTTTTTTTAAAAATCAATATTTTTAAAAATATTTTTGAAACACAATGTTGTTAAATTTCAGTCTTGTATTCATGTTCCATACATTCAATGCTCTAGTGTGCAGGTATTAATAGTAGTGTATACTTTCTGTTACACTACCAAACAATACACACACAAACTTAGCCTAACATTACAATACAAATACAGTTATACCAAAATAAAAAAGATAACAGCTATATTCTATATTGTACTATTTAACAAATGTCAAACAAGACACAAGTTAGGCTAACTCTGTAATAATGAATTAAAAATAATAATAATTAAAGTTACCTGTTATACACACACACACACACATATATATATATATATATATATATATGTAACATACCTAATTTTAATTAGTTTTATACTATAATAGATACAGTAATGTAGATACAAAGTGTTAGATTATGTTTATTATTATTGGGAAAAGAAGAATGACTTTCGGGATTCCAAGTGACATAGATGCCATGAACTGTCATCGAGACGGGTTGTAAAAATTAATGGATCAGTCACCAACTAGATTTTCTAAGGTTGGAATCTAGAAGAAGAACAAAAAAAACACTTAAATCTGGTCATCAAAAATCAGGTAAACAAATTGCTTACCTTTTTTTTATACAAGGAAATATCACTATCCCGGACTTTTATAAAGGATACATGTTTTGACTTGAACTCGAGATTTGTTGTGTAGATTAGAAGGTTTTTGCTTAAACTCTAGGGTGTTCATACAAAAAGGTTAATTATTTTGTAAATTCAAGGGAAATTCATCTAATCTACTCTTGCAAATTATAATTTTTAAGACTTCAGTTCAAGTACTTCTAAAGATATACATGTTATAGAAGAAAAATAGATTCACGATCAATTTATTCCATATTTACAATTCTTTTAAATTAATCCTCAAATCAATCAATAACAATGACGAAACCCACTGAGCTGTGAGCCACTGTGATCCTCTATTTCAGCTACTTTCAGCAAACAGAAGCTTCAAATTATCCATACCTATAGCAGAACACAATCTTCCACTACCAGCACAACCCTATATAAGCAACGTGAACTCTCAGTAGCAGAAATAAAATCATTATTTTAGTATCATCACTTCAGCTTCAGTGAGAATTTTAGTGAACTCACGGGTTCCCTTTTTACATGATTTTCTATGTATCTGCTATGTTTTTGGGTTTTTTTTTAATTCGAGTAAACCATACCACTCGGAAAACATACTTTGTGACTCAGGTAAGTGAATAAAACCCCGGCTATTCCACGTTTTTATAAGAAATGAACGTCCTGATTCGAACTTCGAGACTTACGGTGCAAATCTCTCTTTTTGGTTTGCTAAAAAGAAAAAAGAAAAAGCTTACCCCATTTTTGGTTTTGGTTGAATAAAAAAGAAGCTTGCTTTGTTTTGATTTTTAGGCAGTGTTGGATTTGGGTGTAGCATTTCTAGGCCTTTTTTTCATGCAAGGATTCTGGGCACGAGTCACCGCAAGTTCATTATATCTACTACTTTGATCTTTCAAAATCCAAAATAGAGTATTAGTTTCTGTTTGTACGTAACGGCTAGGCTTTTAAAAATATTGAGTCATTTTCTTTTCAGAGGTTAAGTTTTTATTTTAAAGATAGATGGCCCACGAGTTTTTTTTGGAGGAGGCTGCCATCAATTGTGGGCCGAGTTTGGGCTCTTAGATTTTTCTCACCCTCCCTCTTTTTTTTTGAATTTTTCTTCTCTTTTTTCACATGTATGTAGACAACTATTTAAAAATAGGTAAAATATTTGTTTTTGGTATGTTGTTTTCTTCCTCTTCAACTTTGATCCTTTTGTCCAAATATTTTTTGATATTTCTTATTTTTTTTTATAAAACAAAGTACATTAACGTCAACTCAAAAAAGAAAAAAATCAATGATTTGAAAAATAAGGTGTTAAAAAGTTAAGCATGTTGAAAAAAACATTTAAAATTTAAAAAATAAAATACATACATCAAAAAACATATTTTTTAGTCTTTTGTTGTTTTTTTATTTTTTTTTAAAAATACTTTAAAAATATGGTCAAAATTGGATAGCAAAAGGGTCAGTCGTAGATTCCAACAAATTTTAAATATTTTCCATATAGTACTGATTAAGGAATTGTTATTAATATAACAAGTCTTATAGTTGCCTCAATAAGGTCAAACAATGTATTTCGAACTTCCATGAGCCTTTTAGAGTGTAAAGGATAGTCTAGGATATCTTCGAAGAATCTTATGATTTTTTCATCAAGATGAGGCTTTTTATAATGCAAATTCTAATGTAATTCATGCTTGAAGACAATTTATGTCAACTTTGTTGTCTCTACGTTAACAACTCTAAGTCAGGTTAAAGCCCTATAAGATAAATTTAGGTATAGAGTGCAAGATTGTCAAAATCACAATTTTGACACGACACAGAAGACGCTTCCGAAACTCAGATCGTAAGATCGGATCGTAAAATCGTACATGAAATTTTTCGTACAAAAATCATAAAATCACAGCTAAAATCGTGTAGGTAGAAAAATTGTAAAATCACAGGTAAAATATTTTTGAATACAATACAACACAATTATAGCTAATTGGTCATAAAACTTCATTAGTTAAAGGTTCATACATGATTTAAAATAGCTTAAAAATACATTACAAAACAATTATGTCCATAGAATTTTATTAGGTAAAAACTAACAAATTTAAAATAAATATTCAGCTGGTGTGGAATGTAAACTAAAATCAATCTCATTTTCATATCCCTCGCTATTTCTAAGACTTGCATCAATAGCATTACTATCGAAATGATTATTAGTACTACCACTGGTACCAACACCGATATTGCTAATATTAGCTCCAACTCTAACAAATTATTTCGGCATTTGCATATGAAAATGATTTAAAAACACCAAAAAAAAATAATTTAAAGTAAAACTAAAAAAATTATTTTTTTTCAAAAATTCTAAATATAAATTTTAAATTTAATATTTAAATCAAGAAGTATTTATTGTCTAAGAAATAGTCTATGCATGCATTTAAAAAATTTGATTTTCAAACTATAACAATGATTTTTCAAACAATTTAGAGAGAGAGAGAGAGAGACCGGCATGGGCTAGCCTTTTTTTTTTTGGTTGGGGGGGGCTAGAGGTGTGGCAGGGCATGGGTTTAGGGGTTGTTGTTGGTGCA
Organism: Salix viminalis; assembly: GCA_029228465.1. Taxonomy (NCBI): domain Eukaryota; kingdom Viridiplantae; phylum Streptophyta; class Magnoliopsida; order Malpighiales; family Salicaceae; genus Salix; species Salix viminalis. The sequence goes on from CM055437.1 coordinate 693,709, forward strand.
GACTGCAGAGTTTAGAGGCTAAAACATGAAGGCATTGGCAGGACGCAAGTCACGCAACATGAATTACTTGGGATCATAAAATCGAACTAGATCGATCCGATTTTAATATCCGGACCAATTTTGATATTTTTTTGAAGAGGATGATGGCGAGGAAGACGAAGAAATTATCCGGCCAAGACTTAAGTCTATACTTCACTAATAATGAGTGATAGATGTTCATAAACTTTCTTTTTATATTTGATATTTAAAACTATACATATTATTCACATAATAGAGTAGTATTTTATTAGATATTTTATAGATTTTTTTGTATGAAGATAAATCTATTAAAAAAAATAATTCCTTTTAATGTATCATGAGTTTTATTTTCAATGTTTTCTCTGTATCCATCTTTTTCTTCAAAATAATTCAGAAATACTAGTAATTATTTAATTAGCTCCATAAATTTTCCTATCCTTCAAACAATTAAAAATTAAAGTGGTTGCATGAAAAATATATTCAAATAATAGGGGACAAACACAAGTTTCTGAGTGCAGTACCATCGTATCCAGATGCCATCTACATCCAAATGTATCCCGGAGACTCGTAAATCTTCTTTTTTACTTTTGAGGAATACAATTGAGAATTAAATGAAAGCCGGTGGTCGGCATTTCCTTCTCTCTTAAGAGTCTACCCACCTCACAAAGTAAGCCTCTGAAACTCCCTACCGAAGCCCTCTCATCCATGCACGTAAATGATTGATCAGCTTTACTTAAAGTGAGAAGTGGTCAAACCGACGATCAAGTTGGGATATGGATGACAGATCTCCAAAAAAATTGTTAAAATTCCAGTTTGAATTCTAAATTGAAAATTCTCCCGTATCTTATCTTGTTTCTTGACGTTAAAGCATCAAGCCATGACCTATCAAGGATCGAACGGCTAAACCCATGTTCAAAATTAAGCAGAATGTCTGAATGTCATTTAGGCCATGTCAATGAAGCCATGAAAATTATGTGGTTTTTGAGAGAGAGAAGAGGGAAAGGAGAGGAGCTGAGGAGAGGGAGTCCGTTTAAGGACATACCAAAAATTAAACCAACCACGAAGCCAGCCCTCACAATCTTCTCCTTTAACAATACCCCATATCCAAACCGAGAGAGAGATGGGAGGAGAGGAGATGAGCTTACTGATCGACTGACGAGCTTACAATCGACGTGGGAGAGGATGATTTCGGAGATGAGAGGAGCCGAGAGAGAATAAGAGAGAGATGAGAGGAGATGTGTTAGAGAATAATATAAATCATATTATGGGGTCTCACTTACAAGCTTAAGCTTTTAGGTGAGATGGTTCCTTAACATGGTATTAGAGCCTTGTTGACCCAGCGGTCACGAAGTTCGAATCTCATCACCCCCATTCTATTTGATAAAAATCAAGCACAGGGTGATGTGGGTCTGTGCAAGTTTCAAGCCCAAAGGGTTTTCACTTGAGGGGGTGTATTAGAGAATAATATAAATCATATTATGGGGCCTCACTTACAAGCTTAAACTTTTAGGTGAGATGGTTCCTTAACAAGATGAGCCGAGAGAGAATATATATATATAAACCTAAACCTCAATTTCAATGAGTGAATATATATATAATAATCGAGAGGACTAATATAAATTAGGAATTTGGCACATGATCTAGATTATTGTCTCTCCTATCTTCCTTACCTCAATCAAGGCAAGAAAGGAAATTTCTTAGTTCTGTATAAGGAAATTTCTTTGAGTTTTTTCATATGGCTCTAAACAAATTTAAATGATGGAAGAGAGAGGGAGGGAGATGGAAAGTGTGAAGAATCAGACACAAGAAAGGAAAGTGTGAAGGAAGAATCAGACACAAGAAAGAAAGCAAAGTGTGAAGAATCAGACACAAGAAAGGGTCCTTATATAACCACGTCAATGTAAGAAACTTCTGATAGTTTGAATAACAAACAATGAACACGCATAATGCGCTGAACAAAGAAATTGTTTTTAATATTTAAGCAAATAAAATCACCAAGTCACTATCGAGAAACCCTAACATTAATAACAAAATTATCCAACAAAATATCAAAACACTTAATTATAGCCCTAATAAGTTTTTATCTTTTCAAATTGAAAGGTTAATTCCAATATTTTACTGTTTAAAAGATAGAAAAACCCTTTTATGTGTGTCTATATATATATATGAACATGACCTTAATTCTACTTTTTATTTTTTTGAAAGACAAAAGAGCTCCTCATCTAAAGATTATTTTTTTTTATTTTCTTTTGAGGACAAAATAATTATTACATTGTAACAAAAAGCTATGCCGTTCCCAAAGGGCGTGAAGTGATGACAATGATTTTTGAGATCTGCACAATAGATTTTGAGTTCGAGTCAAGACGTGTATTTCTTGTAAGAGCCTAGGATAGCCGGAGTTTTACTCGCCTACTTGGACCCACAAAATACATTTTACAGGGGATAGAGTTTTCTCGAATAAAAAAAAATCATGCCTGAACAATTTTGTTCTTGATCAATTTTATAATGATGAATATATCACATGGAAAATATATTTCTACCTCTAATTGTAGGTTTAATTAATTTTTTTTAACAATAATAAAATTATAGTTACATTATAGTTACAGTATTGTAATTAATAATTTTTTGTTTCTAGATCCACACTAAATGTCTTAGCTCATTTTTATTTAATAACCTTATATGATATATCACTAATTTTAATGGAAGCACTAGTTGTTAATCTCATGAATTCAATTTATTGAACTTTTTGGAAAATAATTCCAAGAATAATCTTTGATAAAATTATTATTATTTTCCAAACTAAATTATTGGTATATTATTTAGTCCCTATAATATTTATATCTTATCAATGTAACCCTTCCACTCCTCTCTTTTTTAGTTGGTCCTCCCCGCTCAATAATTTTTATATGGTCCCTCTACTCGATTTACATTAATTGTTGAATATGGGTGTGGCCCTCGACTTGTTGTAAAACAAATTAACTATAATTGGACGGGAGGAAGCTATAAATAAAAAATAATATCATCTCTTACAAAAAAAATATTTTTTGTTTAATAATGTGGTTCATATTGTTTTTTCAAGGTAATTTTTGTTTAAGAATTCATTATTTTTTTTATTTTTTAAAAAATTAATTTTGATATAACATATTAAAATAATTTAAAAAAAATCATTTTTTTTCATTTATAATAAAAAAAATAAAAAAAAATATTTTTTAAATGTCTTTTTTCAAAAAATATATATTTAGAAAGGAATCGAAGAAGACATGAATTATCCAGATCATCGTTGTCGCTTATTTACATGGCCAAACATTAAAAGCCAAAGAAGTCTCTCCGCACAAACTTAAAAAGAAACAAAATGGAAGAAAACCCAAACCAAGATCCCTCCACGACCACCGCACACGTCTCACCTCAACCACCACCACTAACCTCAACGATCTCTCACAAGATATCCTTCTCCACATCCTCTCTTTCCTTCCCACACTAGAATCAATCACAACAAGCCCGATCTCTAAAAAAATGGAAATCTCTCCGGGTCATTAGTCCCATCTCTAAACTTCTCTTATGTTCACTTCCCTATTTACAAGAGTTTCTTCACAACCCGCCAATTTTTTTCTCGGAATTGTTGATCGTGACACTCATCCTCGGACCCCACTTGCCCCTTCAAAAAAATTCAGGCTTGAATTCATCTATGAAGATAGATATGGCTGCCATGTTGATTCCCTCGGGTTCGTTATGCAATAAGGAATCGAAGTCTCGTAACTTGATCTTGATTTCTTTATTGATGAAAGCTTTCACATTGTTGAATCGAAGGAAGACGCGATTATGATTTCCCTTTTCTCGCTCCTAGAAATGGTAAAGTTAGAGTCTTGAAATTGTGCAGTGTGATTTGACATTGCCTCGCGATATGGAAAGCATGAATCTTTGGTCGATGAAGGAGATTTTTTTTTATCATATTTATATGACTGATGATATGGTGTTGAATTTGCTCAAAGCTTGTCCTAATATTGAGGTTTTAAAGCTTGTCCTAATATTGAGGTTTTAAAGCTTGAGAATTGTTATGGGATGGAGAATCTGAGGCTTTGTTCAGAGAAGTTGAAAAGGTTGGGTCTTTCGCCTTTTTATACTCGCCGAGAGGGAATTGTATTTTGGAGCTTGATTGTCCTAATCTTGTTTGGTTGGGTATTGATTGCGTTGAGACGGGGGAGTTTTGTATTAAGAATCTGTCTTCATTGATTGAATTTCGTACTTCTATTGCGCATAAAACGGAGCACTATGGACATTGGTTTAAAGTTGTGAAGCAACTTCATCGAATTGCACACATCAAGCATCTCGTGGTGCAAAATTGGTGGCGTAAGGTATTGCTTCTGCACCTTTTGTGTATGTGTTAATGTCCCGACTTAACTGTGTGAATGTTTATATTCGCTGTAATGAGATGATTTTTTGGGAAAAATGTTACCATTTTTTCATCATGTAAATGTCAAATGCTTTTGAAATCAAGGTTTGGATTGTCTTGAGAGTAACTCGGGGAAATGGATTATCTTAAGGTGGAAGAAGGACTAAGAATATTGTTCCCTAGCTTGTTAAGAAATGTTGAAATAAGTCGAACCGCAAATTCTTTTGGTTTCATCCGAGATTTTCATGAAATGTTTTGTTCATCGTCCCTAACACCGTGATATACTCAAGGTTTGTTGTCTCGCCGGATAGATAGATCATAGGATATCTTAAAGGAGCCGATCGAGAATGGCCGTGTGAGAATGTCGCTGAATTTATTTCCTTGAAAGCTAAATGAACTCTAACTTTTAAGTTCACTACATTGTAATCAATGCTCTAATATGTCCTTTAGGTAACCCTGAGGTCAAGGACTATACAAATTCGGGGATGAGCATTTAATATGGTTAGCTCTTTAGTTCCATTCTACAATCCTTTCTCGCATACATTATATTGCCTATCGATTTTTGAGTACTAGTGATTCACTATGTGAATCAACTACTTGTTCATGTGGCCACCAATGTAGGAAAATATATGCAACGCTTTGTATAATATGTTTGGCTATTAGATTCGCTCCACAAAGTAGTGAAAAGGGCTTTGTGTGCCATCAACAATATTGTCAAACTCTTTGCTTTCAGATAGAAAATGCAAATGCAAACGTGCTGGCTTTTAAAAAAAAGTCCACCCTTGTTTGGCTATTTAGTTTGGAGCAAACTGATGTCCCCGGGCGATTGAAACATCAATCGCTTTTTGCCAACTATTCTCCTTGATAGGAAAAGATTATATTATTATTTGTTTTTACTCTTATGTAATGATCCCCTTGAGAGTATGGCTGCCAAAAATTGTTTTTAAGTTCATCATCTAATGAAATGCTCTTATGGTTGCTTTCCTTGCATGATAATGATTCAAAAAGCTTGCCGCCAAGGATGGTATTCCCAAAGATTTTCTTCTGCACAATCTCAAACACTTAGAGCTACAAACTGGGTATACCCAATATGATCTTCTTGGCATGGCTGCATTGCTTGAACTTTGCCCCAATCTTGAGACAATGATCCTTGATCCCCTCTACAAGATAGATGATGATGTAAGTATCCTACACTACTCTTTGCATTTCCAATAGACAATATGTCCAATTCGGATCACATTTGTTGTTGTTTTCACTATCTTGTTTCTCATTTTTGCGTGAGAGTTTATCGAAGAACTCTTAAATAAACCAATTCATTTCAGCATTCCTAGCCTCAAGGAAGTCAAGTCGAAAGTAATACCGGGAGAAAAATCAAAAATCAAATTGTTCAATTTGTGGCCCCTCCCCGAAAAGCAAGGAGTTGTCCCTCGACAAGATTGTTCTAGTCCCTTTGTATAGCTGGGATCTCGGGCCACAAGAAGGTCTCTAAGAGCGTAGTTAATGAATAATTTTCTTTGCATGTTGAAGGAAACCCCCCGAAAGCAATGAGATTCCCATTTCCCCAAAAGCATTTCTTTTATTCTCAGTGCCAAGGTATCAATGGTGGGTCTGCCTTTGTTCTCACTGTAGCACTTTCTCCAATTGGTTCTCCATCTCTTAATATATTTGCTTATAGGTTTCTCTTGATATTTTTAGAATCTGTTGAAGCATTTTAGTTGAACTCGTGGATAATCGTAATATTTTCTGTCCCCAAACAATAGACACTCTATGTGTTTGTTTAAATAATGATTAAAAGCTAGGAATGCTATGATTTTTTTCAAGAGAATTGACGTTGTTTTTTAAAATATTTTTTTTGTTAAGAAATATGTTAAAAAATGTATAAAATTAATATTTTTTTAAAATATTTTTGATATCGATATGTCAAAATAATCTAAAAATATAATAATTGCTCTGCATTTTGTCACAGTCGACACCAATTTTTTTAATATGTAACAAAATTGTTAATGGTCCTAAATTTTTATATATATTATTTTTGGGACTTTTTCCTTAAAAAATAGAAAAGACTAATTATGTACAGTGATATTTTTTTTCTTCATATTAACGTATTAAAATATATATAAAAATTTAAACTGACTTTTAAAATATATATACAATTTGACTGATGATTTTGTTTTAACTACTTTGATAATAATTTAATTGGTAGATAACAAAACCCAGTAATTGATCAAATTGACTAAAAGATATATTATTTGTTGCTCTGAACATACTAATTGTTTGTTAGGCATGTTTTAACTATTTTGTCGAATAATTTATTTGATAGTAGCAAAAAATGTAAGTGCTAAAAATTTATCAAAGATTATTTTTTCAAAATTTTTTCTTCATATTATCATATTAAAAAATTTCGAGAGCACTTAAATTAAATTAATGTGAGATTTTTAAAGAAAAGCCAATTCAAATTTTTATATATATTTTAATACGTTAATATGAAGAAAAAAAATCACAATATATAATTAGTTTCTTCTATTTTTTTAAGGAAAAAGTTCAAACTTCAAAAAATAAAATATAAAAATTTAGGACCATTAATAATTTTGTTGCATGTTAAAAAATTTGGTACCGACTATGGCAAAATGCAGGGCAATTTTATATTTTATTATTATAGATAATTTAGTACAATTTTTCTACATGTCTTGTCTACGTGTGGTTTCGTATATTTTTTTTCGTGATATGAGATCTGAAATATCATATATAAAAAAAGACGCGGAAATTATTTTTCACAAAAATAACATTGACTAATGAATTTTTGTCACAATTATTATAGCTGTCACTATAAAATATTATTACACATAATTAATATTCTAATTATTGTTGGTCATGCTATCGATGACACGTCATTGTTGTTTTAAATTTTTTTTGTTAAGATTTAATCCTCGTATTATTATATTATAAATATTTTAGAATACTGATAGTAAATTAACATTTATTCACTTTGGCTCTAATTAGTGGTGGTCATACTATCGATGACACCGTTATTGTTGTTTAAAAAAGATTTTGGAGTATATTTGGTATTTTTGTTTTTTAAGATATTTTTATTATTTTTTTTATATCAATACATTAAAATAATATAAAAATTCTAAATTTTTTTATTTAAAATAAAACAAATCAAATTGTTTGAAAAACATTTTTTAAGTGCTTCCAAACACCTCTAAATATTGATGCACTAGACAGCATGGTGCAAACTAAATAGACAGAAAATAAAGGAAAACTAAACCTGCCAGTTATTTGAGATCATCTAATTCAAAACACTTCAAGGAGATTAGCTTGGAAAGAAATATTCAGATCTTCTCATTGCATTTACTTCAAATAGTGAAATTGAACATCAAACAAATTGGAAGTGAAATTCTACAATTAGTTTTCGAAAATCTACATGGTTACTGTATGCATAGAATTCTTCAATCATCATAATATCCAGGGGAAACATTTGAGGCAGGAAGTGAAAAGGGAACTTGCTTAAAACAGGGGTTGGTTACTTCTTGGCGTAAGTAATAGCCATAGGGTTTTGAAACCTTGAAGAGCCTGCATGGCCATGGAGGATTGCACATCATCTTCAAATTCCACAAATGCAATACCTGGCTTTGCCTCAATCATCCGGACTTCCCTAAACCCTGGGTATTGCTGGAAGAGCACTTGCAACATCATGCTAGTGGCTTCATGGGGCAAGTTTTGAATAAACAATATATTATGTGGTGGGATGGTTTCTTGTGCACTCGGGTTTCCTTGGCGGAAAGAAGTCTACAAATCACAGACACGGACAGGATATAATTAGCAAGCATTGATTAGATGAAGAATGGTAACTCAACATACTTTATCTTGAGTTCAAGGCCCCAAATTCCATTGTTTAGGTTTTTATTTTATTTTCTTCAACTTACTTGTTTTAGAGCATATTTTTATCTTTAAATAATCAACTTTTACTGATTTTCCTTGGTTAATAGAAAAAATAACCCCGCAAGACACATTTCAATCACACACACATATTTAAACTTCGGTTGGGCATTAAACCCAAGTTGTTGTTTTTTAATGTATATGTGGAACCTAGAATAGTACTGCCTTTTATTTATTTATTTAATTTTGGTTTTTTTTATCTAATTATTGTCTTCTTTTAATAATTGTATTTTAGCAATTTTCTTTAATCTACATTTCAATTAACGGGCATTTTATTGTTGTGGTGGAAAAAATAATTTTCTAAGTCCGCTGGATGGTATCCACTTTGGGGTGTTTTTTTATATATATATATATATAATAGAATAACACAATTCAACCCACTTATTTCAAAGCGACGGAAACAAACAAAGAAGAGAAAAGAATTGAACGTATATTTACAATTCTTGAATCTTGCACCTATGAACATTTTCTCGGGTTACTACATGAATGGTGCATTTTGAAATTTTTTTGTATCACATTGAGCATCTTTCCCTTTTCTTCCCTATTTCAATTCTTCAATTAGTTTAAGCTTCTCATTCATCAAATAACTTCTTGACGAAAGCGATAGAGAAAAGAACGAAAGAAGAGAATCCTAGAGAGTCGAAGGGTATGTTGCGTTTTCCCACATTTTTCTTTGTCTA
>CM055437.1:703235-806692 GCA_029228465.1 Salix viminalis
ATAGATTCAAAGACCTTATGCATGTCAACTGCTTGATTACATCAGGTAGTGCAACTCCAAGCCATGGGTGTCCACTGTTGGCGATCAAGAGGCTGCGGAGACCTTTTGCTCTATAAATGGACGAGGGAAAAGAGGTCTGCCTTGACAGCATCATGCTTAAATGACGAACCCTTTCAATTGAAGTCTCCACTGTTGCTTCTCCAAGGTTATTGTCATCCACCGTTAGACATTCATTTTCTGTCATATATTGGGCAAAATCATGCACTATATCATGCATCTTGAATGGGAAATCTTCTACACCATACTTTTCTATATCTTGGAAGAAAGAGCGCGCTGTTAAGACTTGAAAATACTGCTCTCCAACAACCTCCATATCTCTACGTCCAGCTCCCTTCAGGTGACCTTGAGCCATCCACATCTTCACCAATTCATCTTTCTTCATCACGTAGTCTTTTGGAAACATGGCACAATACAAGAAACATCGTCTTACCACAGAAGGTAAATCGTAGTAACTCAGAAGCAAAGGTAGAAATATTTCTTTTTCAACCTGACTTTTATCAACCTCATCTAGCCCCCATAGTTCGCTAGATAAAACATCTTCCCACTCTTCTCTTGTTCTTTTAGACTGCATTAGACCTCCTAATACCTTGGCAACTAGAGGCAAGCCCTTGCACTTGTTCGCAATTTTATTTCCGATATCTTCCAGTCTTTCACATTCTTCTTTGCTTCTATCGAGGAATGCCATATGATTGAATATTGACCGGCATGCATCATCAGACAATGTTTCAATGTCGATCCGGTGGTTGGTTCCCATCATCATTGCCACAGCACCCTTACGAGTGGTCACTAGAATTCTGCTTCCTCGTGCACAGCCTACGAGAGATTGTTTCAGTTGTTCCCAAAGTCTATGATCTTCGGTCCAGACATCATCAAGGACAAGAAGGACTCTTTTTCCATTGATGGATTGAGAAACACTTTGTAAAAGAGATTGCAATTCAACCAAATTCGATGTGCTCACTTTAAGGTGCTCAAGGATAGCTTTGGCTATTCTAACCCCATCAAATGGTTCTGAAACACACACCCATATCTTTTCCTGAAAATGAGTCGCAACCTCAGAATCGTTGAAAACTAGTTGGGCGAGAGTTGTTTTTCCAATCCCGCCCAGCCCTACAAGAGAGATGACCTCCATATCCCGTGCTTCTTGACCACTTCCAGCCAGCAACTTGCTTACAACAATTTTCTTTTCATCATCTCGACCACACACGCTCGATTCATCAACAAGGGAGGTACTTGTTAGTCGCTGCAGTTCATGATCAGTGGCTCTGTACAATTCAAAGCCATACAAAGCTTTCTCTTTGGCAATGTCATCCAATTTTTCACTGACTGCTTTGATCTTGAGGGCAATGTCACGACGTTGAACCACTTGATTGAGACAAACGCACGGAGATCCCAGGAAGGAACATCGTTTCTTCGGTTGGTTGTGAATATTTTCTTCAGCATCCCCTGTATTCCATGTAAGAATTGCATAGCTCCATTCATCGAGCACGTCATCCATATCATAGCATACATCTTTTAGCTTGTCTAGCCACACTCTTATTGCCTTGTCCTTCACTTGTTTTCTTTCTGCATCTTCAAGGACAGATTGGATATCAATGAGATTGCTTTTCAGCTTGTCGGCTTGTTTCTTCACACCCTCTACTAGGTTCACCTCTTCTTGTACCTTTGAGGAAACATTTATATGATTTTACATCAAAACTTAATTTTCAATTTTTGGTAATTAATTAAATAATTTTTATTAATCTTTATTAGGTGTAATTGACACGTACAGTGAAATGGATTGGCTAAATTAATAATTTTATTTATTAGAAACTTATATATTTAAAATAATAATATTGTTTTTTTTTTTTTTTCATTTTAAGGTTCCATATTATATTAAACTATATATAGATGGAAGTATAAAGAATTAAATAAAAGGATATCTCCTTTTATCTTTCTAAGAATTTTTGTTTTAGATTATTTTTGGAAATATGAAAAATAATAAAACAATAAAAAGAAACTTCTTTAACAAAATCGAAATCTAGATTTGAGCATTTGAAATTGTTTTTCTTACAAGGGGAGAAAATAGACTTCATTTATATATTTACGATCATTATAATGATATCTGTCTGCACTCTGCCACTATACAAGAAGGAAGAAAATGAATCTTAAAGGAAATTCTTTGTATTTGAGATTTTATTCTATTTTTCTTATAAATTAAGAAAAAAAAGACATCATTTTTATATTTCTTGCAAGTTGTATAAAAGTAATTAATTACCTGTTGAGAAAGAACCATGGTGAGCTGCTCCAATAGTAGCGATATAAGTGGCTCTGCCATTTCTCTGTTCGATTTAATTTTTTCAAAGCAAAAAGGCAGAGAGAAGGGTGATAGGATGAAATGAAAAAGAGAGAGAGGAGAGTGCGAGGGAAAGGAGGCTGCCGGTTGTGAAACGAAGAGATTGGGTCTGTTTAATTTACCTTTTGTGTTGTGGACGATCGACAAAATTAATTCCTTGTGGTAGAGACCGGAGGAAGAGAGGCGAGCTTTATGCTTCTTCTTTTTCTTTAGGCAATGTTTTGGACATGGAAGTCAACGTGTAAATATAATAAACTTGTTGGGTATCTTATTCTTATTCTTATCCTTCTTCTTATTATTGTTATGATAGTGGTGATAAGGATGATATTGAATAGGCTACCTAACACAAATATAAAAAGTATTTAATTTAATACTTAAAGTGAGATCTAGTATATTGAGTTGTAATTTCTTCTCTTTATAAGGACTTGATTGCTATATTAATTTATTTGAGGTTGGACTTCTTCTCTCTCACACGCAAAGGATAATATTTATGTTATTTTTAGGAAATATAGTCGTGAAGAATTAATTTCCTTTCAGTGAAACAGATTTGTTGAGGTCGTATGATTTAGTACAATGAGGATTGGATTTGTTGATGGTGTTTGAGATTGTGCTGCCAAGTGTTTTTTAAAATATATTAAAATGTACATTGTGTAAGTCATGTATCTAGGTAGATGTAGTAATTAGCTGGTTGTAATTATCTTGTCATGTTTAGTAAGTGCTCTATAATTATAGAATTTGTATTAATTCTTGTATTAAAACAATCAATTTGTATCAAGTTACATACCATCTTGCAGGTTATATACCATGAATGAAATAGTTTCCAAAACTTGATTTGAGGTTCAACCTAGGTTAAGGACCAAATCCAAGATGAAAGGGTTAATCTAGATACACCTTTTTTTTTTTTTTTAAAAAAAAAAGGAATTATAATAAAATCATTTTGAATGAAATTGTTTTTTTAATATAAAAAATTAAAGATATTTAACCAAGTTTTACTTAACTCCATTGGGATGCTTTAACATGTTCAAGTGATTTTAATTTCTTTCCTAATTTTTTTAAAAATTTGCTTACCTTCATTGCCAAAAATATCCAGTGATTTTTTTAGTTGTATTAAACATGTGGGCTGGGGTACACAAAGCTTCCTAGGAGATCAATAAGACACTTATTGTTGTTATCCATTTCTGGGTTATTTTTAAAATTTAATAAAAATAAAAATAATAAAAAAGAAGCTAATGTGGTGGAAAAATTAAGTTGAAAATTTTGGACGGGTTCAATAGCCCGATTGTACCCTTATTGTGCCCAAGAGTGGAGAAAAATGCATACTTAAGGTCAAAATAAATAATTATCAGAAAAGTTTAAATAATAAATTAAGTCTAAGAGCATAATTAAATTTTAAATTTGATTTACTCATGAGCCAAATTAAAGTTTAATTATGTTTAAAGATTAATTTGGGTCTAATTCAAGGACTTAGTTATACTTGGACTCGCAATCAAGGGTGAAATTAAAGAAAATCAAAGTTTAAGGGTCAATTGGCGATCAAATTGCATAAAACTGAGACCAAGGATCAAAGTGGAAAAATTGCGTAAATTCAAGTCTTCCATTGAATTTTTTCAGGGGCGAAATCTAAAGCAATTGAAAGTTTTGGGTCAATGTAGGGTATAATGAAAACAATTAAACATTTAAGAATCAAATTGAACTTTGGCCAAAATCCTAATACAAAACGACGTCGTTTTGGAAAGGAAGAAAGAAAAAAAAGGACTAGATGACACGGTGTTTGGTCAACTTAGGTAACCGATGACCTACTGCCTGGATACTATTCATTGTCTTCTTCCTTGTCGACATGAAAAGACAACTCATGAGTCTACTTTGTAGGTACATTCTTTCTTCACATTAAGAAATCCATTGAAGAATGAATAATATGCAACACGTTATTCTCATCTTCAAAGGAAAGATACAACTATAATGAGACTATCTACCTTGGCCACAATTTTTGTACTCTTATTTACCATAAACGTCAATTTAATGAGCCAAAAACATGAACTCTGTGATTTGTACATGTTCAAAATTTCCCAAGTTTCATCCTGCGAATTTTGTTTCGATAGAATCAGCCATTTGACAGTACAGAGAAGTCGGACTTCAAGAGAATAGGTTGCTTTTCATACATATCTGGAAGTAGCCTTCAATCTTCCCAGACAAACAAATCAATGACTTGAAGGAGATTGGCCTTTCATTCTTGTAAATTTATTTCTAGATATCAGTCGTATATAAAGTACTATACTGATAAATATGGCATGGCCTAAAATCTAAATAATACACAAAACTCAAACAGCTAAAGTTTATTGTTCTCAAAATTCATAACCTTTTCCCAACCATTTATCTTTTTTAGTGACAGCAACATACTTGACACGTCCAAGAATGAAGGATAACAGGGTTGTTATAAATCAAATCCCTCAAAGACTCAGACCCAAACAATGATAAAAAAAATCCATAACTATGGGAGACACCACAATACTTAATGTCATTCATTCATGTTTCACTTGCAAAGAAAAATTTAAAAAAGGAAAGTAAAAATAGGAAAACTATTCCCTTTAAATAATAAAAATCGAAAAGCCTAATAATACTAAAAAGGGGAATAAAAAATAAAATTTCTAAAATGAAAGAAATTTAATCTTCTAAGTCTATATCCTGTCATGTTACTCCACCTAAATGTCACATAATTTCTACCGCTTGTATTCATTTCCTCAAATATACTTACCAACCAAACAACAAATAAAATTGAGACAGGAAATGAATCAAAAATTAAAAATAAAAATGAAGTATTCAAGTAGCAGCAACCCAGAAACCAAATGAAAACAGCAAGCATGTATTACAAAAGACACAAGATTCTTACAGGTACTTGAAGACCGATTTCTTTGATACTATCCATGAGTTCTTTCACCTTATTTTGATCATTAGCTCTGGTTCTCATCAATGGCCTCCTTATCTTATCAAGTGGCAACTCTAAGATCACTGGCCCTCCATTTTGTGTACTACTACTTGTCCCTGGAACAGCCCCTGAATATTGCAAACACCTCAATTACAGAAATAAATAGTTCTTAAAATATAGAGACAGAAAATTAAAAATTTCTAATGACAGAAAGATTACCATTTGATGAAGCTGAAATAGAGAAGCTCCTGAAGCTGGTTGCTGGAAGTCTCAAAACAAAATTTGCCATCTTTTATGCGCTTCCCCATCCCTTCCTTCTGTTTCTCTTTTAATATTAACCAGATAAAATTGATGGCTTGGGTTAACGTGCCTTTAGTCCCTCTACTTTCATTTTCTTATTATTTTGGTTTCTATATTCTTATTTGTATCGATGTCATCCTTCTATTCTCCATTTTGTAATTTTGTTGCTGTGAACAAGCTAAATCCCATCAAAAGAAAGTTGCAAATAAATGATGCCGTATAAAATCAATTTTTAAAGAAGGGAGATTGTTTTTGTAAAAGTATTTTTCATTTAAAAAATATTAATTTGATACATTTTAAAAAAAATAATTAGATATTTTCACATCAAACCATCTAAAATCAGTATAAACATATTTTCAAAAATATTTTTAAAAAACACTTCAAATAGAGCTTAAATAACATTTGATAGAAAATATGAAATGTTAGTGACAGATATCAGGCAACAACTCCACTATAAAGATTGTTGAGATTTATACACTAGATGCCTCCTTTCCTTTGAGGTGAGATTTTAAGACATTAACGGATCAAATAATTATAAAATAGAAAATAAGAGATGTCATTAGAGCAAATAAAAGTTAAGGGACTAAATAGGATAAATATGAGAATAGAGGGAGCACAAGCACCATTAAGCGTTGGTGGCTTTATGCATCAAGCATCCAGCTTTACAAGTTGTAGCAACCGTTCGTCAAATGCATCCATTGGTTTGCCCACCATCCTTTGATGGTCCAGATTATACTGTCAGGTCAGTGAAAGTACAATAGTTGTCTAGATTATACCCCTCAAGGACTATATAACACCTCACTTTGTGCAGCGTGCGAATATTTTTCCAAGGAAGAAAAAAGAGAAAGAAGGTTGAAGAAGATGATAGTACACTCACACTGCGTGAGTGACCTGTGGGAGGAAGAAGTTCAGAATTCAGTTATATTTTTTCATTGTATCTTTTCCGTGCCCATGATTGGCAATTTAAAAGGAAAAACACTGTCCTCTGCTGATTTGCCTTGCACAGGTGGCAAATTCATTTAACTACTAGAATCAACTGGAATATTAAAAAACTACACAAAATGTAGTCGTTTTGTTTACACTTAATTAGAATTCAAAATACTTTAGTTCCCTCTTGTTCCTCCTTTGTTCTTCCGCTTCTTTGCCCGTGACAATGCCCACTCCTTGAAAATTCACCTTGTCCTCAAGGTGAGAACTGAAGAAACCTCCACCCGAACTCATCGGCGTCCTCCCACGTTGCCTCTGTCAAAGGTAATCCCTTCCAAAGAACCAAAAATTGTGTTTTGGCTACATTTCCCCTTTTTACCATCCTTCTCTCAACGATTTGCTGTGGTAGTAACAGGGGTGTCTTCGAGAAATTTGGCAGCTCCGTTTGCACTCCATGGTTGCCCACGAGTTTCTTCAGCTGGGACACGTGAAAGACAGGGTGAATCATAGCTCCCGCCGGTAATTGCAACCGGTAAGCCACCTTCCCAATCCTTTTGATAACTGCATAGGGACCATAGTATTTTGCTGAAAGCTTGTGGGATGCTCTCTGATAAACTGAATTTTGTCGATATGGTTGTAATTTCAGATAGACTAGGTCACCCTCTGAGAATTCCCTTTCACTCCTCTTCTTATTGGCTTGTTGTGTCATACGATTTTGAGCCTGCACCAGGTTGCTCCGAATGAGCTTGATCATGTCCTCTCTTTGGGTGAGATGGCTGTCCACAGCCTCAACAGGGGAGTCTCTTGGGGTGTAGGGAATGTGAATGGGAGGTGCAAAACCCGTAGAGAATTTCATAGGGTGTTTTCTTTGTGGAAGTGTGGTAATTGGTATTATACCACCACTCACAAGAGCTCGACCATCGCCCCCATTGTTTAGGAACGACCCCGGTCATACACCTCAAGTACCCTTCAATACACTTGTTAACAACCTCGGTCCCGTCCATCGGATTGGGGGTGGTAGGTCGTGGAATAGTGTAGGTTAACACCTTGTTGAGCAAACAATTCTTTCCCGAAATTGACTAAGAAAAAATGTTTGCCCGATCAGCGACTATGGTGGTCGGCATCCCGCAGCGCTTATACACATGATCCATGAAAGCTTTGGCTACTGTCACAGCTGAGTAGGGGTGAGCCAAGGCTATCATGTGGGCATATTTGCTGAGCCGATCAACTACCACGAAAATAACCTCTTTTCCTTCTGATTTAGGCAACCCCTCAATGAAATCCATGCTAATATCAATGAAGGGAGCATGAGGGATTGGTAAGGGTTGCAGCAAACCTGGAGTTTTTACATTCTCACTCTTATTTTGCTGACATATGACACACTCTCTAACATACTGCCGCACCAATCTTTGAAGTTTTTTCCAGTAAAAAACTTGCCCCACTTTTTTCGTAGTTGCCGTAGCTCCTGAGTGTCCCCCTATGGCAGAGTCATGGTAGAGGCTGATAATTTGCCTCTGCAATTCAGGGTTGTGCCCTACGACCACTTTACCCTTTCGAATGAGAGTTTGATTCACCCAAGCATAATGAGGATGTGAATCTGCCCCCCTGGACAGTTCTGTGATTAATAGCCGTAGGTTAGGGTCACTCTCCCATGACTTCTTTATCTCCTCCATGAGATTGGTGGAGATGGATGAGAGTGTCAGGGCACTCAATTCTTGGTGTGAGATCCTGGATAAGGCATCTGCGGCAAGATTCTCCTTTCCCTTCCTGTATTCAATGTCATAGTCGAATCCCAATAGTTTCGTGAGCCATACCTGTTGTGCAGCATGAGTGGCCTTCTGACTTAGCAAGAATTTCAGGCTGGCGTGGTCCGTTCGGATGAGGAATTTCCTTCCCCAAAGATAGTGTTTCCACTTAGTGACAGCGTAGACAATCGCCAATAACTCCTTCTCATAAGTCGAAAAACCCAGCTGCCTAGGTCCCAAAGCCTTACTTATAAAAGCTAAAGGATGACCATCTTGCATGAGTACTGCTCCCATACCTACTCCCGATGCATCCGTTTCTACCACGAAAAGCTTGTTGAAGTTGGGTAGAGCCAAGACAGGGGGGTTGGTCATGGCCTTTTTCAAGTCTTCGAAGGCAGTGGTGGCTGAATTTGTCCAAACAAAAGAGTCCTTCTTCAGTAATTGGGTCAAAGGTCTGCAAATAAGACCATACCCTCTTACAAACCTTCGGTAATACCCCGTTAGTCCAAGGAAACCCCTGAGTTGCTTGAGTGTCGTAGGAATCTGCCACTGCAGTATAGCTGCTACCTTGTGGGAATCAGTAGCCACTCCCTCCTGGCTAATAACGTGACCCAAATACTCCATTTGGGTTGTTCCAAAGGCACATTTACTCCTCTTTGCCACTAATTGCTGTGCACTTAACAAATTAAAAACTATCTTGAGATGTTGTAAGTGTTCAGCCATGGTCTTACTATATATTAATATATCATCAAAGAAAACGAGAATAAACTTCCTCAAATGCTCTCTAAACACATCATTCATCAAACTTTGGAAAGTGGCAGGTGCATTAGACAAACCGAAAGGCATAACAAGAAACTCGTGAATGACCATTGTGCGCTCTAAAAGTCGCTTTTGAACACATCTTCAGAGCCATTCAGTATTTGATGATACCCGACTCTTAAATCTATTTTGGAAAAAAATAGTTGCCCCTTCTAATTCCTCAAGCAGTTCATCAATTATAGGAATAGGGTACTTATCTTTGATGGTGAGCTTGTTTAGGGCTCTTTAGTCAACACAAAATCTCCAGGTCTGATCCTTCTTTTTAACCAACACTACTGGAGAGGCAAAGGGACTGTTGTTGGTTTGCACAATTCCTGCCCCTAACATTTCAGCCACCATTGTCTCCAGGACATCTTTTTGCAGCCCTAAGTACCTATAGGGTCTTAGGTTGACAGTCTTGCCTTCATCTTGGAGAGGAATTCTATGATCATGTTGTCTTCATCGAGGCGTACCCCGTGGTTCACTGTAACACATGCTGATATTCCGAGAGCAACAATTGTAGGGGGGAGTGGATTGGGTCTTGATCCATCTGTCGCATTTCCATGGCAGATTGCCTCTCTTCCCTTATTCGTAGGCTGCACAATCTTATCTCAGCTAAGGAACTCTTCATGCTCATTAACCCTTGTAATTCTCCCAAGGGTATTGATTGAACCAACCTAGGTTCTTCCCCCCTCAGGGTTACCTCTCGTCCCTGCCATTTAAATGACACCCATCTTTCCTCATAGTTTGACAAAACATTACCCAATAGTTTTAACCACTGGATGCCGAGGACCATGTCATAGTTTTGCAATTTCATGACAAACATGTCTGCTTGGAATTGGACACCTTGCATCTTCCAATTTAAATTCTTGCAAATAGCTTTGCAAGCCATGGTTCCACCATTTGCTGCTTCCACTTCAACAGGCCTTATAGGAGTTAATGAGCACCCTATCTTGCTGGCTATGTCGGAGTGCAGGAAGTTGTGTGTGCTTCCTGAATCTATCAAAACAAATACTGGGCATTTGTCAATCCTCCCCCAAACCTTGATAGTTTGGCACCCTGCTGTGCCTTGTATGGCTTGTAAGGACAAGTGAGGTATGGCCTCCACACTCATGGCTTCCATGGGCTCTTCCTCATCCGAACTGTCTCCTTCATCTTCCCCTATACACAGAGAATAGAGCTTCCTATTTCTGCATCTATGACCAGGTACGAATTTCTCCTCACACCAAAAACATAAGCCCTTGGCTCTTCTTCCTTCCATCTCCTTGGTTCTGAGGGGTCTAGTAGGTCTGTGATTTGAGTATGCAGGTTGATTGTTTTGGACCGAGGTGGTCGGGTTGGGTAGTAATGGTGGGGAAAAAGGTTTTGAAGGTGCAAGGTTACTTTTGTGTACGTTTGGGGTATATCCAAACCTTGCAGATGGCAGGTTGGAACTTGCTTGGTTCTGAGATTTTGGGTAGTGCAGGTTTATTTTGCGGTGGGTAAGGGTGTTGTTGTGCAGCCTAGCCAAATTATAGGCTTGTTTGAGGGACGTAGGTTCGAACATCTTCACCAAATTCTTGATCTCCACCTCCAGTCCACCCAAGAAAAAAATACCGAGCTCTGCTTTTTCAGAAATTTGGGCTCTGGGTTCCGGAGTTCATCAAAATTTTTTGATATACTCCTCTAGATCTCCCTCTTGTCTCATGCTCTGCAGAGTTCCTCTAAGGGGTCTCTTTGACATCCAAATCGACAAAGAAAGGGCTTCGACATACTCGCCCATGTGAGCTCACGCGTCCCAAGCTTCGGGTATAATTTTGGTGCCAATAAAGAGCCATTCCATCCAAGTAATAGGAAGCCAGTTTCAGCTTCTCTGCCTCGGGTATTTCCTCTAGGTCGAAATATTGGTTGCACTTGTATAGCCACTTGTGCACCTCTTCTCCCTCAAACATAGAAAAGTCCCTGCGAGGTCTGCGTGACTTGTACGCAGGTTGAGACCCTTCAACCAACCATTCTGGGTTGTTGGGATGAGTCATGGGTTGGGGAGTAGTGTTGTTTTTAGAAGAACTTGCTTCTCCGACCAAATGTCTGTAGAGGTTCGTTGGATGGCAATCTGTTGATTAGCCATTTCTTTTATCATTGCCCTTAGTTGAGCTAATTCCCCATCGACTCGTTGATTGTTTGTTTCCAAGGATTCTTCAATCCTCCTGATATCTTGGGACCTGGTTTCTGGCGCCATTGTTGAGGTCCGAAGATGTGCAGGCTCTGATACCACTTGCAGCGTGCGAATATTTTTCCAAGGAAGAAAAAAGAGAAAGAAGGTTGAAGAAGATGATAGTACACTCACACTGCGTGAGTGACCTGTGGGAGGAAGAAGTTCAGAATTCAGTTATATTTTTTCATTGTATCTTTTCCGTGCCCATGATTGGCAATTTAAAAGGAAAAACACTGTCCTCTGCTGATTTGCCTTGCACAGGTGGCAAATTCATTTAACTACTAGAATCAACTGGAATATTAAAAAACTACACAAAACGTAGTCGTTTTGTTTACACTTAATTAGAATTCAAAATACTTTAGTTCCCTCTTGTTCCTCCTTTGTTCTTCCGCTTCTTTGCCCGTGACACTTTGCGAAGGTGCTTTATTTTACTGCTAACCATGGCTGCAATTGGGTCTTTCAGCCTGCTTAGGTACTCTTTCTCTCTCTGTATGTCTTTTTTACACCTTTGAATGCCATGCAATTTGTGGGTTGTGTTTAATATTGTATATAAACAGGAATTGTGCAGTAACTCCAAGGGCATTTTCAAATGTGAAATTATCACAAAGTGCTGCCTTTAGTTTCAATTCCATCAAGTTTTTTCATCGCCGACTCTCTCAAAGGTATTTTGAATGATTTTTTTTTCCTTTGTATGTAATGGAGTAAATCTTATTGCTTGCTTTCAATAACCTATGTGTTGATTGTTTATGTCAATTCATAGTTTAAAAAGTATTGGTTTTTTAGCTATTCTTGGTAATCAGAGTAATGGGTCGTAATTATTATGTTTTGGTTTGGATTTAATGTTGCCTTATTGTTCGAGTTAGAAGGATGATACCGTTATTAAAAAACCGGGCAGAGAGACTTCTTTTTCTTCTTTGCATGATTTTGAAAGTTTTTTAAGGATTTGGTATATATGCTGGTTGCAGTTATATTGTCATGATTTCTAGTATAGAAATTTGGTTTCGATGGAAATCGGTTGATCCCATAATCAGTGTTAAGAACCATGCTTTGAAAGTGGCTGTTCAGTGAAAGCCTAATTGTTGGATCGGTTGAATGCTTTATTTATAGAACTTGAATTTGCTGAAACTTGCATTGTTTCTAGATTATGAAAAGAAACTTCTTTGAAACAAGGAGTTGTGCAGGTTGTAGCTTAGGATCCATGTGTCGTAGTTTCAGTGAGGATAGATAGATAGTAATTGATGTTCTTGCTTATTTGGATGATGTTCTAAAGATCCACTTGGTGTGTTCCTATTCTTTAATGACCAGTTTATACTTGCTTGGGCTTTAAGTGGTTTTAGCCACTGTTGATTCCAACTGATCTCCAGTGCTAGTTTTAACTGGTACCTTGAATCCAAAGTGTAACTGCTAATTTGAGTCTTTTGCTGATTTCTTGATCATATATGATTCTAACCTTTAGATCTCTGCTCTGCACCAATGTTGTTCATGACGAAGAGGCTTCTGCTAAAGCAGCGGCAGCCAGTGCCGACAGTGGAGCTCCAACCATGTATCATCCATCACCTGTGGCATAGCTGGTTTGATCTCATGTCTTAGTCAGTAAAAATAGTCCGAGAATATTTTGCATTGAACATTTTAGATATTCCCTGTCGGAAGTTCAGTCACCCTATTTCTTATCACAAGCTAGGTTTTAAAAACACTCAAGAATGAAAAATCATAGTCTATAGTTCTTTATGTAGACAAAACTCGTCGTCAAGGAAAAATGAGGAAAGACATAATCACTCCTGATCCTAAATTTTCAAATAAATAAGTTTTATTGGAAAAGAATCTTTGTTTCAGGAGAAAGTTTTGTTTTCTTTTAAAAAAGAGAAATGCTTCCAATTTCCGAGTATAAGAGTCGATTCTTCATTGAAAATGTTTATGTAGAGTAGGAGGTGAAACTTTCTTCCATCTGACATGTTGGGATGATGGTTCTGGGAGATTATCGTGTATTTTTCATAACAGTTTTTCCTTCACTTTACAGTTTTGACAAGATTATAGCAAAGGAAATTCCGTCATCCATTGTATACAGGATTCTGATTTTCCTATCTCGTAAAGCTCAATTTCTATTCTATTAAGAGGTAGCTACCAGTTGATTATTCCTTTTTATGAGGCGGAAGCAGGGCATGGGGAGGTGTTGGGCCAACTTCTTTATGCTGCCAAAGTTGTGGCTGAAAAAGAAGGCATCCATCCACTTAAACACCAAAGATGTTGTTTGAACTAATTTTGTTAATTATTTTCTTGCAATTTTTTCTTAGATTTTCATCTTGGTTTTAGATGTTATGTCCTTTTCCTTCTATTTAGGATTCTGATTTTTCTACCTCGTAAAGATCAGTTTCTATTCTATTAAGAAGTTATAATGTATTAGAGAGACAATCTATATCATAAACAATCATTCCGTAATGATGTATGAATTTGGGTTCTTATACGAACATCCTTTATAGTAACAATTTTGTCACTTGTTTGATGCTGCTAAAAAAACATGGCTGAAAGGGACTGTACGTAGATTAAAACGTGTCGAGTAGTTGCAGATGAGAAGGTTCCTGTGGAAAGATGGACATTCAATAACTGGTAAAAGAAAACAAGTAGAGGTAGATCGTACAGTTGACTATTGACAGAGGTGAGCACCGACGGAGATTGTGAGGAGAGTCACCAGATATCCCTGACCACCATTGAAAACCCTCTCCAAAGGCGAGGATTTGAGGAGCAAACCAACCATTGGGGTTGCCATATCCTCTTAGTCATCCCTTCCTTCCCACCCCAAAATTGCATATTAACTGTAAAATACTTGCTTAAGTTTGTCTTTCTTAGCTCTATAAAAGAAAAAGTCTTACCTCCATAGTTTTATTTTTAGCCTCTTTGGCGTGATGTTGATTGAAAACTTCCCAAATTATTTACTTAATTGCCAAAAAACAACTTCTTAAAGATCAGTAGTGCGTCTAAGGAGAAACAAATATTGATTATTGATTGAGAATAAGGAGAAAGATTTTGATTGTCAAACCACTTTAAAGGGTCCTTTTCTTTTCTTTTTGTTGAGAGATTAAGCATGCAATTCCCGTAAAGACTGAGATTTGATTTCCTACCCTTCACCGATCACTTAATGCCTAATTTAATCAATGAAGGAAGGACAAACCAGATTAAAAAGCATCCCATTCTCTGTCAAAATCTGAATCTGTAGTAGACGCATAGGTTCAGATTTATATTGATTATAGTACCAAAGGCCATTCTTTGATTCAATATTTAAAATTTTGAAATTTTTTGAAAAAAACACCACTGCTCAAATTCAAAAATAAAACGTAGAGGAAATTTTAAAGTGATGTACCCCTCTTTAACTCGAAAGTCAGAACCCATTCCACTGCAACAAAATACATGTGATTCAGAACTGTTAAGAAAAAAAGTACAGCAAAGCAACCCATTTTGAAACCAAATCACTAAGCTGAAATTACTAATAAAAATTACAAATTTAAACCGAATTTCAACAGATTTCTACCAACCAATGTCACCACCTCATTGGCTAGAGCCCACGTTGCTTTTCCACAACAATCACCAGCTTCTTCAATTGGAATGTTGCAAGCCATGTCTCTATTTTTATGTTATTACCAAAAGATCACATGGCCGACCCGAAAGGTTCACAGAGAAGACACAACGAAGAGATTGAAGAGAAAAATATTGTGCAAACATCATGCCACAAAATTATGTGAATGCAATGTGGTTCAATAATTCTTAACTGCTGTGAGTATAGGAAGTATAGGTTGTATTTTCGCTACAGAATCAACTATTAGTCTAAACTATCTGATTAAACTACAAAAAATAAAATTTGCAAGATAAAGAAGGCCACAACTGTTGAAGACTAGTTAGAGTTCAACAACGATGAACATAGCACTCTGAAAGCTAAAATTGGTCCATCATCTTAAAAATTCCTGAAGTCACGGTAAGACTTTTTAGACAATGATGATTGCTCGTTCTATATATTTGAGAGCCAACAAAATGCAAAAATGTTTTAACTAACAAGAACATAAAACAATTTTGACATGGTCTCTCAAGTGAGCGTTGATCTTAGCAATTCCATTGAAACCAACTTCTCAGAACAAGAAATTCCATGAAAAAACAATACAAAGGAAACTGATTCAAGCAAATGCCAAAGGAAAGTAACACAGGTATCTCGGTTGGTGTCAATACAGGGAAGAACTCCACTTGAGCCAAAAAATACAATGTCTATTCCTTCAGCCAAATAATCATCAATTTCGGCTGGAGTTAGTACCCTGCAGTTAAGAAAGCACAAGGGATATATCACACATAACTTCTTCCAAGGAAGTTCTTCATTATTATTAATGAATGCTTACTTACAAAAGATTCATCGACTAAAATAGATGGTAATTTCTTCCTAGTTGCAATAACAACACCGTTTGCCGCTACAACACCAATAAAATAAAATAAAATCAACAACATAGTATCTAAGCAACCATCAACAACATAGTACATTCAGAAATGACAAGAAAATAAAAAAAACAAAACAGAGAGAGAGAACGCTTAAATTGCAAGAACCTTTGATTCCAAGAGAAGTTTGGCCTAATCCAAAGGCAGTCAATGCGTGCTCAATTTGTACTAGCTTTCTAGTAGGATTGAAAGTAGTGAGAGAAAATGAGTATTGGCTATCACCCATGGTTGATTGCTTGAAGATGCAGAGAGGAAAAATTGAGAATGCGAGCGTGTGAGAGGAAAAACAAAATAATATTAGTTTTACATAATATTAATCCACTTATACAGAAACAAAAAGAGCTACATACAACATTGAATGAAACCCTCCAAAGCTTATAAATTATTTTACATAAGAGTCTCTCTCCCGACCTTTATTTTAGTAACACTCTCAAAGCTTACAAATTATTTTACATTTAACGATTAATAACTTTTTGGATGTGAGAAATCTTGTGCCAATCTTCACCCTTCTCCTCCTCCTTCCCGTAACGTTTTCTTAGATTACGGCAACCTGTTATGTCTAGCACTTGTAGAGGCGCTGCCAAAACATAGTCAGGTAGTGCTCTCAACAATGGGCAACGGTCAATTCTCAACCGTTGAAGTTGTGGCATAACGAACATTGAAGTTGTGGTGGCATCCTCTTCTCCCACTCTCCTTTCAATTCCATCCCACTCTTCTAATCTAATGAGATGTCGAATATCAAGTCTTTTCAATTTCAGGAAAGCAATGACCCTTGTGATTTCTCCTTCATTTATATTATTGGCATTCTCAACTTCTTCTATACCTAAAAATCCAACATCCAACCTTTTCACCCCCAACCTGATTAATTTCAGGTTTTCAAGGTTGGGCAATCTTCCCAACAGAGGCAAAACCACCAAGTTTCCACAATCAATGAGTTGAAGCTCCTGTAATCTGGTTAATGCCATCATCCAATTTGGCAAAACTACCCCTCCGTAATTATATATGCATATTCTTTCCAAGTCTGATGGAGGTTGTAATACTTCAATTAAATTGTCGTCCTCATGGTTGACGCAAAAATCCAATTCCAAACAAAGCAGACGCTTCTTATTCTTGAGTTGTGCTTCCGCAGCGTCTTCTTTGCCTCCTCCTTGTAGATTCCTTATTTCAAGTCTTCCTCTAATGTGATCTAAGTTTTTTAATTCTCTTAGATTAGCTGCTTTACTTTCATTCTCACCACCTCCACACACCATAAAACAATCTAATGTTCGAAGACATGTTAACCTCTCTATTCCCTTTGGCATGAAGGCTACACCTGAATCATAAATGCATAGATGCCTCAATTTGATAAGCTTTACAATTGCTAGAGGTAATTCTTTGAGAGACGAACACATACTAACGTCCAGGGATTGCAGATTGCATAAATCACACATGGTTTCTGGCAGGGACACCAACTTTCCACAATGTTCCAAATTCAGGTGTCTCACATGTATCAATTTCCCTACCTCTTTTGGTATTTCTTCGATTGAAGACCATGAAAGATTCAATGACCTGATGCATGTCAACTGCTTGATTTCATCAGGTAGCGCAGCTCCAAGCCATGGGTCTCCCCTGTTGCCGATCAAGAGGCTGCGGAGACCTTTTGCTCTGTGAATGGATGTGGGAAAAGTGGTCTCCCCTGGCAGCATCATGCTTAAATGACGAACCCTTTCAATTGAAGTCTCCATTGCTGCTTCTCTAAGGTTATTGCCATCCACTGTTAGACATTCAGTTTCAGTCATATAGTGGGCAAAATCATGCACTATATCATGCATCTTGAATCTGATATCTTCTAGATCATACTCTTTTATATCTTGGAAGAAAGAGCGCACTGCTAAGACTTGAAAGTACTGCTCTCCAACAACCTCCATATCTCTACTTTCAGTCCCCTTCAGGTAACCTTGAGCCATCCACATCTTCACCAATTCATCTTTCTTCATCTCGTAGTCTTTTGGAAACATGGCACAATACAAGAAACATCGTCTTGCCACAAAAGGTAAATCGTAGTAACTGAGAAGCAAAGGTAGAAATATTTGTTCTTCAACATGAATTTTATCAAGCTCACCTAGCCCCCATAGTTCACTGGATAAAACATCTTCCCACTGTTCTATTGTTATTTTAGACTGCATTAGACCTCCTAATACCTTGGCAGCTAGAGGCAAGCCCCTGCACTTGTTTGCAATTTTATTTCCGATATCTGTCAGTCTTTCACGTTCATCTTTGGTTTTTCCTTGGAACGCCATATGATTGAATATTGACCGGCATGCATCATCAGACAATGTTTCAATGTCGATCTGGTGGTCCGTTCCCATCATCGTTGCCACATCACCCTTACGAGTGGTCACTAGAATTCTGCTTCCTCGTGCACAGCCTGCGAGAGATGATTTCAGTTGTTCCCAATGTCTATGATCTTTGGTCCAGACATCATCAAGGACAAGAAGGACCCTCACTCCCTTAATGGATTGAGAAACACTTTGTAAAAGGGATTCCAATCTAGCCAAATTCGATTCGCTCCCTTTAAGCTGCTCAAGGATATCTTTGGCTATTACAACCTCATCAAATGGTTCTGAAACGCACACCCATATCTTTTTTTCAAAATGAGCCTTAACCTCATCATCATTAAAAGCTAGTTTGGCTAGAGTTGTTTTTCCAATCCCGCCCAACCCTATAAGAGAGATGACATCCATGTCCCGTGCTTCCCGACTACTTTCAGTCAACAGCTTACTTACAATAATTTTCTTTTCATCATCTCGACCATACACATTCAATTCATCAACTAGGGAGGTGGAGGTATGTTTTTGCTGCTGCGGTATATGACCAGTGGCTTTGATTTCGAGGAGTTTAAGCTCAGCTTTTTCATTGACAATCTCATCTACTTTTTCACTGACTTCTTTGATCTTAAGGGCAATGTCGTGACGTTGAACCACTTGATTGAGACAAAAGCAAGGAGATCGCAGGAAGGAACATCGTATCTTCTGTTGGTTGTGAATATTTTTTTCAGCATCCCCCGTTTTCCATGTAAGTGCATAGCTCCATTCATCTAGCACATCATCCATATCATAGCATACATCTTTTAGCTTGTCTAGCCACGCTCTTACAGTCTTTTCCTTCACTTGTTTTCTCTCTGCATCTTCAAGGACAGATTGGATAAGCTTGAGATTGCGTTTTAGCTTGTCGGCTTGTTTCTTCACACCGCTTACTAGGTTCACCTTCTCTTTTACCTATGAGGAAACATTTATATGATTTAACAACAAAATTTTATTTTCAATTTTTGGTAATTAATAGATTAAATATTTTTTATTAATCTTTTTTAGGAGTAGTTGACACGTACAGTGAAACAGATTGGCTAAATTAATAATTTATATATAAAATATTTATTAGAAACCTATATATTTAAAATAATAATATTTGTTTTTTTTTCGTTTTAAGGTTTTCATATTATATTAAACTGTAGATGGATGTATAAAGAATTAAATAAAAGGATATGTATTGACAACTCCTTTTTATTTCTAGGAATATTTGTTTTAGATTATTTTCGGAAATATGAAAAATAAAAAAAAAATACAAAGAAATTCCTTTAATAAAATCGAAATCTAGATTTGAGCATTTGAGATTTTTTTTCTTACAATGGGAAGAAAAAAAGACTGCATTGTTATATTTCTTGCAAGTTGTATAAAAGTAATTACTGTTGAGTGAGAACCGCGGTGAGTTGCTCCAATACTAGCGATATAAGTGCCTCTCGCCATTTGGTCGTTTGATTTAATTTTTTTTAAAAACAAAAAAACAGAGAGAACGGTGATAGGATGAAGTGAGTGAGAGAGAGAGGAGAGCGTGAGGGAAAGGAGGTCGACTGCCGTGGAAATGAAGAGATAGGGTTTAGTTAGCTTATATACTTAGGGTTTGGTGATGAGGGTTGAGTTATGTTTCAGTCCCTGTACTGTTTCTAACATTTCAATTCAGTCCCTATATTATTGTAACTTTTCAGTCTAGGATCGGTCAGGGGTTACTCACTGCGCATGGCTTTTCCTGCTTGTATGTTTCCACTGAAAATGAAACACTTGTTCTGAAAATGGATGGTCCAGATTTGTTGAGGTCGTATGATTTATTACAATGAGGATTGGATGTGTTGATGGTGTTTGAGATTATGCTGTGAAGTGTTTTTTGAAATATATTAAAACTAGATAATGCCCCCGCGCTTCGCCGCGGGCGGCACAATATTTTTTTCAATATAAAAAATATTAATTGTGTGTATTATTTTTATTATAATATAAATTTAGTCAAAATAAAATATATGTGCACAATTCCTGTTAAGTGAAAGTTTTCTATAAAATACATGAATATAAAAATATTTTAAATTGATATAAATGTATCTGTTTAGTAGTTTCCAACGAAATAACCAACATAAATTTATCATCATCATTAAAAAAGCAAAAAAACTCGAATATTTGAATTATTGAGTTCACTGTATTAAAATTAGTTCATTTTATAATTAAATTTAAATCAAACAAAAATAAAATATATATTGTGAAAATACCGACAATAATCAAATAAAAAAAATAAGCTGTTAATTTTCTATCAATAAAAAGATGGAAACATAAATTAAAAATTCATTCTGACGTTATTGTCATTATCATTGCTATAAAAGCAAAAATTATTACTAACATTACAGCAAAAACAATTAAAATAATTAAATTGCCCTAGAAAATAACTAAAAAAAATCAAAAGATTTTTATAAAAGAACATTAAAAAACCAATAACTAAAATTATCATTACTATTGCATAAATAATAAAATCATAAAAATTATTTAATCCAAAGAACAAATAAATAAATAAATAACGAATAAAGGGAAAAATAGAGTAATATTAATTTTAAAATGATCACCGATATAAATTAAAATTTTAGGAAAATTTTTGAAAAAAAAGCAAAATATTTTTTTAAAAAAAATATCAATTAAAATTATCATGATCATTGCATAAATAGTCAAATCATTGTATAAAAAAAATAAAAAATAAAAAATGAATTAATATCAAATATCAATAAAAAATAAATTAATATCAAATAAAAAATGAACATTATTAAAAAAAACAAATGAATTAATATAAAAAAAATTAAAAGAATAAGGACCGAAATGAAAAATAACATATATAAAATTAATTCGAATTAAAGGATAAAATTGAAGGAAAAAAAAACAATTGGAGGACGAAAAATAAATAATGATAATTATTGTCATTTTAAAAAAAATCAGAAGAAGAGGGACTGAAATCAAACTTTGTATATATTACCAATTTCAATTGGAGGACCAAATTAAAGAAATCAAAACATCTGTACCGGAAAAATTGAAGGAATAAAAAATAAATAAATAATCAAAAGTATAAGGACTGAAATAAAAACTTCTTATATAATTATTAGTTTTAATTGAAGGGCACAATTGGAAACAATAAAACTAATGTTGGCAGAGAAAAACATTTGTGTCAAGTGCAAGTTTTCTATAAAATATATGAATTGTAAATCGATATAAATTTATCTATTTAATAGGTTTCAACGAAATAGCCAGCATAAAATTATCATCATCATTAAAAAAGCAAGAAGTTTTGAATATCTGGATTATTGAATTAACTATATTAA
Organism: Salix viminalis; assembly: GCA_029228465.1. Taxonomy (NCBI): domain Eukaryota; kingdom Viridiplantae; phylum Streptophyta; class Magnoliopsida; order Malpighiales; family Salicaceae; genus Salix; species Salix viminalis. The sequence continues at coordinate 724,647 of CM055437.1, forward strand.
GATTAGTTCATTTTATAATTTCATTTAAATCAAACACAAAAACAAAATATAAATTATAAAAATACTTGCAATAATCAAATAAAAGAAATTAGTTGTTAATTTCTTATTCACAAAAAGATGAAAACATAAATTAAAAATTCATTCCAATTATTATTAGCATCACTGCTCAAACATGACACTATTACCAAGTTTAATATGGAAAAAGGTCAAGAAAGAGCATGCCTGAATTGCTTGTCACCACCAATTTTCCCAGTTTCAATGTTTTTCCCAGAAATCTGCCCTTCAAATCTGCAAACACAAACAATCAATTAAGAAACTTTTGATTTCCTAGAAATACATTTGATTGACACTGGGTTGAGAAACTTTCATTCATTCACTTAAACAGTATCTCACATAATTATATCTCCTGAACCACTAACTAAAGTGTTGAGAGCCAGTCTAATTTCTCAAGGCTGAAGACCTTAGCTAGACTACTGTTGCCCATAATTCATTTTACCTACGACACTCAGTATGTGTGGCTGAAAATCGCAACACATAAATGGCTTAATTTATAAGTAAATCAATCAATTATCTAATCAACACGTAAATGACACAAGTATATGAAACCTCTTGAAAATTTTTCTTATACTTTTTATACACCAAACCTTGTAAGAAACACCACTGCTCAAATTCAAAAATAAAACGTTGAGGAAATTTTAAAGTGATGTACCCCTCTTTAACAGTTTAACTCGAAAGTCAGGACCCATTCCACTACAACAAAATACATGTGATTCAGAACTGCAAAGAAAAAAAGTACATCATAGGAACCCATTTAGAAACCAAATCACTAAGCTCACATTACTAATAAAAATTACAAATTTACACCGAATTTGAACAGATTTCTACCAACCGATGTCACTAAACTCAAATTACTCCTAAAATCTCAATATAAACCCATTCGCAACTAGACCACCACCTCATTGGCTAGAACCCACGTTGTTTTTCCACAACAATCACCAGCTTCTTCAATTGGAATGTTGCAAGCCATGTCTCTATTTTTATGTTATTACCAAAAGATCACATGGCCGACCCGAAAGGTTCACAGAGAAAACACAATGAAAAAAAAATACAAAAAGGGAGAATAAAACAAAATCAATAAAAATAATAATGAATGTTTACTGACAGAAGATCCCTCAACTAAAATACATGGCATTTTTTTCTCAGTTGCAATAACAACACCGTTTGCCGCTACAAAACCAATAAAATAAAATAAAATCAACAACATAATATCTAAGCAACCATCAACAACATAGTACATTCAGAAATGACAAGAAAATGAAAAACAAAACAGAGAGAGAGAGAGCTTAAATTGCAAGAATCTTTGATTCCAAGAGAAGTTTGGCCTGATCCAATCGATACAAGCATTCTGGTAGGACTGAAAGTAGTGAGAGAAAAGGAGTACTGCCTATCACCCATGGTTGATTGCCTGAAGACGCAAAGAAGAAAAACTGAGAATTCTAGCTTGTGAGAGAGAAAGACGGGGACATTTTTGTTTTTAAAAAACAAAATACTATTCCTTTTATCAAATAACTTTTTTTTTTAAATAAGCATTGTCCACAGGGAAGTTTTATTTATTTAAATATATTAAATTATGTTATTTTATATTTATGATTATTTTACAAATCAATAATAGGTTACAAATGATTTCAATCCACTTATACAGAACACATACGAAGCTTAATGCAACATTGAATGAAACCCTCCAAGGCTTACAAATTATTTTACATTTTAAAAAAAAATAACTTTTGGGATGCGAGAAATCATGTGCCAATCTTCACCCTTCTCCTCCTTGTAACGTTTCCTCAGATTGGGGCAACCTCTTATGTCTAGTAGCTGTAGAGGCGCTGCCAAAACATAGTCTGGTAATGCTCTCAACAATGGGCAATTGTCAATTATCAACTTTTGAAGCTTTGGCATAATGAATATTGAAGTCGCGGTGACATCCTCTTCTCCCACTCTCCTTTCAATTCCATCCCACTCTTCTAATTTAACGAGATCCTGAATCTCAAGTCTTCTCAACTTCGGGAAAGCAGTGACCCTTGCAATTTCTCCTTCATTTATATTGGCATTCTCAACCTCTTCTATACCTAAAAATCCAGCATCCAACCTTCTCACCCTTACCATGTCTAATACCAGGCTTTCAAGGTTGGGCAATCTTCCCAACGGAGGCAAAACCTCCAGGTTTCCACAACCACTGAGTGTAAGATCCTGTAATGTGGTTAATGCCATCATCCAATTTGGCAAAACTATCCCTCCGTAATTATATATGAATAGTCTTTTCAAGTCTGATGGAGGCTGTAAAACTTCAATTAAAATGTCACCATCATTGTCACTGTCAAATTTCAATTTCAAACAAAGCAGGCGTTTCTTATTCTTGAGTTGTGCTTCCGCAGCTTCTTCTATGCCTCCTCCTTGTAGATTCCTTATTTCAAGACTCCCTCCAATGTGATTTAAGTTTTTCAATTCTCTTAGATTAGCTGCTTTACTTTCATTCTCACCACCACCACACACCATAAAACAATCTAATGTTCGAAGACATGTTAACCTCTCTATTCCCTTTGGCATGAAGGCTACACCTGAACCATCAATACAGAGATGCCTCAAGTTGACAAGTTTACCAATCGCTAGAGGTAATTCTTTGAGAGACGAACACAGAATAACATCTAAGGATTGCAGATTGCATAAATCACACATGGTTTCTGGCAAGGACACCAACTCTTCACAACCTTCCAAATTCAGGTGTCTCAAATGTATCAATTTCCCTACCTCTTTTGGTATTTCTTTGATTGAAGACCATGACAGATTCAAAGACCTGATGCATGTCAACTGCTTGATTACATCAGGTAGTGCAGCTCCAAGCCATGAGCCTCTAGTGTTGCCGATGAAGAGGCCGCGAAGACCTTTTGCTCTGTGAATGGACGAGGGAAAATAGGTCTCCCTTGACAGCATCATGCATAAATGACGAACCCTTTCCATTGAAGTCCCTTTTTTGAGGTTATTGTCCTCCACTGTTAGACATTCATTTTTTGTCATATATTGGGCAAAATCATGCACTATATCATGCATCTTGAATCGGGGATCTTGTCGACCATACTTTTCTATATCTTGGAAGAAAGAGCGCGCTACTAAGACTTGAAAGTAGCACTCTCCAGCAACCTCCATATCTCTACTTGGAGTCTCCTCCAGGTAACGTTGAGCCATCCACATCTTCACCAATTCATCTTTGTTCATCTCGTAGTCTTTTGGAAACATGGCACAATACAAGAAACATCGTCTTACCACAAAAGGTAAATCGTAGTAACTCAGAAGCAAAGGTAGAAATATTTTTTTTCAACTTGATTTTTATCAACCTCATCTAGCCTCCATAGTTCACTAGATAAAACATCTTCCCACTCTTCTCTTGTTCTTTTAGACTGCATTAAACCTCCTAATACCTTGGCAGCTAGAGGCAAGCCCTTGCACTTGTTTGCAATTTCATTTCCGATATCTGTCAGTCTTTCACATTCATCTTTGCCTCTTTCGTGGAATGCCAAATGATTGAATATTGACTGGCATGCATCATCAGACAATGTTTCAATGTTGATCCGGTGGTTTGTTCTCATCATGGTTGCCACAGTGGCATTACGTGTGGTCACTAGAATTCTGCTTCCTCGTGCACAGCCTTCGAGAGATCGTTTCAATTGTTCCCAGTGTTCATGATTTTCTGTCCAGACATCATCAAGGACAAGAAGGAACCTTATTCTCTTAATGGATTGAGAAACTCTATGTAAAAGGGATTGCAATTCAACCAAATTCGGTGTGCTCCGTTCAAGTTGCTCAAGGATAGCTTTGGCTATTCTAACCTCATCAAATGGTTCTGAAACACACACCCATATCTTTTTCTCAAAATGAGTTGTAACCTTAGCATCGTTAAAAGCTAGTTGGGCGAGAGTTGTTTTTCCAATTCCGCCCAGCCCTACAAGAGAGATGACATCCACATCCTGTGCCTCTTGACTACTTTCAGCCAGCAGCATGCTTACAATGTTATATCTAGCATTTCATAGCATAAATAAATGATATTCATGTCGAATTATCAAGAACACATAAACTGCATAAACTATAAAGCGGAAGCGTACTTGAATCCATATCCGGAAGTCGCTATCTAGAGTCGTACGGATGACCTTCCAGATTAACCCGTTCTCCTTTGAGAGCCCTTTTGTTCTCTCTACCTTAACCTTAGTTTTCTCTCTGATAATGGGATGTCAGTGTGAGAATGTTCGAACATGTAATCCGGGGACCATGACCATATATATAGGCAACCAAGTGCCTTTTGGTATTCATGCCTTTTGGCATTCCTACCCTTTGGTATTTCTATTTTAGCCCATCACTAAAATAGGAATAACCCCCGTAATCTCTACACATTAAAGGTCCACACCCTATTAGATACACCAAAACCCAATTGCCTAAAAAAATACTTAGCGGATCATTTTTTAATTAGGCTTCACCTTATTTGACAGATCCCACAAACACATAATTATTCTCATATAAGCCCAACGTTGGATTAATGATCCAACAATCTCCCACTTGGGCTATATGTATAACCTTATAATTATGTTTTTGCAAGAATAACCAAATGAGCTCAATCTTTGTCTGCCATTAATGATGTATCTATAACCAATCCGTCCAAGAATCATACCAACATAGGATCTAAGCGGTTTTCGTTACAATTATCGTAACTCAACCTATCAAAGGTCACGTATGCCAATACAATTAAATGACATGGATCATGATGTGGATGTGTAGCATGGAAATTTCATGCAATATGATCTTAACATGCCTATTTCCAATCGGGTCCACCCTTAAACCTTAGTGAGATCAAACCATACAAAAATCGAGTGTAAATTAAACCAAAGACTTTATTTCGCAGAAAAATAACATCATAAATATCCATAAACTGAAAAATTTGTCTATATTATAAAAGCATCCGAAATTACAAACTCCCTTTAAAATCGAATACTATCAATTGCCAAAACACCCATATGAAAGCAAAGATGCTCATGAAACATTTTGGGTGGCAATCCCTTTAGTAAGCTGATCCGCAACCATGGAGTTTGTACCGATATGCTCTATAAACAACCGTCCCACTCGAACTCTTTCCTTAACAACTAGGAACTTAATGTCGATGTGCTTCGACTTCGACGAGCTCCTATTATTATTGGAATATAAAATCGCCAACTTTATTGTCACAAAATAATTTTTAGTGGTCTTTCAATATCATCCACTATACTGCAGCCCTGTGACAAAATTCCGCAGCCATACTCCATGATTGATGCCTCATAACATGCTATGAACTCGACCGCCATTGTGGAAGAGGCTATAAGTGATCGTTTAGCACTCTTCCAGAAACAAAGCACCTCCAGACTAGCATGTAAATATACCCTCGATGTAGATTTCATGGTATCTTGGCATCCAGAGAAAATCGGAGTCGCTATACCCAATGATCTCCAGATTAGCCAAACTCCGATATGTGAGCATGTAGTCTTTTGTTCTCTGTAGAGTACCATAAGACCCGCTTTAGTCGCTTTCCAATGGTCTATTCTCGATTGCTTAAATATCCGCCCAAGATCCCCAGAATGTAATGCGCAATATCCCGGACGCTGCATAAACTTGAGCATACATTAGACTCCCCTACTCATGAAGCATAAGGAATCTTCCGTATTTCTCTTTTCTCAAAAATCATTCTTAGGGCACCGATTGAGACTAAATTTGTCTCCCTTAGCTACAGTGGGTATCTCCCTCGGTTTACAATCTTGCATGCCATATCTCTTAAGAACCTTTTCGATATAGCTCTTTTGTGATAATCCAAGAATACCTCGAGAGCGATCTCGATGTATCTGAATACCTAATACAAAAGAGGCTTCACCAAGATCTTTCATCTCAAAATTCTTAGCTAGAAATTTCTTGGTTTCAGTGCAATAAGCCTATATCACTGCTGGCAAGCAAGATGTCATCGACATACAAAACCAGGAAAATATATTTACTCCCACAGAACTTATGGTATATACAATCATCGACCAAATTCATCTCAAAACCAAACGAGATGATCACTTGATGAAACTTGAAATACCATTGTCGAGATGCTTGTTTGAGTCCATAGATGGATTTCTTAAGTTTGCAAACCATATTCTTTGGGTCTCCAAACACAAAGTTTTCAGGTTGCAACATATAGATCATCTCATCAATGTTACCATTGAGAAACGCTGTCTTTACATCCATTTGATATAACTCAAGATTGAAATGTGCCACCAATGCCATTATAATTCTGAAAGAGTCTTTCGAAGATACCGGAGAGAAAGTTTCTTTATAATCAATACCTTCTTTCTGTGTAAAGCCCTTTGCAACAAGACGTGCCTTGTACTTCTCCACATCACCTTTCGAATCCCTTTTGGTCTTAAATATCCATTTGCAACCAATAGGTTTCACACCTTTAGGTAATGGGACAAGATCCCACACGTTGTTGTCTTTCATTGACTTAATCTCCTCATTCATAGCATAAATCCACTTTTGAGAGTTAGAACATTCAATGGCTTGATGGAAGTTGATAGGATCATCTTCCATCACTCCAATATCTACCTCATGTTCTTGGAGAAATACAATATAATCGTCTGATATTACACTTCTCTTCTCTCTAGTGGATCTTCTTAATGACATAGATTCTAGAGCTGCTCGAGGTTGTTCTTCTGGAACAATTTCTTGAATAGGAGGTGCTTCGACATTGTCTTGATTCATTGTGTCTTCAACATGGTCAAAATTAGAATCTTGACCAATGCTAATGACACCTGTGGGAATATCAATATATTCCTCTTCAAAGATAAAGTCTTTATCTTTATCACCTCCCGCAAACTCGACATCCTCAAAGAATCGGGCATTTCCCGTCTCGAAAATCGACCTAGTTGTGGGATCATAAAATTTATACCCCTTGGATCTTTCCGAGTATCCAATAAAATAGCAACTTACCGTCCTAGAGTCCAGTTTCTTTTCATTAGGCCTATAAGGCCTTGCCTCAGCTGGACATCCCTAAACATGTAAGTGTTTTAGACTAGGTTTCTTGCCTGTCCAAAGTTCATAAGGGGTTTTGGTAGTGGTTTTAGTGGGTACTCGATTAAGGATATATGCTGCAGTCTTAAGTGCTTCTCCCCAGAGTGATTCTGGTAAGGTAGAATGACTAATCATACTCATTACCATGTCCTTAAGTGTTCTGTTTCGTCTTTCAGCAACACCATTCATAGTGGGCGAACCCGGCATAGTGTACTCGTGGGGACGATACCGCGATTCATCTAGGAATTTAGCAAATGGTCCCGGACGTTGTTCTCCTCGAACCGTCATATCTACCATAGTACTCACCACCACGGTCGGATCCGGCGCTTTTTTAATCTTTTACTCGAGTTGATTTTCAACTTCGACTTTATAACTTCGAACACATCCAAATGGACTGTGATTTTTCACTTATGAGATATACATAGCCATATCTGGAAAAATCATCTATGAACGTTATAAAATATTGTTGACCATTCCAAGCGACTGTAGGAAATGGCCCACAAATATCCGTATGTATTAGTTCTAAGATGTCCATAGTCTTGTTGGCTACAAATCTCCTTGTATTGGTTTGTTTTCCCTTAATACAATTAACACAAATGTCAAAATTTGTAATGTAAACCCCGGGAAATAAATGTAAGTGTTAAATTAAAAGAGAAGTAAAATAAGTTGAGGGGAGGGTGAAATTGAAATAAATGTAAAGATTATGACTTATAATATAAGAAGAGAACATGTGGGGTAAAAAGTAGCATTTAAAGGAGATGGGGGGCCTAAGTGCAATAAGAGAAATTGAGGAGTATAAATACCTCTTTTTTTTTTTCTCATTTCCAGCAACATGAGATGGGAGAGAGAGAGTTAGAGAGATGTTAGAGAAAAAAGATTAGAAGGGCGGTGCTCCGACATCCATATCTCGGCCGGACACCGTTGGATCGGTCTGAGTTTTGGGTATGTTGTGCACCTAACTGTGGTCTTTAATCTGACCGGAGGGATTGTCAAGAACTAAAGCCGTTTGAGAAATACGATCATCTGAATATTTCTGGAAAACCCCCCCCCTCAAACCCGTCAGAGTCGCCGACCAGTTTCTCATCAGTTTACCGTTGGATCAAGCTGAAATTTGGGTATGTGGTGCGTATGAGTGTTATTCATGTGCTGAACGGTGGAGATGAGAATGGTACACTTCAGCAAGGAGATATTGATGCTTAACAGTAGCTCTCCAGTTTAAGTGATGTCGCAGGCGGTGCAGTCGGGATTGAACCATCGTCCAGATAAGAACAACCCGAAGTAGAGCGGTAGGTGAATTACACCTCCTCTTTTTATACGACACGTAAGAAGTATTTTTAAGTTGAATATTATTCGAATGTGATAGAGTTTATATTAGATTGTTGAATGCTTAAATGTGAATAATCGATTGATTAGAGTTTATATTAGATTGTTGAATGCTTACATGTGAATAATCGATTGATTAGAGTTTATATTAGATTGTAGAATGCTTAAATGTGAATAATTGATTGATTAGAGTTTATATTAGATTGTAGAATGATTAAATGTGAATAATCGATTGATTAGAGTTTATATTAGATTGTTGAATGCTTAAATGTGAACGAATGATTGGTTAGCTTCGGCTAATGGCATCCCAATGGATGACCGGGATGAATGATTGATTAGCTTCGACTAATGGCATCCGAAGGGATGGCCGGACGAATGATTGATTAGCTCGACTAATGGCATCCGAATGGATGACCCAGCATGAATGATTGATTAGCTTCGGCTAATGGCATCCGAATGGATGGCCGGCATGAATGATTGATTAGCTTCGGCTAATGGCATCCAAATGGATGGCCGGCATGAATGATTGATTAGCTTCGGCTAATGGCATCCGAATGGATGACCGGAATGAATGATTGACTATCTTTGGGCTGACATTTGAAAAAGGATGACCGGGGTGAATGAATGATTAACCTTAGTAAATATGCCTTAAGAGGATAGACGGGTTATTAATTTTGGTTGTGTTGAGAACGATGTTTAAGATTTTGTAGACCCAGGATGATTGGAACTGTTATGGTTTGATCTGTTACTATTTTGACCTGTTACTGTTAGTGCTTGAGACATGTTATTATCTCGGGACATGTTACTGTTAAATTGATGCATTTATATGCATTACAAGCTATTTGTACCAAGTACATGAAGAAATTATAAATGTTAATGCCTCCTGTAACTGCCAGACTGTTTAGTTACCATTATAATTATCATTAAGTAATTACATTTTCTTAAATGTTTTGTATTGCTGTAGGGACGTCACATCCACGAGATGTCTAAGGAACCCGATACACGGGAATCTACTTTTGCAAGGAACCATGTAGATGCATTCTAAATCACAATGTATTTTGTGTGAATCAATGTACTCAACACATAATTTTTTATTAGACCTTTTGTGTAAATTCGTAATGGCTATTAGTAGTATAGAAATGAAACCTCATGTCCATGTATGTATATTTTTAATATGAATTTCTAATTATGCAACCATAATACTACATGTTTATGTAAGATCCACTTTTAATGAAATGTTGATTGTATGGATGGTAATCTGATGATGTGAGGTAATCAGGTTCGCTGATTTCCGGTACCATATGTGTTAGATATACATATACAAAAATTTGGGTCGTTACAGTTGGTATCAGAGCATCTGGTCTTGATCCTGGGGTTCAATGATAATGGCATTGTTGTGATGATTTTGAAAGGTATTATAGGATGGTTCGAACCAGACAGCAAGCTAGGACTGACCCAACCCTTACATGAGGAAGGGGGGGTCGAGTTTACAATATGACTGTATGAAGTGGATTCCGTGGTAGATATTACATTTTATATACCCGCGATATTGGTTTATTCCGAGAGAAGAGAACCAACAGGAGGTCAGGAAAATTCTACTTCTCGACGGGTAGTTATGCCTCCAACGGAGGCATTTGAAGGCGAGTGACAAATCAATATATCTCCCTAGTAGCGCCGATGGTTGCGCTGAACATATTTTTAGATGGTGCTTTTATGGAATATATGGTACAGGCTTGATGGTAAGGATGGTTGCAGGTGCTTCCAGTGTAGCTTCTAGAATAGATTTTAAACCTTAATTCCTTTTTGTATAAGTTAGGAACTTAGAGAGTTATGGTGAAATTTTGATATGTAGAAGAACATGTAAATTGTATAGAATAATATTTTTGTAAATTTTGTTCTGGAATATTAAATGTATTCACCTATGCCCCGGATATTAGAAAGTACTAGATTATCTTAGAATATTAAATTATGTTATGTTCCATGTATATGTATATATGTGAAATCTTCATGTGCGAACTGACTTTTTAATTTTTATCTTATGCATGTGATGTAAGATGAAGTTTGGGAATGAATATGGTCCTGAGCATATTCTGAAATGAATTATGCAGTTAATTGTATTAAACATGAATGTGATTATGGGTGAGCTGTGATCCAAATTATGTGCAGGTTGTGTTATTGATAACTTGGGATCTCCCGATATAGGGGAGACTCTGCCGAAATTTCGTTAGAAATGTCGGCGAGAGAAAAAAAAAATTCATGCTTAATCTTTACCCCTATAATAGTACAATGGGCAAAAGATATATAGGAAATGGGTTGTGAAATATTCTCAAGAGGATGTGGGAGTTATGCCTGATGTTGTGACAGGTACTGTAATATTCCACATTGGCAGGTGAGGGAGTGGTAACTGGCCTTATTAAGAGTGCTGGTTGCTAACTTTTCATACGCGTTTTGGGGCGTCAAGCCCAGAAGTGGGCTCGCGTCACCAGGAACAAAACCATGAGGGCGGTAAGGCCCAAAACGGACAATATATTACAGGTTGGGCCGGGCTGTTACAGGTAAAATACAGTTAAATACAATGCAAGATTATACTTTAATTGATTTTGGGGCTAGTCATCCATTTGTATTATGTAGAATTGTGGAATGATTGCATGTGGTGCCTCACAAGTTGCGAATAGGGTGACGATTAGTACCCCTTTAGAAGAAAACATGAACACTGATGATATCTATAGAGGAGTGAAACTGTATATTAAAGGGTTGGGATTGAATGTAGACCTTATGTCATTAGAATTATATGACTTTGATTTGATTTTTGGGCATGGATTGGTTAAGCAAACATAAGGTACAAGTAGATTGTTTTACCAAAACAGTGACTCTCCAGGGGGTAGGAAATAAGAATGTTGTATTTAAAGGAGAGAGAAAATTTCTTTCAAACTGTATGATTTCAGTCTTAAGGGCTAGAAGGTTAATGAGGAAGGGTTGTCCTGTTTGGTTAACTCAAGTAATATAAAAAAAAACAAGTATCCACTTCCACCTAATAGATGAATTGTTTGATCGCTAAAGGGTGCTAAGGTATTCTCTAAGATAGATTTAAGGTCGGGGTATCATCAATTGAGAATTAAAGAACAAGATATTTAGAGGACAACATTCAGAACCCGTTATGGACATTACGAGTTCTTAGTGATGCCTTTTGGGTTGACCAATGCACCAGCGATGTTCATAGATTTGATGAATCGAGTATTTCCCACTTTACTTGGATCAAGTACATGGTGGAATTTATCAATGACATCTTGGTATATTCTAGTTCATATTCAGAGCATGAACAACATTTGGGGGTCGTGTTACGGACTTTGAGGGAGAATAAATTGTATGCAAAGCTGGATAAGTGTGAGTTTTGACTCAAGGAAGTGGTATTTTTGGGCCATGTGATTTCTACAGAAGGAATATTCGTGGATCCAAAGAAGGTAGAGGTTGTGTTAAAATGGGAGAGGCCTACTAATGTGATAGAAATTTGAAGTTTCTTGGGTCTCACAGATATTACCGGAGGTTTATGGAGGGGTTCTCCACCCGTAGCACCACCTTTGATCGCACTAACTCGCAAATAAGTCAAATTTGTTTGGTCGGAGGAGTGTGAAGGGAGTTTTCAAGAACTAAAGAAAAGGCTCACTTCGCTCCCTCGTGGTTGGCCCTTCCATCTGAAACGTAAGGGTTTGCGGTATATAGCGATGTTTCAAAAACAGGTCTGGGATGTGTACTGATGCAACATGATTGTGTAATTGCTTATGTATCCAGACAATTAAAGCCACATGAGGAGAATTATCCAGTTTATGACTTGGAACTTGCAACGGTAGTGTTTGCCCTAAGAATATGGAGACAATTTTTGTATGGGTCACAACTGCAAATCTTCTCAGATCATAAGAGTTTGGAATATTTGATGTCGCAGAAAGAGTTAAACATGCGCCAAAGAAGATGGGTGAAGTTAATAAAAGATTATGATTGTGTGATTGACTATCATCCTGGTAAGGCTAACATTGTAGCAAACGCTTTAAATAGAAAGGGTAAAGTAATTATGAATAACATAGAAATTAAAAGACAAGGAAGTATGGTAGAAATGAGAAAAATGGGTTTGTGGCTAAGTCTCGGTTTTGATGGGTCATTGTTAGCCAGTTAAAAATTCGATCTGTACTTCGAGATAAAGTTTTGGAGGCTCAACAATTAATGAGAAGGTAAGGAAGGTCAAAGGGAATGTGAACCAGGGTATAAAAAAAAAAAGTCTTTTCAGGTGTTATCTGATGGACTAATAGCTATGGGAAAACGAAATTTATTTGCTCAATAATGAGATCTTTAAAGATGAGGTATTGAGAGAAGCTCATGAATTCCGTTTTGCTACCATCCTGGAAGTACAACGAGGTATAGGGATTTAAGGGAATATTATTGGTGGTCAAATATGAAGAGAGAAATAGTAGAAATTGTGTCGAATTGTGGGATTTGTCAACAAGTGAAGATAGAACACCAGAAACCTACAGGGAAGTTGCAGTATCGCTATCAGGGCCTGAATGGAAATGGGAGGATATCTCTTTGGATTTTGTGATAGGATTACCCAAGGGAAAGAAAGGTAATGATGCCATATGGGTTATTATGGATCGACTAACAAAGTCTTTTGTTTTTGCCTATGAGAACGACAGACTCAATGGATAAACTTGCAAAATTGTACATAAATGAAGTGGTCAAACTCCATGGGGTACCAGTATCGATTATCTTTGACCGGGATCCAAGGTTCACATCGAGACTATGGCCTAGTTCATAATGGGTTTTCGGAACAAAGTTAAATCTAAACACGGCATTTCATCCACAGACGGATGGGCAGTCGGAGAGAACCATTCAAACTCTTGAGGATCTTTTAAGGTCTTGTGTACTGGAAATTGGGAAGATCAATTCCCATTGGTAGAATTTACTTGTAATAGTAGTTATCAAACTACTATTGGTATGGCTCCATTTGAAGCATTGTATGGGCGGAAGTGTCGTACCTCAATTTGTTGGGATGAAATAGGGCAAAGGAAGCTGTGAGGACCCGAAATGGTACAACAGGAAATTGACAGGGTACAGGTGATTAGAAAGAGGATTTAACCATGGAATTTAAGCCCATCAAGATTTTAGATCTGGATGTAATGATACTAAGGAATAAGAGAGTTACATTGGTGAGAGTATTATGGAGAAACTCACAAATAGAGGAAGAAACGTGGAAAAGAGAGTCTGAGATAGAATAAGTATTTGCATTTATTACCTGAAATAGGTACTTAATTTAATTTCGAGGACGAAATTTCTAATAGGAGGGGAGAATGTAAACCCCGGGAAATAAATGTAAGTGTTAAATTAAAAGAGAAGTAAAATAAGTTGAGGGGAGGGTGAAATTGAAATAAATGTAAAGATTATGACTTATAATATAAGAAGAGAACATGTGGGGTAAAAAGTAGCATTTAAAGGAGATGGGGGGCCTAAGTGCAATAAGAGAAATTGAGGAGTATAAATACCTCTTTTTTTTTCTCATTTCCAGCAACATGAGATGGGAGAGAGAGAAGTTAGAGAGATGTTAGAGAGAAAAAGATTAGAAGGGGCGGTGCTCCGACATCCATATCTCGGCCGGACACCGTTGGATCGGTCTGAGTTTTGGGTATGTTGTGCACCTAACTGTGGTCTTTAATCTGACCGGAGGGATTGTCAAGAACTAAAGCCGTTTGAGAAATACGATCATCTGAATATTTCTGGAAAACCCCCCCCTCAAACCCGTCAGAGTCGCCGACCAGTTTCTCATCAGTTTACCGTTGGATCAAGCTGAAATTTGGGTATGTGGTGCGTATGAGTGTTATTCATGTGCTGAACGGTGGAGATGAGAATGGTACACTTCAGCAAGGAGATATTGATGCTTAACAGTAGCTCTCCAGTTTAAGTGATGTCGCAGGCGGTGCAGTCGGGATTGAACCATCGTCCAGATAAGAACAACCCAGAAGTAGAGCAGGTAGGTGAATTACACCTCTCTTTTTATACGACACGTAAGAAGTATTTTAAGTTGAATATTATTCGAATGTGATAGAGTTTATATTAGATTGTTGAATGCTTAAATGTGAATAATCGATTGATTAGAGTTTATATTAGATTGTTGAATGCTTACATGTGAATAATCGATTGATTAGAGTTTATATTAGATTGTAGAATGCTTAAATGTGAATAATTGATTGATTAGAGTTTATATTAGATTGTAGAATGATTAAATGTGAATAATCGATTGATTAGAGTTTATATTAGATTGTTGAATGCTTAAATGTGAACGAATGATTGGTTAGCTTCGGCTAATGGCATCCCAATGGATGACCGGGATGAATGATTGATTAGCTTCGGCTAATGGCATCCGAAGGGATGGCCGGGACGAATGATTGATTAGCTTCGGCTAATGGCATCCGAATGGATGACCGGCATGAATGATTGATTAGCTTCGGCTAATGGCATCCGAATGGATGGCCGGCATGAATGATTGATTAGCTTCGGCTAATGGCATCCAAATGGATGGCCGGCATGAATGATTGATTAGCTTCGGCTAATGGCATCCGAATGGATGACCGGAATGAATGATTGACTATCTTTGGCTGACATTTGAAAAGGATGACCGGGGTGAATGAATGATTAACCTTAGTAAATATGCCTTAAGAGGATAGACGGGTTATTAATTTTGGTTGTGTTGAGAACGATGTTTAAGATTTTGTAGACCCAGGATGATTGGAACTGTTATGGTTTGATCTGTTACTATTTTGACCTGTTACTGTTAGTGCTTGAGACATGTTATTGTCTCGGGACATGTTACTGTTAAATTGATGCATTTATATGCATTACAAGCTATTTGTACCAAGTACATGAAGAAATTATAAATGTTAATGCCTCCCTCGTAAATCGCCGGACCGTTTAGTTACCATTATAATTATCATTAAGTAATTACATTTTTTCTTAAATGTTTTGTATTGTCTGTAGGGGACGCCACATCCACGAGATGTCTAAGGAACCCGATACACGGGAATCTACTTTTGCAAGGAACCATGTAGATGCATTCTAAATCACAATGTATTTTGTGTGAATCAATGTACTCAACACATAATTTTTTTATTAGACCTTTTGTGTAAATTCAGTAATGGCTATTAGTAGTATAGAAATGAAACCTCATGTCCATGTATGTATATTTTTAATATGAATTTCTAATTATGCAACCATAATACTACATGTTTATGTAAGATCCACTTTTAATGAAATGTTGATTGTATGGATGGTAATCTGATGATGTGAGGTAATCAGGTTCGCTGATTTCCGGTACCATATGTGTTAGATATACATATACAAAAAAAAAAAAAAAAATTTGGGTCGTTACATGTAAAATCTAAGGGATCGAGAATTTCATCTGACACAAGTCTCTCTATTCTCTTTTTAGAGATATGACCTAATCGTTTGTGCCATAATATACCTGAATTCTCGGTAGTTAATTTTCTCTTGGTACCTCGCGTACTTAATTGCAGGGATTCATTAAATGAAGCAATTGTATCAATCAAATATAGATTATCATAACCAGATAAAGAACCGGAACCAGATAATTTGGAATCATAAAACAAACTAAATTTTCCATTTCCAAATGAACAAGAATAACCAGATTTGTCCAAAGCAGAAATAGAAATCAAATTCCGTCTAAAAGACGGTACAATAAAAGTTTCGTTAAGATCCAAATAAAGTCCGGTCTTTAACAATAATCTAAATTTTCCAATTGCCGCAACTTCAACCGTCTTGCCATCGCCTACATAGATGTATCTTTCAACATCATTTGGCTTTTGGCAACTCAGGCAACCCTGCATAGACACACTGATGTGAGTTGTTGCACCAGAATCTAACCACCACGTGTGTCTAGGTACCGAAGTTAAATTAACTTCAGAACAAACCAAAGCAAGAAGCATACCTTTCTTAACACGCCAAGCGTGATAGTTGGTGCATTGCTTCTTTTTATGCCCTTCAGCACCACAAAAGAAACAACTAGTACTGATCAAATCATTTGATTTCGTTAATTGTTTCTTTTGAGGTACTGTACCTGCAGCTTCCTTAGCGTTCTTTCTTTTCCTTCCCTTGTCTTTAAAGGCAGTGGCTAAGTGAGCACTCTCTATCCTATCTTGCTTAAGTCTTTCCTCTTCCTGAACACAGTGTGAGATGAGCTCATTCAGAGACCAAGTCTCTTTCTGACAATTGTAGCTCACCTTAAACTGGTTAAATTGTGCAGGAAGGGATATTAAAACCAGATGCACTAGCAAGTCCTCAGAGAGTTCAAGCTGAAGTGCTTTGAGCTTGGAAGCAAGATGAGACATCTCCATAATGTACTCCCTTACATTGCCTTTGCCTTTATACTTCATTGAAATGAGACTTGTCAAGAGCGTACCGATTTCAGCCTTTTCATTCTTGACGAATCTCTTTTCAATATTGGCAAGGAATTCTTTAGCTGTAGTGATTTGATCAGACATTGTGCCCCTGAATGCTTCTGGAATGGCTCTCTTCATTATCATCATACACATGCGATTTGATTTCTCCCACCTTTCCATATCCCTCTTTTCATCAGAGATACTCTCATCCTTAAGAGGTGGGGGAGAATCATTCCTTAACGCAAGGTCGAGATCCATAACTCCAAGAACAATCAAAAGATTGTCTTTCCAAGATTTGAAGTTAGAGCCATTAAGCATAGGAATAGAGTTGATACTGGCAGTTATATTAGCAGGATTAATCGCTGAAAAGAGAACAACAACAATTGAAACAAGCTCACAAACAAAACTTATCTTAAGAGCAAAAATTAATTCAAATAAAGGTAAAACCCATCTTAAGATATCGGGCACTCCATTAATATTTTATCTTTGGATAAAAGATTAATTTGTAAGTGATATCTTAATGTAGCAATCAAACATTAATAATAAGAACATGTCGAAAAATAAATTGGCCTTTGGGTCAATTAATTAGTCACATGTAAAACCAAATAATCATCACATGTTGATTACTACATGTGTGCATGTATTTACTTTAAATATTGACCTTCCTTTGGGCCGATCAATAAGAACATAAATCGCATACACCCTTTATATTTCAAAATAAAATTAATCTCCACAAAAGAGGTCACTTTGGTGACATATTATTTTAATTAACTCATTGCAAAATATATATCAATATACCAATATTTGAAAAATAAATTTGCACCGAATTTTTTTTAACAAAGTCAACGGTCAAAGTCAACTGTTGACTTTGACCATTGACCTCGCGGCTGGACCGGGTCGGACCAACTCAGATCTTAAACCAGCCTACTAAATCTATAATTTTAGTGATGGGCTAAAATTTTCTATAGACTGAGGCCCATAATACAAAATATTTTATGTGGACTTAAAGCCCACAATTTTTTTTAGTTGGGCCGAAGCCCAAAGCCCATAAAAATTACAGCCCATAAAAATTACATGCCTGTTAAAAGGCATTCTCGGTGCAGAATGGCTGTGCATGCAGTCCATGTGGCACCAACAATGGCTGCATGCAATCCATGTGGCACCAACAATGGCTGCATGCAGTCCATGTGGCAGCTGTTACGTAACAGATGCCACACCCCCTTTATTGCACTGGCAGCCTGCCAGTGCAATCGTTTCATATGCCCCTTTTTGTCTTCACTACGGGCTGCCAGTTGATTTCTTGCACCAGCGCTGGCAAAGCCAGCGCTGGTTCTTTAATCTTCACTGGCTTCACTGGCAGCCTACGGGCTGCCAGTTTTATTCATGCAACCAGCGCTGGCCTTGCCAGCGCTGGTTGGATCTTTGCTTTACTGGCAGCCCGTAGGCTGCCAGTTCTCATCACCAGCGCTGGCTTTGCAAGCCAGCGCTGGTTATATATTTTGTTCACCTTCACTGGCAGCCTACGGGCTGCCAGTTTCATCACCAGCGCTGGCTTGCAAAGCCAGCGCTGTTTCCCCTTTGCTGGCAGCCTACGGGCTGCCAACAAATATTTCAAATACACAGTCTATTTCTTCAACGTAAATCCAGTGATATTTACTAATTGATTTCCTAATAATTCAACATAAAATGGCTCTGATACCACTTGTTATATCTAGCATTTCATAGCATAAATAAATGATATTCATGTCGAATTATCAAGAACACATAAACTGCATAAACTATAAAGCGGAAGCGTACTTGAATCCATATCCGGAAGTCGCTATCTAGAGTCGTACGGATGACCTTCCAGATTAACCCGTTCTCCTTTGAGAGCCCTTTTGTTCTCTCTACCTTAACCTTAGTTTTCTCTCTGATAATGGGATGTCAGTGTGAGAATGTTCGAACATGTAATCCGGGGACCATGACCATATATATAGGCAACCAAGTGCCTTTTGGTATTCATGCCTTTTGGCATTCCTACCCTTTGGTATTTCTATTTTAGCCCATCACTAAAATAGGAATAACCCCGTAATCTCTACACATTAAAGGTCCACACCCTATTAGATACACCAAAACCCAATTGCCTAAAAATACTTAGCAGATCATTTTTAATTAGGCTTCACCTTATTTGACAGTCTACAAACACATAATTATTCTCATATAAGCCCAACGTTGGATTAATGATCCAACATACAACACTTTTCTTCTCACCATCTCGGCCAGTCACGCTTGATTCATCAAAAAACTGGGTACTTGGTGGTCGTTGTATTTCATCAGTGCCTCTGTTAATTTGGAGGCCATGCCTAGCTCTTTCATTGGCAATCTCATCCACTTTTTCACTAACTTCTTTGATCTTTAGGGCAATGTCACGACGACGAACCACTTGATTAGGACAAAAGCAAGGAGATCCCAGGAAGGAACATCGTATCTTCTGTTCGTTGTGAATATTTTCTTCAGCATCCCCATTTTGCATGTAAGAATTGCATGGCTCCATTCATCTAGCACGTCATCCATATCATAGCATACATCTTTTAGCTTGTCTAGCCACACTCTTACAGCTTTTGCCTTCACTTGTTTTCTTTCTGCATCTTCAAGGACAGATTGGATATCAATGAGATTGCTTTTTAGCTTGTCGGCTTGTTTCTTCACACCGCCTACTAGGTTCACCTCTTCTTGTACCTATGAGGAAACATTTATATGGTTTTATAGCAAAATTTAATTTTCAATTTTTGGTAATTAATTAAATAATTTTTATTGATCTTTTTTAGGAGTAGTCGACACGTACAATGAAATGAATTGGCTAAATTGATAATTTATATATAAAATATTTATTAGAAACCTATATATTGAAAATAATAATATTGTTTTTTTTTTCATTTTAAGGTTTTCATATTATATTAAACTATAGATGGATGTATAACGAATTAAATAAAAGGATATGTATCGACAACTCCTTTTTCTTTCTAAGAATATTTGTTTTAGATTATTTTTGGAAATATGAAAAATAATAAAACAACAAAAAGAAACTTCTTTAACAAAATCGAAATCTAGATTTGAGCATTTGAAATTGTTTTTCTTACAAGGGAAGAAAATAGACTTCATTAATGTATACATATATCTATGATCATTATAATGATATCTGTATGCACTCTGCCACTATAAAGTAAGGAAAAAAAAGACTTCATTTTTATATTTCTTGCAAGTTGTATAAAAGTAATTAATTACCTGTTGAGAAAGAACGTTGGTGAACCGCTCCAATAGTAGCGCTATAAGTGGCTCTGCCATTTCTCTGTTCGATTTATTTTTTTCAAAACGAAAGGCAGAGAGAACGGTGATAGGATGAAGTGATAAAGAGAGAGAGGAGAGTGTGAGGCTGCTGGAACGGTGATAGCATAAACTTGTTGGGCATCCTTTTTATATTTGTGTAAGAAATATAATTTAGAATATAATTTTATATTTTAAAATAAATAAAAAAGGACGGCCTTATCCCGTGAACTTTCTTCCTTGCATAAGCAACCACAAGGAAGACTGCATCAGCCATACATTTTAAATCGGTTCTGCCTACCTCGGGATTTTTGCTCTATATGAGTATATTATTTCTAAAAATGTATGCCTGTTGAAATCTTTTGAGAACTTGGGAGAAGGAGTTGCTATATGAAGTATATTGTTTCTCTATATTTATGCCTGATTGACACCAGGAAGCATTGAGATTCACAACATAATTACTCTGTTTTGATGGGATGACATTGAAATATGAAAACCAAACTGGAAGACTTGAGTTTTATCTCTTCCCTTCATCCCAGCAACCATGCATGCTCCTGCTCCCCAGTTTCATTCAGAAGTTCTAAATGACAGACGCTTCGCATGTCAGTCAAGTGATGTTAAAGATGTACAAGAGATGACCAACCAATAAATTCATGAAAGTACATCATATATATTTAAAACCATTATTGCTGAGAATTACATGCATCTAATACATATCCAAGAAGCTAAGAACATCAACATGTTCATTTAATAACACTGATTATCATCACTGCAAACATAATTAAGCACATACATAAAATTTACACCACAAAACAGAGACACCTGCACCAAACTGGGGAAGTTCTTTCTTCTATATATATATATCTGGATCTGGCTGGAACATGCTCGCTCCATATGCGAATAAGAGCTAGTAATTAGTAGCTCTTGTCACTTCACCCCAAGCCTCCCGACCAATCATCACGATTCTCCTCTTAGCTTCGATCTTGTACTGTGACCCCAGGTTATGGTCATCCTCGCGAAGAAGAACAACCTTGTCACCAACTCTCAGTCCATAATCAGCAACAAAAACCAGCCAGCCGCTAGAAAGCACCGGCTTGTCATATTCTCCATCCCTCTCCAGGCAACGAATAACTCGAAGCTCGCCACAGCTATCTTTCACACGCAAATCAACAAAATTATTTCCAGCAAAATCTAAATGCTCTAAGCAACGAGTGGGGAATGAGAACTTATGACGAACATCGGTATCTCTCAGCTCTTTGCTGAAGATCTGCATTTTTTTTCTTCAAGGGTCGTGAAAAATTAAAAGAGATCAGAAATGGTTGTGTTTAAGCTATCCAGCTGGATGGATAGTTTCTTGATGGATATGACACGTGGCATAATTTTAGATGATGGCGGCTCTTGGCCAGTGCCTAAGTCCACCCAAAATAAGGTCCCACAGACACAGAGAGAGGGAGAGCTACAGCCTGCATTTTCTTATTGTTTTTTTTTTTTTTTTTGGTAGAAACCATCCGGTAATCCGGTCACTGCCGACTAATCCGGATTCGAACTGGGTAGGACCCTTAAGGGCGGCAAAGCTCTCTCAAACGAGTTTTAAAGCAGCTGCATACCCAAGACTCGAACTCGAGACCTTGGTTAAGCTGGGAGGACCCCCTACCAGTCCACCCACGCCCCCGTTGGTTCATTTTCTTATTGTTGAAGGGCAAATTCTTCCATGCCTTCAATTCAAGGCCCGCAATATATTATTATTATTATTATTATTATTATTATTGTTATTACTACACTAATAATAATGCTGGAATCTTGTGTTCGCTTTTGGATTTCGGGTTCGACCGATTTCAAATGCACGGTGCAGGTGTTATTTTTCGGTGTTTTGCTGTGATCATAATTATATTTTTTTAATATAAAAAATATTAATTATATGAAAAAAAATATTATAATATAAATTTGAATAAAATAATAAATATGTGTAAAATTATGGAGTGTGAGTTTTCTATAAAAATAAGAAGATTCGGATTCTTAAATTACTGAATTTACTGTTTTAGAATTAGTTTATTCTATAATTCAAAATTAAACACAACAAATAAAATATTAATTGTGAAAATACCTAATAAAATAACAAAAATAAATAGTTAATTTTCTATCTATAAAAAGAAAAAAAACATCATTGAAAATTTATCTCTGCATTATCATTATTATCATAACTATAACAATTAAAATTATTAACATTATTGTCCAAACAATTAAAATCATTAAATTACCCCAAAAAATAAAAAAAAGATAAACATTTTTACAAAAAAAAATAATCACTAAAATTGTTATTATTATTGTTATTGTTATTGCACAAACAATGAAACTATAAAATTATTTGATTTGAAAGAAAGATAAAAATGTAGGTGAATTAACAACTGTTAATTAAACTTTCTTTGTTCATTTTGCGGGAATTACAAAATTGCCATACAACTGTAGGTTGCTAACCAAGAGACATATGGAACCCTGGGTGCGATTGTGAAAAGCAGAACACGTAACCGCCAGGTTGGTTTCCTCACAAACCGGCATGTTGCAGTTGATCTGGACTACCCAAACAGAATAAAATCCATATAAAGATGCTTTAGAATGCAAAATAACTGGACCAAGAGAGTCACTAAAACTATTTTTAAGCTCAACAGCAGACAAATGTAATGCAAACCAGAAAACCTAGTTAAAAAAAAAAAATCAACTTTCCTTTTCTAAACCAAATATCTTATCCCTGTCTTGTGCAATAACTCTTAACTGCTGTGAGTACAGGTTGTATTTCCACTACAGAATCAAATATTAAAACTACAAAAATTAAAATTTGCAAGATTAAGAAGTCCACAACTGTTGAAGACTAGTCAGAGTTCAACAACGATAAACATAGCACTCTGAAAGCTAAAATTGGTCCATCATCTTAATATTTCTTAAGTCACGGTAAGACTTTTTAGGTAAAGATGATTGCTCGTTCAATATATTTGAGAGCCAACAAAATGCTAAATGTTTTAACTAACAAGGACATAAAACAATTTAGACATGCTCTCTCAAATGAACGTTGATACTTAGCAATTCCATTGAAACCCATTTCTCAATACAAGAAATTCCATGAAAAAACAAATAGTATCCAGCAAGAAGGGAAAGAACCACCAGAATTGAAGTTTATATAAACAGAAAATAACAAGGCAGCATGAACAGCATTAGCAGTGGCATTGCTCAAGGAAAGGCAGGAAGGATACGACTTACATGAAAGCATAAAAGAGGAGTTTCGATTTGGGTATCTGTAAACATCCAACAAGCAAGAAGATATGTGAAGAGTGTTTTCTTGGATAATGGAATACATGGGTGAAGACCAGCACTGCTAGACAAAAATAGCTTCTGTTTTCTCCAAAGGGACAAAAACCTCAAAATATCTCTAACGAACTCAAGGAGTCAAACAATAGCATTCTTGTAGCCCCGTGGTGTCTTTGAGGTTGGATGGGATTCTATATTCATACAGTAATAATCAATTCTTAAGAAAATTATTTTTCATTCAATTCTTTTTTTCAAAAATAAGACAATCCAATTCTTCTTGGATGGGAAAGATAAAGTACAATAAATTATATAAAGAAGAAGGGGAGTAGCACAAAGTAAGCTGGCAGTTCAAAAGGAAGCACATATCCCATTCATAAGATAAGCCATGAAAATTTAGCAAAACAAAAAAGAAAGTACCTTGTACAGTCTATGATATCGTTCTGCTTGCTTCCTACTTTTCCGAACCGAAACTCAAAAGTCAGGACCCATTCCACTGCAACAAAATACATGTGATTCAGCACTGTCAGCAAAAAGAGTACATCAAGTTAGTGAGAAGTGGCACTATAACAACACAAGAAATTATATAATTTCCCACCAAATATAAAGAGAGCTTTGAATCCACACACCCGCCCGCTAAAATAATTTTTGGTAATTAATAAATTAAATAATTTTATTAATCTTTCTAAAAATATTTGTTTTAGATTATTTTCGGAAATATGAAAAATAATAAAACAATAAAAAGAAATTCCTTTAATAAAATCGAAATCTAGATTTGAGCATTTGAGATTTTTTTTTATTCCAAGGGAAGAAAAAAAGACTTCATTTATATATTCATTAAATATTATAATGATATCTGTCCGCACTCTGCCACTATACAAGAAGGAAGAAAATGAATCTTACAAGAAATTCTTTGTATTTGAGATTTTATTTTATTTTTCTTATAAATTAAGAAAAAAAGACTTTATTTTTGTTTTCTGGCAAGTTGTATAAAAGTAATTACCTGTTGAGTAAGAGGGATGGCGAACCGCTCCAATAGTAGCGATAAAAGTGGCTCTGCCATTTGTCTGTTTGATTTAATTTTTTAAAAACAGAAAACAGAGAGAATGGAGATAGGATGAGGGGAGTGTGAGGGACAGGAGGCTGCTGGTTGTGAAATGAAGAGATAGGGCTGAGTTATGTTTCAGTCCCTGTACTGTTTCTAACATTTCAATTCATCCCTATATTATTGTAACTTTTCAGTATAGGCTCGGTCAGGGGTAACTTAATTGCTAAAACATCCCGTGCTTCTTGATTTGTTTCAGCCAGTAGATTGCTCACAACAATTTTCTTTTCATCATCTCGGTCACTCACGCTTGATTCATAAAAAATGTGGGTACTTGCTAGTCGTTGTATTTCATCAGTGGCTGTGTTAATTTGGAGGCCATGCTTTCTTTTCCATTTTTTATTTTGCCTTAGCGCGAGGGTTGTGTGATGTGGGTGTGCTTCTCTTCTGATCTTTGTTATTCATTTGTGCTACCTAGTATTTCTGCAATTTTTTTATAGTCTCAAACCCAGCAACACCAAAGCAAATAATACACTCAAAGAAGTAAATCACACAGGACCAGACCAAACCAGAACTCTGAAGAAGCTCTTTAAAAGATAAAACAATACTGATTGTATTGTACTGAATAATAAGATTTCAATTGCTTAAATTACATGTTTACAGTACTACTATATATATAGACTTTACAGCAATCTAACATAGAACTATACAACTGTGAATATTGATTTGCAAGATCAAATCTTCCTTATTTGAAATAGCTGTTTTCACAGAGGATTTATTGTGGCTGCTGTGATCATGGGTTTTGTTACCATTGCTGCTTGGTCAATGTCCTGATCTTCATCCTGAAGATCATCACTTGTGTCCTGGATATGTGCAGCCGTTACATGATCTTCTACACGCCCCCTCAATCTGAAGGGTAGTTCACGCACATTCAGATTGATCATCACCTGTCTGAATTGAATTGGAGGCAAAGGTTTCGTCAGCGCATCTGCCAATTGGTCCTTGCTAGAGATGAATTTAACCACAAGCTCCTTGTTACACACTTTATCGCGGACGAAATGAAAGTCAATTTCAATGTGTTTTGTTCTTGCATGAAATTTGGGGTTGGACGTGAGGTATGTAGCACCAATGTTGTCACACCACAAAGTGGGAGTGCACTGTGAGGACAACCCAAGTTCACGAAGAATGGATTGGAACCAGGAGAGTTCAGCAGCAGCATTCGCAATGGCTTTATACTCAGCTTCAGTGCTGCTTCGTGCCACCGTTTGCTGCTGTTTGCAGCTCCAAAAGATGAGGTTGGTCCCCATGTAAATACAATAGGCACCCACTGACCGACGATCATCTCTGTCTGCTGCCCAGTCCGAATCGGAGAATGCCTGCAGTGTGGGATCCTTACATTGAGTGATGAGTAAGCCAGTAGAGAGTGAGTGTTTCAGGTAACGAAGGATGCGCTTCACTGCCAGCCAGTGACTGTCAAGGGGCTTGTGCATAAACTTACTGACTTTGTGAACCGAGAAGGCTAAATCAGGCCTTGTGAAGGCTAGATACTGCAGGCTGCCTACTACACTTCGAAATAGATGGACATCTTCAAAAGGTTCACCATCAGTGGAGGTAAGTCTACAAGTGGAAGCCATGGGACTGGAGCAAGGTTTGGCATGGTCCATCTTTGTCTTCTGGAGGAGGTCTGCAATATACTTGCGTTGGGTCAAGTAAACACCATTGGAGCACCAAAGGGCTTCAATGCCCAGAAAATAGTGTAGATTGCCGAGATCTTTTACTGCAAAAGACGCTTGAAGAGCACTAATGATTAGTTGTATTTCAGTAGCATTGGAGCCTGTTACCAGTATGTCATCTACATAAATCAAAATGTATATAACAAAGTCCGGTTTTTGGCTGATGAAGAGTGAGGTGTCTGCCTTGCTTTCACTGAAACCCAAAGACTGTAATCGGGTTGACAGTTTGGAGAACCATGATCGAGGGGCTTGACGCAAACCATAGAGTGATTTGTGGAGTTTGCACACATGATTAGGATGCTGAGGATGAGTATAACCTTGTGGCTGAACCATAAACACAGTTTCTTGAAGATCGCCATGCAAAAACCCATTTTAAACATCCAATTGCTTGATAGACCAGCTGTGATTAATAGCAATTGAGATTACTAACTGAATGGTTGCGTGTTTGATGACTGGACTTTATGTTTCGGTGAAGTCAATCCCCTCTTGTTGGTGAAACCCTTTCGCTACCAATCGCGCCTTATACCTTTCGATTGTGCCATCTGCCTTTTTCTTGATCTTATAGACCCACCTGCTGCCAACAATATTGGCATGAGGAGGAGGACTGACCAGGGACCAAGTGCCATTGTGCAATAATGCGGAGAATTCCTTGTCCATAGCTTCGCGCCACTGTAAGGATTTGGATGCTATACTAAACGACGAAGGCTCTGTCTCCTGTGCATTTAGGACTGCAGTTAAGGCCCGTGGCAGTGGGTATCGGATGAAATCATCACTAGGTTGCTGTGGACGGTAGATGTGATTCTTGGACCTGGTGATCATAGCATGAGTATTGGTAACCTCTGCTTGTTCCCTGTCATTAGGCAGATTGTTAGAAATTGAACAAGCAACGGAAGTGGCACCCGATTCTGTGTCTGCTGCAGGGGTGATTGGGACTGGATTTGCTTGAACTGATGCATTCTCGGTATCTGTAGAAATCAAGGCAGGATGTGCAGGTAATATGCATGTAGATATATGGTTAGAATGCAAATCTTGTAAACATGGAGATGGGGGGACGGAAATGGATTGAGGAAGGGGGACTGATTTGGAAGAAAGATGTAAATCAGTCACAGGAATATTAGATTTTGTATATGGAAAGAAAGTTTCATCAAAGACAACATGACGCGATACAAAAATTTTGCCCGTAGAGAGATCAAGACACTTATACCCGTGATGACAAAGACTGTAACCAATGAATATACGGGTTTTTGACCGAAAATTGAGTTTGTGTTTATTGTATGGTCGAAGGTTTGGCCAGCAAGCACAACCAAATACTCGCATAAAACGATAGTCAGGTAAGGTACCGTATAGCATTTCGAATGGAGATTTGTGTTGTAGAACAGGTGTGGGGAGTCTATTTATGATATACGTAGCAGTGTGAAAGGCATCCTCCCAATAAAACATTGGTAAATTTGAATGAGCTAGCAGGCTTAAACCAACTTCGACAATGTGTCGATGTTTACGCTCAATAGCGCCATTTTGTTGGTGAGTGTAAGGGCAAGCTAGGCGATGTTTGATTCCATTTTGATGAAAATAATTGTGAAGGCGCCGATATTCCCCACCCCAATCTGACTGAATAGATTTGATTTTCCTGTCAAATTGATTTTCAACATATTTTTGGAATGTTAAAAATATTTGTTCTACATCAGATTTTAGTTTAATGGGAAATAGCCAAAGAAATTTCAAATAATCATCCACAAAACTCACGTAGTATCTGGCACCAGTTGTGGAGGGCACGGATGAAGGCCCCCACACATCTGTATAAATAAGATCCAAAGGGTGTAATGAAATGGAAATGGAGGTTTTAAAAGGTAAATCATGGCTTTTTGCCATTTGACATTCGGGGCAAACAGATTTATTTTTCTCTACGGGAACAGAAATGAGAGACAAAATTTTATTGATGACAGGAGTGGAGGCATGACCAAGCCGACGGTGCCACTCAGAAGATCGAACACATGAAAATGCTTGAGGAGGACTGGATTGATGAGTGAATTGATAGAGGCCATCATGAAGATAACCCCGATGAAGGACCTTGCCCGAGTAAGCCTTCACAAGAAAATAGAAAGAGTGAAATTCAAAGTAAACATTATTATCAACACAAAATTGATGAATTGACAGTAAGTTTTTCCTAATTTCAGGGACAAGAAGAACATGACTAAGAAGAAATGTAGACGAAGGAGTAGACAGAATTGAAGATCCATATTTTGAGATTTGCAAACCTTGACCATTTCCTACTTGCATAGTATCGTTACCAGCATATTCGGATTGCTGCAGAGTAAGAGAATTGGCATCATTGGTGAAGTGGTGTGTGGCTCCCCGTATCAGCAACCCAGGAGTGTTCATTGGAATGAGGCGAGCCATGTCGCATAGCAAGCATTCCATGTTTGGCTTGTAGAGGATGTGTGTCCTGAAATGTTAGATCAAACCGAAAATAGCACTTTTTGGCAAGATGACCTGATTTATTACATATTTGACACACATTTGAAGGCTGATCGTGATGTCTATTTGTGGAATTATAGCCACCATGATTAAAACGCCCCCTCTCACGAAAACCCCCACGCACGCCCCCCCTCTCACGAAAACCCCCACGCCTGGGATTGTTATGTTGACGCTGTGCAAAATTGGCAGACGGAATGGTTTGATGATGTCTAGATAGGCGAGCTTCAGAAGTGAGCAACAAGGAGTAAATTTCTTCCAAGGTTATTTCATCAGTGCGTGTTGACAGGGAAGCCACAAGGCTATCATATTCATGGCTGAGACCAGCAAGGAGATATGTAACAATATCTTCATGGTTAAGAGGGTGTCCTGCAACGGACAATTCATCCGTCAGCCTTTTGATGAAATGGAAATACTCAGTGGTTGTTTGATTGCCTTTTGTGGCAGTGGCCAATTGAGTTCTGATTTGGAGAGTGCGAGCACGTGAATGAGAAGAGAATGTATCTTCCAATGCATTCCAGACACTTTTAGAAGTTGTGTAATTGACAACTTGAGCAAGGATTGATTCTGACAGAGATGTCATAAGGGTGCTAAGGATTAAATTATCTTGGCGAACCCATTGAGAGTAGGCTGGGTTGAGATGCTCAGAGGTGGCTGAAGTTTCAGGGTGGGTGACAGTGGTGAATTTGGGAGGTTTTGGAATGCTACCATCAATGTAGCCGAAGAGATCTTGTCCTTTGAGGTAAGGAACAAGTTGAGCTTTCCAGAGAAGGAAGTTATCATGGTTTAATTTGACTGTAGCAACGGAAGGCATAGAAATGACAGAGGAGGAAGAAGAAGGGTGGGCTGAAGAAGACATTTTAGACTTTAGTCTTTTGGAGGCTCTGATACCATAAAAGATAAAACAATACTGATTGTATTGTACTGAATAATAAGATTTCAATTGCTTAAATTACATGTTTACAGTACTGCTATATATATAGACTTTACAGCAATCTAACATAGAACTATACAGCTGTGAATATTGATTTGCAAGATCAAATCTTCCTTATTTGAAATAGCTGTTTTCACGGAGGATTTATTGTGGCTGCTGTGATCATGGGTTTTGTTACCGTTGCTGCTTGGTCAATGTCCTGATCTTCATCCTGAAGATCATCACTTGTGTCCTGGATATGTGCAGCCGTTACATGATCTTCTACACTCTTCAATGTCTTCTAAGCTCAAGCTGTCAAAAGAGAACTTGCATGTCATAACAACCCAATGAGTATGAGCACATCTAGATACCGACTCTTATTTGATTATAACCTATACTGGAATTGCCCTCCAAAAATTCAATGCTTCATTTGGCCTTGCTATTCTTTGCTTCACCGTTTGCAACTTGTGAGAGAGAGAGGCTTTATACCCACAAGCAATCCATTCATTTACAGAAATTGAAGTACAAGTGGAAGAAGAAATGCTAAGAAGAAAACAACGTAAGCTAAACAAACTTCAAATCATATTGGATACACGTTCAATGACATCCTCTCTGGTAAAAAAGTTTTTTCTTCATACACAATAAAATTGCCAAACACATGATTCATGAGCAGAGAGCTCACCTCAACACGCCATAAGTTTCTCTTAAAATCTAGAAAAAATCCTTCTTAAGCTTCATCACTTCATACACTCTTTTCGGTTAATTACGGTTCTTGCATTTCTCCATGGCCCTTGGGGCTGCAAACAAGCAGATGGACAATAGATCAATTTCAAGCAAATGCAGACATGTTCAGATATGAAGATTCAAACACAAGTTTTAATGCTCCAGATGTAGCATTAAACTTGGAATACCTACCAAGTCCGAGTTGTTAAGACAAAACATATCTGGAGACGAGGATCCATTCATGATCACACAGAGAACCTATTTACTGTGTATTAATATCAAAAATAAATTTTTAAAAAATGTATTTTCTAAGCAAAAAAACAAAAAAAAAACAGAGAATCTTCACCACTCCATTAGTATCCTCTCTCCCTTGAGTTACCCCACCATGGTTATTGGAAACAAACAGGAATATGTATAAAAGCATGTGTATTTTGCTATATTTTGTCCACTGCAACCAAAAGCATATGGATAGAGGTGAAACTTAAAGAAGATGATCTACATCTCTTGTTCTAGCACTAGATTAACGAGAGGACTAAAGGGCACTTCAATGTGATCCATTTCTTTCTTTTCCTCAATCAACAATAAGAAATCCATTGAAGAATGAATAAGATGCAACTCATTATTCTCATCTTCAAAGGAAATATACAACTGTAACGAGACTATCTACCTTGCCCACCATTTTTGTACTCTTATTTACCATAAAACTCAATTTAATGATCCAAAAACATGAACCCTGTGATTTGTGTGTCTTCACCACACGATCTCAAGCATGCCAAAAGGTACGAAAACATGTTCAAGATTTCCCAAGTTTCATCCTGCGATAAAATCAGCCATTTGATAGTACAGAGAAGTCGGACTTCAAGAGAGAATAGGTTGCTTTCCATACATATCTGGAAGTAGCCTTCAATCTTCCCAGACACACAAATCAATGACTTGAAGGAGATTGGCCTTTCATTCTTGTAAATTTATTTCTAGATATATCAGTCGTATATAAAGTGTGATACAGATAAATATGTCTTGGCCTAAAATCTAAATAATACACAAAACTCAAGTTTATTGTTCTCAAAATTCATACCCTTTTCCCCTCCTTTTATCTTTCATATTGACAGCAACATACTAGACACGTCCAAGAATGAAGGATAACGGGGTTGTTATAAATCAAATCCCTCAAAGACTCATACCCTAACAATGATCAAGAAAATCCATAACTATGGGAGACATCACAATACTTAATTTCATTCATTCATTCATGTTTCACTTGCAAAGAAAAATATAGAAAAGGAAAGTAAAAATAGGAAAACTATTCCCTTTAAATAATAAAAATCGAAAAGCCTAATAATACTAAATAGGGAAATTAAAAAATAAAATTTCTAAAATGAAAGAAATTTTATGTTCTAAGTCTATATCCTGTCATGCTACTCCACCAAAATGTCACATAATTTCTACATGTATTACAAAAGACACAAGATTCTTACAGGTACTTGAAGACCAATTTCTTTGATACTATCCATGAGTTCTTTCACCTTATTTTGATCATTAGCTCTGGTTCTCATCATTGGCCTCCTTATCTTATCAAGCGGCAACTCTAAGATCACTGGCCCTCCATTTTGTGGACTACTGCTTGTCCCTGGAACAGCCCCTGAATATTGCAAACACCTCAATTACAGAAATAAATAGCTCTTAAAATATAGAGAGATGGAAAATTAAAAATTACTAATGACAGAAAGATTACCATTTGATGAAGCTGAAATGGAGAAGCTCCTGAAGCTGGTTGCTGGAAGTCTCAAAACAAAATTTGCCATCTTTTATGTGCTTCCCCATCCCTTCCCTCTGTTTCTCATTTAATATTAACCACATAAAATTGATGGCTTGGGTTAACATGCCTTTAGTCCCTCTACTTTCATTTTTTATTATTATTTTGGTTTCTATATTCTTATTTGTATTGGTGTCATCCTTCTATTCTCTATTTTGTAATTTTGTTGCTGCGTGAACAAGCTAAATCCCATCAAAAGAAAGGTGCAAATAAATGATGCCTTATAAAATCAACTTTGGTTTTTTAATTAAATATTTTTTTAATTTGATACATTTTATTAAAAATAATTAGATATTTTCAAATCAAACCATCTAAAATCAGTATAAACATAATTTGAAAAATATTTTTAATAACACTTCAAATAGAGCTCAAAAATACGAAATGTTAGTGACAAATATCAGACAACAATTACTCTATAAAGATTGTTGAGATTTATACACTAGATGCCTCCTTTGAGGTGAGATTTTGAAGACATCAACCGATCAAATAAATATAAAATAGAAAATAAGTGATGTCATTAGAGCAAATAAAAGTTAAGCGACCCAGTTAGGATAAATATGAGAATAGAGCACAAGCACCATTAAGCGTTGGTGGCTTTATGCATCAAGCTTCCAGCTTTACAAGTTGTAGCAACCGTTCGTCAAATGCATCCATTGACTGTTTACTGATAGGAGATTCCTCAACTAAAATAGATGGCAATTTCTTCTCAGTTGCAATAACACCACCGTTTGCCACTAAAAAACCAATATAATAAAATAAAATCAACAAATTAAAATCTAAGCAACCATCAACAACATAGTACATTAAGAAATGACAAGAAAATGAAAAAAAAAAAAACAGAGAGAGAGAGAGCTTAAATTGCAAGAACCTTTGATTCCAAGAGAAGTTGGCCTCATCCAATCGGTACAAGCATCCCAGTAGGACTGAAAGTAGTGAGAGAAAAGGAGCACTGGCTATCACTCATGATTGATTGCTTGAAGACGCAGAGAGGAAAAACTTGCAACTGACTGTTGAAGAGACGATGGGATATATCCAAATCAACAATAGATCACAAATGATTTCAATCCACTTATACAGAAATAAAAGGAGCTACATACAACATTGAATGAAACCCTCCAAGGCTTATAAATTATTCTACATAAGAGTCTCTCTCTTGCAACCTTTATTCTAGTAACACTCGAAGCTTACAAATTATTTTACAATAGCCTACAAATGATTTCAATCCACTTATATAGAAACATACGAAGCTTAATACAACATTGAATGAAACCCTCAAAGACTTACAAATTATTTTACATTTAACGAAAAATAACTTTTGAGATGTGAGAAATCTTGTGCCAATCTTCACCCTTCTCCTCCTTCCCGTAACGTTTCCTTAGATTGGGGCATTCTGTTATGTTTAGCAGCTGTAGAGGCGCTGCCAAAACATAGTCTGGTAGTGCTCTCAACAATGGGCAGGAGTAAATTTGCAAATGTTGAAGTTGTGGCATAATGAATATTGAAGTTGTGGTGGCATCCTCTTCTCCCACACTCCTTTCAATTCCATCCCACTCTTCTTCGAGATCCATAAGCCAAAGACTTTTCAATTTGGGGAAAGCAGTGACCCTTGCAATTTCTCCTTCATTTATATTGGCATTCTCAACTTCTTCTATACCTAAAAATCCACCATCCAACCTTCTCACCCCCACCCCTTTTAATTTCAGGCTTTCAAGGTTGGGCAATCTTCCAAACGGAGGCAAAACCTCCAGGTTTCCACAATCACTGAGTTTAAGATCCTGTAATGACGCTGCCAAAACATAGTCTGGTAGTGCTCTCAACAATGGACAACATTCAATTGTCAACTCACGAAGTTGTGGCATAATGAATATTGAAGTTGTGGTGGCATCCTCTTCTCCCACTCTCCTTTCAATTCCATCCCACTCTTCTAATTTATAGAGATATGAAATAAAAAGTGTTTTCAATTTCGGGAAAGCAGTGACCCTTGCAATTTCTCCTTTATTTATATTGGCATTCTCAACTTCTTCTATACCTAAAAATGCACCATCCAACCTTCTCACCCCCACCTTCCATAATCGTAGCCTTTCAAGGTTGGGCAATCTTCCCAACGGAGGCAAAACCTCCACGTTTCCACAATCACTGAGTTTAAGCTCCTGTAATCTGGTTAATGCCATCATCCAATTTGGCAAAACTATCCCTTCGTAATCACGTATGAGTAGACTTTCCAATTCTGACGGAGGCTGTAAAACTTCAATTAAAATGTCACCATCACTGTCACTGTCAAAATTCAATTCCAAACAAATCAAGCGCTTCTTATTCTTGAGTTGTGCTTCCGCAGCGTCTTCTATGCCTCCTCCTCGTAGATTCTCTATCACAAGACTCCCTCCAATGTGATCTAAGTTTTTTAATTCTCTTAGATTAGCTGCTTTACTTTCATTCTCACCACCACCACACAAAGTAAAACAATCTAATGTTCGAAGACATGTTAACCTCCCTATTCCCTTTGGCATGAAGGCTACACCTGAATAACAAGTACATAGATGCCTTAAATTGATAAGTTTTACAATCTCTTGAGGCAATTCCTTGAGAGATGAACACTGATAAACGTTTAGGGATTGTAGATTGCATAAATCACACATGGTTGTTGGCAGGGACACCAACTCTGTACAATCTTCCAAATTCAGGTGTCTCAAATGTATCAATTTCCCTACCTCTTTTGGTATTTCTTCTATTGAGGACCGTGATAGATTCAAAGACCTGATGCATGTCAACTGCTTGAATAAACCAGGTAGTGCAGCTCCAAGCCATGTGTCTCCACTGTTGTTGATCAAGAGGCTGCGGAGACCTTTTGCTCTGTGAATGGATGAGGGAAAAGAGGTCTCCCTTGACAGCATCATGCTTAAATGACGAACCCTTTCAATTGAAGTCCCCATTGTTGCTTCTCCAAGGTTATTGTCATCAACTATTAGACATTCATTTTCTGTCATATATTGGGCAAAATCATGCACTATATCATGCATCTTGAATATGATATCTTCTCGATAATTCTTTTTTATATCTTGGAAGAAAGAGCGCGCTGCTAAAACTTGAAAGTATTGCTCTCCAACAACCTCCATATCTCTATTTCTAGTGCCCTTCAGGTAACCTTGAGCCATCCACATCTTCACCAATTCATATTTGTTCATCTCATAGTCTTTTGGAAACATGGCACAATACAAGAAGCATCGTCTTACCACAGAAGGTAAATCGTAGTAACTCAGAAGCAAAGGTAGAAATATTTCTTTTTCAACCTGACTTTTATCAACCTCATCTAGCCCCCATAGTTCGCTAGATAAAACATCTTCCCACTCTTCTCTTGTTCTTTTAGACTGCATTAGACCTCCTAATACCTTGGCAGATAGAGGCAAGCCCTTGCACTTGTTTGCAATTTTATTTCCGATATCTGTCAGCCTTTCACGTTCATCTTTGCTTCTTTCGTGGAATGCCACATGATTGAATATTGACCGGCATGCATCATCAGACAATGTTTCAATATTGATCCGGTGGTGGGTTCTAATCGCTGTTGCCACATCACCCTTACGAGTGGTCACTAGAATTCTGCTTCCTCGTGCACAACTTGTGAGAGACGATTTCAGCTGTTCCCACTGTCTATGATTTTCGGTCCAGACATCATCAAGGACAAGAAGGACCCTTTTTCCATTAATGGATCGAGAAACTCTTGGCAAAAGGGATTGCAATTCAGCCAAATTCGGTGTGCTCCCTTCAAGCTGCTCAAGGATAGCTTTGGCTATTCTAACCTCATCAAATGGTTCTGAAACACACACCCATATCTTTTTCTCAAAATGAGCCGTAACCTCAGCATCGTTGAAAGCTAGTTGGGCGAGAGTTGTTTTTCCAATCCCGCCCAACCCTACAAGAGAGATTACATATACATCCTGTGTCTCTTGACTACTTTTAGGCAGCAGCATGCTTACAACACTTTTCTTTTCACCATCTCGTCCACTGACGCTTGATTCGTCATAAAAAGGGGTACTTGTTGGTCGCTGTATTTCATCAGTGCCTCTGTTAATTTGGAGGCCATACCTAGCTCTTTCATTGGCAATCTCATCCACTTTTGCACTAACTTCTTTGATCTTAAGGGCAATGTCGCGACGTTGAACCACTTGATTGAGACAAAGGCAAGGAGATCCCAGGAAGGAACATCGTATCTTCTGTTGGTTGTGAATATTTTCTTCAGCGTCCCTTGTTTTCCATGTAAGAATTGCATAGCTCCATTCATCTAGCACGTCATCCATATCATAGCATACATCTTTTAGCTTGTCTAGCCACACTTTTACAGCCTTTTCCTTCACTTGTTTTCTTTCTGCATCTTCAAGGACAGATTGGATATCAACGAGATTGCTTTTCAGCTTGCCAGCTTGCTTCTTCACACCCCTTACTAGGTTCACCTCTTCTTGTACCTATGAGGAAACATTTATATGATTTAACAACAAAATCTAATTTTCAAATTTTGGTAATAAATAGATTAAATAATTTTTATTAATCTTTTTTAGGAGTAGTTGACACGTAAAGTGAAATGTTTTGGCTAAATTAATAATTTTATATATAAAATATTAATATTGGTGTTTTTTCATTTTAAGGTTTTCATATTATATTAAACTATAGATGGATATATAAAGAATTAAATAGAAGGTTATGTATTGACAAAATAATTTTCTTTCTTAAGAATATTTGTTTTAGATTATTTTCGGAAATATGAAAAATAATAAAAAAATAAAAAGAAATTTCTTTAATAAAATCGAAATCTAGATTAGAGAATTTGAGATTTTTTTTTCTTATAAGGGAAGAAAAAAAGACTTCATTTATGTAAATATATATCTATGATCATTATAATGATATCTGTCCGCACTGTGCCACTATACAAGAAGGAAGAAGATGAATCTTAAAAGAAATTCTTTGTATTTGAGATTTTATTTTATTTTTCTTATAAATTAAGAAGAAAAAGACATCATTTTTATATTTCTTGCAAGTTTTATAAAAGTAATTACCTGTTGAGAAATAACCTGGGTGATCTGCTCCAATAGTAGCGATATAAGTGGCTCTGCCATTTGTCTGTTTGATTTAATTTTTTCAAAACAAAAAGCAGAGAGAAGGGTGATAGGATGAAGTGAGGAGAGTGTGAGGGAAAGGAAGCTGCTGGTTGTGAAATGAAAAGATAGGGTTATCTTGCCTTACCTAAGGCTAGTGGTGGCCGAAATTTGTGGACTGAAACTAACGAAACCCTATCTTTTCATTTCACAACCAGCAGTCTCCTTCAAGCTTCTCAAGGATAGCTTTGGAAATGAAGATGTGATGCCCTGTACTGTTTCTAACATTTCAATTCATTCCCTATATTATTGTAACTTTTCAGTCTAGGCTCGGTCAGGGGTTACTCACTGCGCATGGCTTTTCCTGCTTGTATGTTTCTACTGAAAATGAAACACTTGTTCTGAAAATGGATGGTCCAGATTTGTTGAGGTCGTATGATTTATTACAATGAGGATTTGATGTGTTGATGGTGTTTGAGATTATGCTGTGAATTGTTTTTTAAAATATATTCAAATGTACATTGTGGAAGTACTTTTAAAAATACTTTTAATATAATAATATGAGTAATAAATCTTATAAAATAAATACAATTATGGAATTGTTTTTCTAACAATAATTATGGTCTCACCAATTTTTATTATTTCCATTGTTATTAAGGTTTTTTTTAATGTTTACATTTTAATTTGTGTTGGTGATCATTTGAAAATTGATATTTATTGTTTTTTCTCTGTCTTTTTTTAAATTCTTTTTATTTATTCTTCAAGTCAAATATTTTTTTTAAATCTAATTATATTTATTTTTATTTTATCATTTATTTAGTTTTTCAATTGTTTTTTTGTTAATATTGTTACGTGTTGAAATTTCTAATTATTATAGATAAGACATTCAAAATAATGATAATGATTATTTATAAGATTTTTTTTTCCTTATAGATATGTGAGACTAATTATATATTTTGATATTTATTTAATATTAACACCTTTATATATATATATGAACTATATATTATTTTTGAAAAATAATAATTTACTATCATTATTCTAAAATACTTTTAATATAATAATATGAGAAATAAATCTTAAAAAAAATAATTTCTTTTTATAATAATAGTTACGATGTCATCGATAGTATGACAAATAATAATTAGAATATTAATTATATATAATAATATTTATAATGACACCTATAATAATTGTGACAAAATTAATTAGTCAGTGTTATTTTTTTAATTATCAAAATATTTTTAACAGTAGCAACATTTAATCACTCTTAAGAGGGGAAAACACATGTTTCTAATATATTTTATTAATTATAATTTTACTAATTAAATATTAAAATAACCAACTATAACACATATAAAATCAATCATTTTTCTATATAAAAAAAGTCTAGCAAAGCACGTAAGTTCTATTCTGAAACAAAACTGATCTTCGCTTTACTCTACCACTTTAAATGTTATGCCATCAAAAACATACTATAAAATAATAAAGAGTTAAAAGAGAAAGGGATGGTTGTCTCGAGGAAGGCAATAGTGAACTCTGCGGGTGGTGGGGCATAAAATGTTTTGGTGGGGCTCCGAGTTTTTAATTGAATTAAACAAGATATTGATTCTACAAAACTTGTTTAACTTTGTCGAGTTTTGTATGACCCACAATTAAATCTAATTGGACCAATAATAAAGAAAAAAATACAAAACTCTATTTTTTTTTAATAAAAACAGATGTCTAGATAATTCATAAATTGACTCGTTGACTTGATCATCAAAACTATTTTTTGAATCAATTCCTAGATCGAGATATGAAAACCAAGAATGAAAGAGAATGATATATAAAAAATAAAAATGTATTTAGTTGAAGGAAATAAATCATGAACATAGAAATTAATGTATTCTAAAATAGTTTTTGAATAATTTTCTTCTCTTTTCAGAGCAATAGATTCGTCTCAACTATCTCTAATTCTTCCAACTAGATATTAATTTCATTTGATAGAATCAAAATCCTTCACATGTCTGTCACTCTCGGTGCTGAAATCAAACAGAAAATATTAATTAATTGCTTATTTACATGTGACAATATTAATCATATCTTAATTAATCTAATCCAAAAATAAAGGATAAAAAATAAAAGTTAATCCTATGGTGAAAGGGTCCATATTTTTAAGCTGGTGAACTAGATCATTTGCAAGGTCCATTTCGTTTCCTTTTAAGGTAGCCCATTTAAATGATAATGGTCACGGCGGTGATATAAAGTTCCAAATTTATACAGTTTTCAAAATAAAATTGATAGGTTAGGGTTTTAGTCAATGTCCATAGTAATGATGCCAAAAGATAATTAAAAAAACAAAAAAAGGTGTGAAATTGCATTATTTTTCTTGTAATATTCTATCCCTATATTTGAACTAGTGGTTCAAGTTACTATTTGTATAATTTATCATGCCATATATCAAGTTGTTGTTATTTGATAGACTTTTAATTTACAACACAACCACCTTTTTTTTTTAAAAAAAAAATCAACAACCCTTGATATTCAACAACAATTAAGATTTGTTTTCATTCACATTTATAATATTCTTAAATTAGAATGTAAATATCAGCTTGTATATAGTTTTAAGATCTAATTCAGGATGTAATTTGAAAAAAAAATATAAATCACTAAACTATTCATCCAGTTTTGTTGGGTCAACTTGATCATTAAAAAAACTCGGTCAGATCAACCAAGTTTTACTAAGTCAATGTAGTATTTAACTCAACTACAAATTTAGCAGCTATCATAATTTGGATTTTTCATATCAACTCGCAGAGCCAGATTTAATAACTATAATTTTATACAAGTCATCTGCATTCATACCTATATTTAACATAAAATAATATATACATCTAGTCCAACTAAAAACTTAACCCGAGTCAGATCCGGTCTGAAAGCCGAACCGAGTTTGTCAACCTATAGTTTTAAATAAGTTATCTACTCATGTGCTATACTTGAGAGGGGGCAGGAAATTGGTGATGATTTTACAGTATGGTAGGCTTCTTTTTTGTGATGATTGGGAAATGGAGGGTATCATATGCTGGGCGTAGAATGGAAGAATTCACTGAAAATTGGATTATGAGAACACACTTGACTTAGAGATTAAGCCAAAATGATTGGATTTATAGTGTTTAATAAAATGGGGTGTGATTAAGGGATAAGTGTATGTATCCACCTCTTAAATCTCTACATGTGGCCTACGCCACCAACCCATCAAATTCATCTCCCACTATCTCTGCTACTAATCAATATCACGAGCGTTGAGACTGATAAACAGATAGCTTTAGCTAGCACGCAGAGAAAGAAGATCAGAAAAGAGAAAAATGGAGTAGTTAAAGAGTTGTTAATACAAGACATGACGGCGTTAGTAAGTAAACAAATACAATATTATAACCCGAGTTGTTAAGACAAAACATATCTGGGGACGAGGATCCATTCATGATCACACAGAGAGCTTATTTACTGTGTATTAATATCAAAAACAAGTTTTTTAAAAATGTATTTTCTAAGAGAAAAAAACTAGAAAAAAAGAGAGAATCTTCACCACTCCATTAGTATCCTCTCTCCCTTGAGTTACCCCACCATGGTTATTGGAAACAAACAGGAATATGTATAAAAGCATATATATTTTGCTATATTTTGTCCACTGCAACCAAACCGAGAAGGAGATGAAAATTTCTAAAGAGTGGAGAATTGATTAGAGAAATTTAGGCAAATAAGATGACACATCTGTCCCTTGGCATAAAGAGAGCCAATACTGAATGCTCAGACACAGAAGGATATAAACGGGAAGTGAATTTGGTGAAAAACTTTCATTGCTCAATCATCATGTGCAGGGAATGCAGCTGCATCATTTAGGTGGCCAAAGACACCAATATGTGAAATCAAAATTCTCTAATTATAGCTAAAATAGCAGAACGCGAAAGAATTAGAG
Organism: Salix viminalis; assembly: GCA_029228465.1. NCBI lineage: Eukaryota > Viridiplantae > Streptophyta > Magnoliopsida > Malpighiales > Salicaceae > Salix > Salix viminalis. The sequence goes on from CM055437.1 coordinate 765,862, forward strand.
TCATAAAAGAAGCTTGTGCATGACCATTTTTATTAGATTGATAGAATCTATGAACTGTAACACCTGTATAAATGTATTGTTGATATAACCCTTTTAATTACTTGCAATAAAGTACAGAGGTCCAGGATAATAGCAATATCCTAACTAAGTTACAGATTAATCACTTGGAAAAGACTGCATCCCAGGACTCAGCGGAGGTGATGCCTGCAAAATACAATGGAAAAAGCAAGATCAAATTACTTATTAACAGAGCTTGATGAAGATCATTAAGGATTGACAAGAGATCAGAAGTCAACCTTAGTGTTTCTTTTGTTCCGCGTCGAATTTTGCAACGAATTGTGGGGAGGCCAAGGCGCTGATGAGCTTCATAGCGATGGCATCCCGAGAATCCTACAAATGAGAACAGTGATGATATGAGATGGTGAAGAGAGACACCAGATTATCATATGAACATTTGAGCACATACCATAGTAAACTCCGTCGACCTCAAGCACATCAATCTGCAGAGATTACAAAGGTTAGGGATGGCACGGCGAATTTGACATTAAGGCAACAAACTTCTTTGGAGCACACGCCATTCGAATTAAGAGCATATCAAATTCTGTATTTGGATTTCTGAAACTATCGCACCCATGCTGAATTGAGAAGTTGAGAGAAGAGAAGGGAAACTTAAAGAAGCTGATCTACATCTCTTGTTCTAGCACTAGATTAACGAGAGGACTAAAGGGCACTTCAATGTGATCCATTTCTTTCTTTTCCTCAATCAACAATAAGAAATCCATTGAAGAATGAATAATATGCAACTCATTATTCTCATCTTCAAAGGAATATACAACTGTAATGAGACTATCTACCTTGGCCACCATTTTTGTACTCTTATTTACCATAAAACTCAATTTAATGAGCCAAAAACATGAACTCTGTGATTTGTGTGTCTTCACCACACGATCTCAAGCATGCCAAAACGTACGAAAACATGTTCAAGATTTCCCAAGTTTCATCCTGCGAATTTTGTTTCGATAAAATGAGTCATTTGATAGTACAGAGAAGTCGGACTTCAAGAGAGAATAGGTTGCTTTACATACATATCTGGAAGTAGCCTTCAATCTTCCCAGACATACAAATCAATGACTTGAAGGAGATTGGCCTTTCATTCTTGTAAATTTATTTCTAGATATCAGTCGTATATAAAGTAGGATACAGATAAATATGACATGGCCTAAAATCTAAATAATACACAAAACTCAAACAGCTCAAGTTTATTGTTCTCAAAATTCATAACCTTTTCCCCTCCTTTTATCTTTTTTACTGACAGCAACATACTTGACACGTCCAAGAATGAAGGATAACGGGGTTGTTATAAATCAAATCCCTCAAAGACTCTGACCCAAACAATGATCAAGAAAATCCATAACTATGGGAGACACCACAATACTTAATTTCATTCATTCATGTTTCACTTGCAAAGAAAAAAACTAGAAAAGGAAAGTAAGAATAGGGAAAATATTCCCTTTAACTAATAAAAATCGAAAAGCTTAATAATACTAAATAGGAAAATTAAAAAAATAAAATTTCTAAAATGAAAGAAATTTAATCTTCTAAGTCTATATTCTATCATGTTACTCCACCAAAATGTCACATAATTTCTACCGCTTGTATTCATTTCCTCAAATATACTTACCAACCAAACAAAAAATACAATTGAGACAGGCAATTAATCAAAAATTAAAATTAAAAATGAAGTATTCAAGTAGCAGCAACCCAGAAACCAAATGAATACAGCAAGCATGTATTACAAAAGACACAAGATTCTTACAGGTACTTGAAGACCAATTTCTTTGATACTATCCATGAGTTCTTTCACCTTATTTTGATCATTCGCTCTGGTTCTCATTAATGGCCTCCTTATCTTATCAAGTGGCAACTCTAAGATCACTGGCCCTCCATTTTGTGTACTACTACTTGTCCCTGGAAAAGCCCCTGAATATTGCAAACACCTCAATTACAGAAATAAATAGTTCTTAAAATATAGAGAGATGGAAAATTAAAAAATTCCAATGACAGAGAGATTACCATTTGATGAAGCTGAAATAGAGAAGCTCCTGAAGCTGGTTGCTGGAAGTCTCAAAACAAAATTTGCCATCTTTTATGTGCTTCCCCATTCCTTCCCTCTGTTTGTCTTTCAATATTAACCACATAAAATTGATGGCTTGGGTTAACGTGCCTTTAGTCCCTCTACTTTCATTTTCATATTATTTTGGTTTCTTTATTCGTATTTGTATTGGTGTCATCCTTCTATTCTCTATTTTGTAATTTTGTTGCTGTGTGAACAAGCTAAATCCCATCAAAAGAAAGGTGCAAATAAATGATGCCTTATAAAATCAGTTTTTAAAGCAGGGCGATTGTTTTTGTAAAAGTATTTTTTAATTAAAAAATATTAATTTGATACATTTTCTTAAAAATAATTAGATATTTTCACATCAAACCATCTAAAATCAGTATAAACATATTTTCAAAATATTTTTAATAACACTTCAAATAGAGCTTAAATAACATTTGATAGAAAATATGAAATGTTAGTGACAGATATCAGACAACAACTCCACAATAAAGATTGTTGAGATTTATACACTAGATGTCTCCTTTGAGGTGAGATTTTAAGACATCAACCGATCAAATAATTATAAAATAGAAAATAAGAGATGTCATTAGAGCAAATAAAAGTTAAGGGACCAAATTAGGATAAATTTGAGAATAGAGATAGCACAGGCACCATTAAGCGTTGGTGGCTTTATGCATCAAGCTTCCAACTAACCGTTCATGAAATGCATCCATTGGTTTGCCCACCAACTTTTGATGGTCCAGATGATACTGTCAGGTCAGTGAAAGTATAATAGTTGTCTACATTATACCCCTCAAGGACTATATAACACCTCACTTTGCGAAGGTGCTTTATTTTACTGCTAACCATGGTTGCAATTGGGTCTTTCAGCCTGATTAGGTACTCTTTCTCTCTATGTATGTCTTTTTTACACCTTTGAATGCCATGCCATTTGTGGGTTGTGTTTAATATTGTATATAAACAGGAAAACTCAAAGGGCATTTTCAAATGTGAAAGTATCACAAAGTGATGCCTTTAGTTTCAATTCCATCAAGTTTTTTCAACCCCGACTTTCTCAAAGGTATTTTGAATGACTTTTTTTTTTCTTTGTATGGAATGGAGTGCTTGCTTTCAATAACCTAGGTGTTGATGGTTTATGTCAATTCATAGATTAAAAAGTATTGGTTTTTTAGCTATTCATGGTTATCAGAGTAATGGGTCTTAATTATTATGTTTTGGTTTGGATTTAACGTTGCCTTATTGTTCGAGTTAGAAGGATGATACCCGTTATTAAAAACTGAGCAGAGAGACTTCTTTTTGTTCTTTGCATCATTTTGAAAGTTGTTTAAGGGTTTGGTTTATATGTTGGTTGCAGTTATATTGTCATGGTTTCTAGTGTAGAAATTTGCTTAGGATCCATGTGTCGTGCTTTCAGTGAGGATAGATAGATAGCAATTGATCTTCTTGCTTATTTGGATGATGTTCTAAAGATCCACTTGGTGTGTTCCTATTCTTTAATGACCAGTAGATACTTGCTTGGGCTTTAAGTGGTTTTAGCCACTGTTGATTCCAACTGATCTCCAGTGCTAGTTTTAACTGGTACTTTGAATCCAAAGTTTAACTGCTAATTTGAGTCTTTTGCTGATTTCCTGATCATTTATGATTCTAACCTTTAGATCTCTGCTCTGCACCAATGCTGTTCATGACGAAGAGGCTTCTGCTAAAGCAGCGGTGACAACTGTTATTTTCAATTTAATTTAGGATAACTGAAACTGTGAAGGGGAGGACAGGGTGCCTGGGAGGTTTAGTGGTTAGTGTTTGGGTAGAGGGAGAAAGTATTGTTTTCTTTTAAAGAAGAGTAATGCTTTCAATTTCAAGTATTAGAGTCGATTCTGCATTGAAAATGTTTATGTAAAATAGGAGTTGAAACTCTCTTCCATCTGACATGTTGGGATGATGGTTCTGGAAGATTATTGTGTATTTTTCGTAACAGTTTTTCCTTTACTTTTCAGTTTTGACAAGATTATATATAGCAAAGGAAATTCCGTCATCCATTGTATACGAGGATGAAAAGGTCGTAGCATTCAGGGACATCAACCCTCAGGCTCCCGTTCATGTTTCGGTCATTCCAAAGAACAGAGATGGATTGACACAGCTTGGGAAGGTTGGCAATGGTTGTGTTTCTTTTATTATGAATTCATGTGCTCATGCTCATACAAATTAATTTATTCAACAACTTTGACTTTTCATTGAAATTACTTTTTTGCATGCTCAAACGAATGGATAGACATTAGAACAAATATAGAATTAATAACATGAGTGATGTTTAAAATGGTTGCTAATGCTTGCTTTCCTTCACATGGAATACTGTTGACTTGGAGGTGTTTCTTCTGCTTGAGATAATGTGCCAAAGACTCTAAAGATCCACTTGGTGTGTTCCTATTCTTTAATGACCAGTTTATACTTGCTTGGGCTTTAAGTGGTTTAGCCACTGTTGATTCCAACTGATCTCCAGTGCTAGTTTTAACTGGTACTTTGAATCTAAAGTTTAACTGCTGATTTCTTGATCATTTATGATTCTAACCCTTAGATCTCTGCTCTGCACCAATGCTGTTCATGACGAGGAGGCTTCTGCTAAAGCAGCGGCAGCCAGTGCCGACAGTGGAGCTCCAACCATGTATCATCCATCACCTGTGGCATAGCTGGTTTGATCTCATGTTTTAGTCAGTAAAAATAGTCTGAGGATATTTTGCATTGAACATTAGCATTCAGGGACATCAACCCTCAGGCTCCCGTTCATGTTTCGGTCATTCCAAAGAACAGAGATGGATTGACACAGCTTGGGAAGGTTGGCAAGCTGTGTATCATCCATCACCTGTGGCACAGCTGGTTTGATCTCATGTTTTAGTCAGTAAAAATAGTCTGAGAATATTTTGCATTGAACATTAGCATTCAGGGACATCAAGCCTCAGGCTCCCGTTCATGTTTCGGTCATTCCAAAGAACAGAGATGGATTGACACAGCTTGGGAAGGTTGGCAATGGTCGTGTTTCTTTTATTATGAATTCATGGAGTCATGCTCATACAAATTAATTTATTCAACAACTTTGACTTTTCATTGAAATTACTTTTTTGCATGCTCAAACGAATGGATGGACATTAGAACAAATATAGAATTATTAACATGAGTGATGCTTAAAATGGTTGCTAATGCTTGTTTTCCTTCACATGGAATACCATTGGCTTGGAGGTGTTTCTTCTGCTTGACATAATGTGCCAAACACTCTCCTTATTTCTTCTCCCTTTCAAATGTAAGGGCATCTGTAACTGCAAATAAACAAAACATGCAAGGATTTGACTAGAAGTCTTAATATCATCTGCATCTTCTTACAATGAGCGTGTTGGAAATTTTACTTTATGGAAATGACTTTACAGCTTTCTAATCTAAAATGGTAGCTACCGGTTGATTATTCCTTTTTATGAGGCGGAAGCAGGACATGGGGAGGTGTTGGGCCAACTTCTTTATGCTGCCAAAGTTGTGGCTGAAAAAGAAGGCATCCATCCACTTAAACACCGAAGATGTTGTTTGAACTAATTTTGTTAATTATTTTCTTGCAGTTTTTTCTTAGATTTTCATCTTGGTTTTAGATGTTATGTCCTGTTCCTTCTATTTAGGATTCTGATTTTTCTACCTCGTAAAGATCAGTTTCTATTCTATTATGAAGTTATAAATGTATTAGAGAGACAATCTATATCATAAACAATCATTCTGTAATGATGTCAGTATTTGGGTTCTTATATGAAAATCCTTTTTAGTAACAATTTTGTCACTTGCTTGTTTGATGCTGCTAAATAAACATGGCTGAAAGGGATTGAACGTAGAATAAAACGTGTCGAGTAGTTGCAGATGAGAAGGTTCATCTGGAAAGATGGACATTCAATAACTGGTAATAGAAATCAAGTAGAGGTAGATCGTACAGTTGACTATTGACAGAGGTGAGCACCGACGAACATTGTGAGGAGAGTCACCAAATATCCAACCATTGAAAACCCTCTCCAAAGGCGAGGATTTGAGGGCAAACCAACCATTGGGTTGCCATATCTTAGCCATCCCTTCCCACCCCAATTGCATATTAGCTGTAAAATACTTGCTTAAGTTTGTTTTTTCTAGCTCTATAAAAGAAAAGTTTTTCTCTCCATAGTTCTATTTTTAGCATTCCTTGGCGTGATGTTGATTGAACACTTCCCAAATTATTTACTTAATTGCCACAAAACAACAACTTAAAGATCAGTAGGGCGTCTAAGGAGAAACAAATATTGATTATTGATTGAGAATAAGAAGGAGAAAGATTTTGATTGTCAAACCACTTCATAGGTTCTTTTCTTTACTTTTCTTTTTGTTAGGAGATTAAGCATGCGATTCCCGTGAAGACTGAGACTTGATTTCCAACACTTCACCGATCACTTATTTACAAAGTTAATCAATGAAGGAAGGACAAACGAGATTAAAAAGCATCCCATTCTCTGTCAAAATCTGAATCTGTAGTAGACGCAGAGGTTCAGATTTATATTGATTATAGTATCAAAGGCCATTCTTTGATTCTTTGAATTTGCTCTGTGGCAGGTTCGAGTCCCTGTGCCGTTGGTTTTCATAAAAAGAAATCTGAAGACCCGAGTTTAACACAATAAATTACAAGCTTAAAAGCATTACACAATAAATAATTGATTAGGCCATTCTTGTAAGAGTCTCGTTCGAGTCCATTTTGTAGTCTATCAAAGTTCTATGATTAAAAGCATTACAAGCTTGTCAAAGACCCGAGTTTAACACAATAAATTACAGTTGATGTGCCATTGAACTTGGCAGAAAGCAGACGCAAATTCTGAAGTATCTTTCAGCAATCATCAGCATAGATACTTTAACTTCTCTGGCAATGATTTCTTGTTTCAGATGACGAGCTTGGTTCTGCACAGAGAGAAGGTTGGAGAAGAAGATGTTGTTTGTACAGTTACAAATCTATGCTTTTTTCGGAGAAAGAAATTATCGCGAGGACCTGCCATCTCAATGTTGTGAGACGAAAATGAATGGCGTTGTGGAACAAGTAGCTTCCGAGATAAGGGAATACAAAACCTCAGGAACCACCTAAATTTTAAAGATCACGAAATTAAACATTCAATTATTTAATTTCAAGATTTAAATAACATTATTAGCGCAATACCTAAAACCATGGTATGATAGAGGTGCAAAAGTTTTCCAGGCTGAAAAATATAGAGAGGGTGCATGCCACAGGTAAGTGATCTGGGTGTGTGGTGCCGTCATAAAGAGAGCTTTGAATCTACACACCCGCCCTCTACAATCATTCATGACAGATATATTACCTGAGTCCACAGGGAAGGTTTTTTCATTTAAAAATATATTAAATTGTGTTATTTTTTATTTTTAATATTAATATATTAAAATCATAAAACTTGATTTAAATGAAAAAACATTTGTACGTAGGTAATAAAATCCAAATCAACAATAGATTACAAATGATTTCAATCCACTCATACAGAAACAGAAGGAGCTATATACAACATTGAATGCAACCCTCCAAGGCTTACAAATTATTTTACATAAGAGTCTCTCTCGCAACCTTTATTTTAGTAACTCTCAAAGCTTACAAATTATTTTACATTTAATAAATAATAACTTGTGGGATGTGAGAAATCTTGTGCCAATCTTCACCCTTCTCCTCCTTCCTGTAACGTTTCCTTAGATTGGGGCAACCATTTACGCCTAGCGCCTCTACTTGAGGCGCTGCCAAAACATAGTCTGGTAGTGCTCTCAACAATGGGCAAATGATAACTACCAAGTACTGAAGTTGTGGCATAATGAATATTGAAGTTGTGGTGGCATCCTCTTCTCCCACTCTCCTTTCAATTCCATCCCACTCTTCTAATTCTTCGAGAAACGAAAGATGAAGTGTTTTCAATTTCGGGAAAGCAGTGACCTTTGCAATTTCTCCTTCATTTATATTGGCATTCTCAACTTCTTCAGTACCTAGAAATCCAACATCCAACCTTCTCACCCCCACCTTTCGTAATACCAGCCTTTCAAGGTTGGGCAATCTTCCCAACGGAGGCAAAACCTCCAAGTTTGTACAATCATGCAGTTCAAGCTCCTGTAATTTGGTTAATGCCATCATCCACTCTGGCAAAACTATCCCTCTGTACTTATATATGCCTAGTCTTTTCAAGTCTGACGGAGGCTGTAAAACTTCAATTAAATTGTCATCCTCATGGTTTAAGTCAAAATGCAATTCCAAACAAAGCAGGCGCTTCTTATTCTTGAGTACTTCCGCAGCGTCTTCTATGCCTCCTCGTAGATTCTCTATTATAAGGCTCCCTCCAATGTGATCTAAGTTTTTTAATTCTCTTAGATTAGCTGCTTTACTTTCATTCTCACCACCACCACCCAAAGTAAACCTCTCTAATGTTCGAAGATATGTTAACCTCTCTATTCCCTTTGGCATGAAGGCTACACTTGAACCATCAATACAGAGATGCCTCAAGTTGACAAGTTTACCAATCGCTAGAGGTAATTCCTTGAGAGATGAACACCGAATAACGTCCAGGGATTGCAGATTGCATAAATCACACATGGTTTCTGGCAGGGACACCAACTCTTCACACCATTCCAAATTCAGGTGTCTCAAATGTATCAATTTCCCTACCTCTTTTGGTATTTCTTCGATTGAAGACCGTGACAGATTCAAAGACCTGATGCATGTCAACTGCTTGAATAAACCAGGTAGTGCATCTCCAAGCCAACGGTATCCACTTTTTCTGATCAAGAGGCTGCGGAGACCTTGTGCTTTGTGAATGGACGAGGGAAAAGAGGTCTCCCCTGCTAGCATCATGCTTAAATGACGAACCCTTTCAATTGAAGTCTTCACTAATGCTTCTTCGACGTTATTGTCATCCACTGTTAGACATTCATTTTCAGTCATATATTGGGCAAAATCATGCACTATATCATGCATCTTAAAACTGATAAATTCTCCATCATACTTTCGTATATCTTGGAAGAAAGAGCGCGTTGCTAAGACTTGAATGTGCTGCTCTCCAACAACCTCCATATCTCTACTTCCAGTCCCTTTCAGGTAACCTTGAGCCATCCACATCTTCACCAATTCATCTTTCCTCATGTCGTAGTCTTTTGGAAACATGGCACAATACAAGAAACATCGTCTTACCACAGAAGGTAAATCGTAGTAACTTAGAAGCAAAGGTTGAAATATTTCTTTTTCAACCTTATCTTTATCAACCTCATCTAGCCCCCATAGTTCGCTAGATAAAACATCTTCCCACTCTTCTCTTGTTCTTTTAGACTGCATTAGACCTCCTAATACCTTGGCAACTAGAGGCAAGCCCTTGCACTTGCTCGCAATTTTATATCCGATATCTTCCAGTCTTTCACGTTCTTCTTTGCTTCTTTTATAGAATGCCACATGATTGAATATTGACCGGCATTCATCATCAGACAATGTTTCAATGTCAATCCGGTGGTCGGTTCCTATCATGGTTGCCACAGCACCCTTACGAGTGGTCACTAGAATTCTGCTTCCTCGTGCACAGCTTGCGAGAGATTGTTTCAGTTGTTCCCACTGTCTATGATTTTCAGTCCAGACATCATCAAGGACAAGAAGAACTCTTATTCCATTGATGGATTGAGAAACTCTTGGCAAAAGGGATTGCAATTCAGCCAAATTCGGTGTGCTGCCTTCAAGCTGCTCAAGGATAGCTTTGGCTATTCTAACCTCATCAAATGGTTCTGAAACACACACCCATATCTTTTTCTCAAAATGAGCCATAACCTCAGCATCGTTGAAAGCTAGTTGGGCGAGAGTTGTTTTTCCAATCCCGCCCAACCCTACAAGAGAGATGACAACCACATCCTGTGCCTCTTTACTAATTTCATCCAGCAGCATGCTTACAACACTTTTCTTTTCACCATCTCGACCACTCACGCTTGATTCATCAAAAATATGGGTACTTGTTGGTCGCTGCAGTTCATGATCAGTGGCTTTGTACAATTGAAAGCCATACATAGCTTTTGCTTTGGCAATCTCATCCACTTTTTCACTAACTTCTTTGATCTTAAGGGCAATGTCGCGACGTTGAACCACTTGATTGAGACAAAAGCAAGGAGATCCCAGGAAGGAACATCGTATCTTCTGTTGGTTGTGAATATTTTCTTCAGCATCCCCCGTTTTCCATGTAAGAATTGCATAGCTCCATTCATCTAGCACGTCATCCATATCATAGCATACATCTTTTAGCTTGTCTAGCCACACTTTTACAGCCTTTTCCTTCACTTGTTTTCTTTCTGCATCTTCAAGGACAGATTGGATATCAATGAGATTGCTTTTCAGCTTGTCGACTTGTTTCTTCACACCCCCTACTAGGTTCACCTCTTCTTTTACCTATGAGGAAACATTTATATGATTCAACAACAAAATCTAATTTTCAATTTTTGGTAATAAATAGATTAAATAATTTTTATTAATCGTTTTTAGGAGTAGTTGACACGTAGAGTGAAATGGTTTGGCTAAATTAATAATTTAATATATAAAATATTAACATTGGTGTTTTTTTCATTTTAAGGTTTTCATATTATATTAAACTATAGATGGATATATAAAGAATTAAATAAAAGGTTATGTATTGACAAGTTCTTTTTCTTTCTAAGAATATTTGTTTTAGATTATTTTCGGAAATATGAAAAATAATTTAAAAATAAAAAGAAATTTCTTTAATAAAATCGAAATCTAGAGTTGAGATCTTTTTTCTTATAAGTGAAAAAAAAAGACTTCATTTATGTAAATATATAACTATGATCATTATAATGATATCTGTCTGCACTCTGCCACTATACAAGAAGGAAGTAAATGAATCTGAAAAGAAATTCATTGTATTTGAGATTTTATTTTATTTTTCTTATAAATTAAGAAAAAAAAGACATCATTTTTATATTTCTTGCAAGTTGTATAAAAGTAATTACCTGTTGAGAAATAACCATGGTGATCTGCTCCAATAGTAGCGATATAAGTGGCTCTGCCATTTGGCTGTATGATTTAATTTTTTTAAAACAAAAGGCAGAGAGAACTGCGAAAGGATGAAGTGAGAGAGAGAGAGGAGAGTCTGAGGGAAAGGAGGCTGACGGCTGTGAAGTGAAGAGATAGGATTTAGTTAGCTTATGTACTTAGGGTTTGGTGATGAGGGTTGAGTTATGTTTGCAGTCCCTGTACTGTTTCTAACATTTCAATTCATTCCCTATATTATTGTAACTTTTCAGTCTAGGCTCGGTCAGGGGTTACTCACTGCGCATGGCTTTTCCTGCTTGTATGTTTCTACTGAAAATGAAACACTTGTTCTGAAAATGGATGGTCCAGATTTGTTGAGGTCGCATGATTTATTACAATGAGGATTGGATGTGTTGATGGTGTTTGAGATTATGCTGTGAAGTGTTTTTTGAAATATATTAAAATGTACATTGTGGAAGTGTTAGTGCTCTATAATTATAGAATTTGTACTAATTCTTGTATTAAGATAATTAATTTATATTCTGAAGTTAATTATGGTGTCATATTCTGAATACATAGAATTCAACAAAGGAACAACCCTAAGCAAGGCACGTCTATTGTATATTTTGCCACTGAACGATGGGCAACTAATTTTTACATTGACTACTTTTCACCCCATGTCACGGAGAAGAAGTTTTCTTCAAAAACAAACCATTGTTCTGCAAATGGGCACGTATATATGTTTAGTATTGTCACCAGGGTGCTTTCCAAAGCTTAGAAATGAATTTTTATTTTAACATATCAAGATTATTAAGAATTATTAATTTAATATCTTTTAAGCTAAACATACTTCAAACATATGTAAGTCATGAAGATCTGCAGATATGACAGATAAATGGGAAGAGATGCAGATTATTACAGATTAATGAGCAAGATATGCATATTAATGGAGAAGATCTGGTTTATTGAAGATAGTTCATCAACTATTACCTATTTTAGATGATCTTGTAATAATTATAAATACCTCCTAGAATCAAGAATAGAATCACAACATTAAGTGTTGTAATTGCTTCTTACTCTAGCCAATATAAGTTGGCATGCAGTTTGCCTGTACCGATCATGGTGACACTGTTACCACTGCTGACGATGCTTTTGAATTTACGAACAGAAGTCCTTCGAAGAAAAGTATTGCAAGTGTCTTTGCAGAGCTCCATCGAGAAATAAATCTTAAAAAAAATATATTTTTTTTAAAATAATTACGATGTCATCGATAGTATGACAAATAATAATTAGAATATTAATTATATATAATAATATTTATAATGACACCTATAATAATTGTGACAAAAATTAATTGGTCAATGTTATTTTTTTGAAAAATAATTTCTGCATCTGTTTTTTATGTATGATATTTCAGATCTCATATCACGTAGACAAGACAGGTAGAAAAATTATTTCAAATTATCTACAATAATAAAATAAAAATTGCCCTGCGTTTCGCCACAGCTAGTACCAATTTTTTTAATATATAACAAAATTGTTAATGGTCCTAAATTTATATATATATATATATATTATTTTAGGGACTTTTTTCTTAAAAAATAGGATAGACTAATTATATATTGTGATATTTTTTTTATATTAATTCTCTAATTATAGCTAAAATAGCTTAGAAATGTAAGGGAAAAAAAAGCAGAGAGCGAAAAAATTAGAGTCATAGTAGAAGCTTGTGCATGACCATTTTTATTAGATTGATAGAATCTATAAACTGTAACACCTGTATAAATGTATTGTTGATATAACCCTTTTCATTACTTGCAATAAAGTACAGAGGTCCACTAAGTTACAGATTAATCACTTGGAAAAGACTGCATCCCAGGACTCAGCGGAGGTGGTGCCTGCAAAATAAAATGGAAAAAGCAAGATCAAATTACTTATTAACAGAGCTTGATGAAGATCATTAAGGATTGACAAGAGATCAAAAGTCAACCTTAGTGTTTCTTTTGTTCCGCGTCGAATTTTGCAACGAATTGTGGGGAGGCCAAGGCGGTGATGAGTTTCATAGCGATGGCATCCCGAGAATCCTACAAATGAGAACAGTGATGATATGAGATGGTGAAGAGAGACACCAGATTATCATATGACCACCATTTTTGTACTCTTATTTACCATAAAACTCAATTTAATATCCAAAAACATGAACTCTGTGATTTGTGTGTATTCACCACACGATCTCAAGCATGCCAAAAAGTACAAAAACATGTTCAATTTCCCAAGTTTCATCCTGCAAATTTTGTTTCGATAAAACCAGCCATCTGATAGTACAGAGAAGTCGGACTTCAAGAGAATAGGTTGCTTTCATACATATCTGGAAGTAGCCTTCAATCTTCCCAGACACACAAATCAACGACTTGAAGGAGATTGGCCTTTCATTCTTGTAAATTTATTTCTAGATAACGGGGTTGTTATAAATCAAATCCCTCAAAGACTCAGACACAAACAATGATCAAGAAAATCCATAACTATGGGAGACACCACAATACTTAATTTCATTCATTCATGTTTTTTTTGCAAAGAAAAATATAGAAAAGGAAAGTAAAAATAGGAAAACTATTCCCTTTAAATAATAAAAATCGAAAAGCCTAATAATACTAAATAGGAAATTAAAAAATAAAATTTCTAAAATGAAAGAAATTTAATATCCTGTCTTGTTACTCCACCTAAATGTCACGTAATTTCTACAGCTTGTATTGATTTCCTCAAATATACTTACCAACCAAACAAAAAATAGAATTGAGACAGGCAATGAATCAAAAATTAAAAATTAAAATGAAGTATTCAAGTAGCAGAAACCCAGAAACCAAATGAATACAGCAAGCATGTATTACAAAAGACACAAGATTCTTACAGGTACTTGAAGACCAATTTCTTTGATACTATCCATGAGTTCTTTCACCTTATTTTGATCATTCGCTCTGGTTCTCATCAATGGCCTCCTTATCTTATTCTCATCTTCAAAGGAAAGATACAGCTGTAATGAGACTATCTACCTTGGCCACCATTTTTGTACTCTTATTTACCATAAAACTCAATTTAATGATCCAAAAACATGACCTCTGTGATTTGTGTGTCTTCACCACACGATCTCAAGCATGCCAAAAGGTACGAAAACATGTTCAAGATTTCCCAAGTTTCATCCTACGAATTTTGTTTCGATAAAATCAGTCATTTGATAGTACAGAGAAGTCGGACTTCAAGAGAGAATAGGTTGCTTTTCCATACATATCTGGAAGTAGCCTTCAATCTTCCCAGACATACAAATCAATGACTTGAAGGAGATTGGCCTTTCATTCGTAAATAAAGTGCGATACAGATAAATATGACATGGCCTAAAATCTAAATAATACACAAAACTCAAACAACTCAAGTTTATTGTTCTCAAAATTCATAACCTTTTCCCCTCCTTTTATCTTTTTTATTGACAGCAACATACTTGACACGTCCAAGAATGAAGGATAACGGGGTTGTTATAAATCAAATCCCTCAAAGACTCAGACCCAAACAATGATCAAGAAAATCCATAACTATGGGAGACACCAGAATACTTAATTTCATTCATTCATCCATTCATGTTTCTAAAATGAAAGAAATTTAATCTTCTAAGTCTATATCCTGTCATGTTACTCCGCCTAAATGTCACATAATTTCTACCGCTTGTACGCATTTCCTCAAATATACTTACCAACCAAACAAAAAATAAAATTGAGACAGGCAATGAATCAAAAATTAAAAATAAAATGAAGTATTCAAGTAGCAGCAACCCAGAAACCAAATGAATACAGCAAGCATGTATTACAAAAGACACAAGATTCTTACAGGTACTTGAAGACCAATTTCTTTGATACTATCCATGAGTTCTTTCACCTTATTTTGATCATTCTCTCTGGTTCTCATCAATGGCCTCCTTATCTTATCAAGTGGCAACTCTAAGATCACTGGCCCTCCATTTTGTGTACTACTACTTGTCCCTGGAACAGCCCCTGAATATTGCAAACACCTCAATTACGAAAATAAATAGTTCTTAAAATACAGAGAGATGGAAAATTAAAAATTTCTAATGACAGAAAGATTACCATTTGATGAAGCTGAAATAGAGAAGCTCAAACAAAATTTGCCATCTTTTATGTGCTTCCCCATCCCTGCCCTCTGTTTCTCTTTTAATATTAACCACATAAAATTGATGGCTTGGGTTAACGTGCCTTTAGTCCCTCTACTTTCATTTTCTTATTATTTTGGTTTCTATATTCTTATTTGTATTGGTGTCATCCTTCTATTCTCTAATTTGTAATTTTGTTGCTGTGTGAACAAGCTAAATCCCATCAAAAGAAAGGTGCAAATAAATGATGCCTTATAAAATCAGTTTTTAAAGCAGGGCGATTGTTTTTGTAAAAGTATTTTTAATTAAAAAATATTAATTTGATATATTTTTTTAAAAAATAATTAGATATTTTCACATCAAACCATCTAAAATCAGTATAAACATATTTTCAAAACTATTTTTAAAAACACTTCAAATAGAGCTTAAATAACATTTGATAGAAAATATGAAATGTTAGTGACAGATATCAGACAACAACTCCACTATAAAGATTGTTGAGATTTATACACTAGATGCCTCCTTTCCTTTGAGGTGAGATTTTAAGACATCAACCGATCAAATAATTATAAAATAGAAAATAAGAGATGTCATTAGAGAAAATAAAAGTTAAGGGACCAAATTAGGATAAATATGAGAATAGAGAGAGCACAAGCACCATTAAGCGTTGGTGGCTTTATGCATCAAGCTTCCAGCTTTACAAGCTGTAGCAACCGTTCGTCAAATGCATCCATTGGTTTGCCCACCATCCTTTGATGGTCCAGATTATACTGTCAGGTCAGTGAAAGTACAATAGTTGTCTAGATTATACCCCTCAAGGACTATATAACACCTCACTTTGCGAAGGTGCTTTATTTTACTGCTAACCATGGCTGCAATTGGGTCTTTCAGCCTGCTTAGGTACTCTTTCTCTCTATGTATGTCTTTTTTACACCTTTGAATGCCATGCAATTTGTGGGTTGTGTTTAATATTGTATATAAACAGGAATTGTGCAGTAACTCAAAGGACTGATAGTAGTGAGAGAAAAGGAGTACTGACTATCACCCATGGTTGATTGCCTGAAGACGCAGAGAAGAAAAACTGAGAATGCGAGCGTGTGAGAGAGAAAGACGGGGACATTTTTTAAAAAAAAAACAAAATAATATTCCTTTTATCAAATAACTTTTTTTAAAAAAATGATTTTTTACCTATGTCCACAGGGAAGTTTTATTTATTTAAATATATTAAATTGTGTTATTTTTTATTTTTAATATTAATAAAAAATATTAAAAATGATTACTTTACAAATCAACAATAGATTACAAATAATTTCAATCCACTCATAAGGAGCTACATACAACATTGAATGAAACCCTCCAAGGCTTACAAATTATTTTACATAAGAGTCTCTCTCTCGCAACTTTTATTTTAGTAACACTCAAAGCTTACAAATTACTCTACCATAACTTTTGGGATGTGAGAAATTTTGTGCCAATCTTTACTTTTGGGAAAACAGGTCTCCCTTGACAGCATCATGCTTAAATGACGAACCCTTTCAATTGAAGTCCCCATTGTTGCTTCTCCAAGGTTATTGTCATCCACTGTTAGACATTCATTTTCTGTCATATATTGGGCAAAATCATGCACTATATCATGCATCTTGAAAATGATAAATCCTCGATCATACTTTCGTATATCTTGGAAGAAAGAGCGCGCTACTAAAACTTGAAAGTAATACTCTCCAACAACCTCCATATCTCTACTTGGAGTCTCCTTCAGGTAACCTTGAGCCATCCACATCTTCACCAATTCATCTTTGTTCATCTCGTAGTCTTTTGGAAACATGGCACAATACAAGAAACATCGTCTTACCACAGAAGGTAAATCGTAGTAACTCAGAAGCAAAGGTAGAAATATTTTTTTTTCAACCTGATGTTTATCAACCTGATCTAGCCTCCATAGTTCGCTACATAAAACATCTTCCCACTCTTCTCTTGTTCTTTTAGACTGCATTAGACCTCCTAATACCTTGGCAGCTAGAGGCAAGCCCTTGCACTTGTTTGCAATTTGATTTCCGATATCTGTCAGTCTTTCACATTCATCTTTGTCTCTTTTATGGAATGCCAAATGATTGAATATTGACCGGCATGCATCATCAGACAATGTTTCAATGTTGATCCGGTGGTTTGTTCTCATCATGGTTGCCACAGTGGCTTTACGTGTGGTCACTAGAATTCTGCTTCCTCGTGCACAGCCTGTGAGAGATCGTTTCAATTGTTCCCAGTGTTCATGATTTTCTGTCCAGACATCATCAAGTACAAGAAGGAACCTCATTCCCTTAATGGATTGAGAAACTCTTTCTAAAAGGGATTGCAATTCAACCAAATTCGGTGTGCTCCCTTCAAGCTGCTCAAGGATAGCTTTGGCTATTCTAACCTCATCAAATGCTTCTGAAACACACACCCATATCTTTTTCTCAAAATGAGTCATAACCTCAGCATCATTGAAAGCTAGTTGGGCGAGAGTTGTTTTTCCAATCCCGCCCAGCCCTACAAGAGAGATGACATCCACATCCTGTGCCTCTTGATTACTATCAGCCAACAGCTTGCTTACAACAATTTTCTTTTCATCATCTCGACCACACACGCTCGATTCATCAAAAAAGTGGGTACTTGTTGGTCGCTGTATTTCATCAATGGCTCTGTTAATTTGGAGGCCATGCCTAGATCTTTCATTGGCAATCTCATCCACTTTTTCACTAACTTCTTTGATCTTAAGGGCAATGTCGCGTCGTTGAACCACTTGATTGAGACAAAAGCAAGGAGATCCCAGGAAGGAACATCGTATCTTCTGTTGGTTGTGAATATTTTCTTCAGCATCCCCTGTTTTCCATGTAAGAATTGCATAGCTCCATTCATCTAGCACGCCATCCATATCATAGCACACATCTTTTAGCTTGTCTAGCCACACTCTTACAACCTTTTCCTTCACTTGTTTTCTTTCTGCATCTTCAAGGACAGATTGGATATCAATGAGATTGCTTTTCAGCTTGTCGGCTTGTTTCTTCACTCCCCCTACGAGGTTCACCTCTTCTTGAACCTATGAGAAAACATTTATATGATTTTACAACAAAATTTAATTTTCAATTTTTGTTAATTAATTAAATTATTTTTATTGATCTTTTTTAGGAGTAGTCGACACGTACAGTGAAATGGATTGGCTACATTAATAATTTGTATATAAAATATTTATTAGAAACCTATATTTAAAATAATAATAGTGGTTTTTTTTTCATTTTAAGGTTTTCATATTATAAAACAATATGAAAAATAATAAAACAATAAAAGGAAATTTCTTTAATAAAATCGAAATCTAGATTTGAGCATTTGAGATTTTTTTTATTACAAGGGAAGAAAAAAAGGACTTCATTTATATATTTATGATCATTACAATGATATCTGTCTGCATTCTGCCACTACTATCATTTTTATATTTCTTGTAAGTTGTATAAAAGTAATTACCTGTTGAAAAAGAACCATGGTGATCCGCTCCAATAGTAGCGCTATAAGTGGCTCTGCCATTTGTCTGTTTGATTTAATTTTTGTAAAACAAAAAACAGAGAGAACGGTGATAGGATGAAGTGAGAAAGAGAGAGAGGAGGTGTGAGGGAAAGGAGGCTGCTGGTTGTGAAATGAAGAGATAAGGTCTGGTGACGAGGGTTGAGTTATGTTTTCAGTCCCTGTACTGTTTCTAACATTTCAATTCATTCCCTATATTATTGTAACTTTTCATTCTAGTCTTGGTCAGGAAAATCAACAAATCTTTATTTATGTCATTTTCTCTCTCTCTCTCTCTTCCTCTTCTTGTCTTCCTTCCATGTCCGGCCCTTTAATTTTTTTTAAATAGTTCTTTAATGTATTTTTTCTTTAAATTTAGTTCATGTTTTTTATTTTATTTTAAAATTGTGATAATTTTTATTTGAGATAATTTTTAAAATTGATTTCATCATTCTTTAGTTTTTTTCTCTATCAAATTTGATATTTATTTGTTTATTTATTTTCTTAAGCTCATGTTTTTTAATCTCACTCTTTAATTGAGCCCTCCTATTTTTTTATTTGTTCATATATGATTTTTACTAATTTTAAAAATAGCATGAGTTATCTCACTCTTTTAAAACATTGACATTATCTGATTTTATTTTGACATTAATTTTTCTTTACCCAATTTACAACAGCATATCTCGGTCAACCTATCTAGCATTAGACTAAAGTCAGCGATGCTATTTGTAATCCTGACTGTAATTGGCCACATCCAAGATCAGACGAGATGGTAAAAAACAAACTTCTGGGAATAGATGGTACAAGGTTATTTGCCTGCGCGCTGCGCTGTGCTTTTTTTATATAGAAAACTAATTGATTTTTTATGTGTTGTAATTTATTTTTTTAATATTTAAATAATGAAATTTTAATAGATCAAATCTGTTAGAAATAAGTTTTTTTCCCCGCTTAAAAGGAACAGTGTAATCGAAACGCAGGGGAAGTAGTCTGTATATTTTTGAATTGTAGATAACTTGGGTAAATTTTTCTACCTATTTTGTTTGTAAGTTGTATTTTTCCCCCCAGTAATATCAGATATGAAATATTAAACAATTTGTTTTTACAAAAACAATCTCAAATCCAACAATCAAATATTTCTAAGAAGTAAGCCTAAACAAAAGAGGACAAAATTAGAATTAAATTTTTTTTATAAGATTTATTCCTCATATTATTATATTAAAAGTATTTAAGAACACTTATATTATTTGTTTGTTCTTCCAAAAATCCAAGGTCATTTTTTCTGTCTATATATATATTTTCAATTGCTAATATTAAATAAATATTAAAGTATATAATTAGTCTAACATATTTATAAGAAAAAAAACTAAATAAATGAAAAAATAAAAATAAATATAGGTAGATTAAAAAAAAGTGACCTGAAAGATCAATAAAAATAATCTAAAAAACAACAAAAAGAAAAAATAATAAATATCATTTTTCAAATGAACATCAACACAAATTAAAATGTTAATATTTAAAAAAAATCTTAACAACAGTAGAGATAATAAAAATTGGTGAGGCCATACTTATTGTTAGAAAAAAAATAATCCAGAATTTTTTATTTTATAAGATTTATTACTCATATTATTATATTAAAATTATTTTAGAGCAATGACAATAATTCCCCCCTCAAAAAGAAGAAGAAGCCTAGGATATATATATATATATATAAAGGCACTAATATTAAATAAATATCAAAAAATATAATTAGTCTGACATATTTAACAGAAAACAAAACTAACAAATAATTGTTTTTTTATGTGCTGTAATTAGTTATTTTAATATTTAATTAATGAAATTATAATAGGTAAAATCTGTTAGAAATGAGTTCCCCCCCACCCCCACCCCCCCCTAAAAGGAACAGTGTAATCGAAATTCAGGGGAAGTGATCCATATATTTTTTAATTGTAGATAACTTGGGTAAATTTTTCTACTCATTTTGTTTGTAAGTTGCATTTTTCCCCAGTAATATCAGATTTGAAATATTAAACATTTTTTTTTTACAAAAACAATCTATTACAATATTTATTGTAAAAAAAAAAACCTCTATAATTTTTTATTTTATAAGATTTATCACTCATATTATTATATTAAAAGTATTTAAGAGCAATGATAGTAAAATTAAATAAATATCAAAAAATATAATAGTCTGACATATTTAAAAGAAAATAAAACTAATAAATAATCATTATCATTATTTTGAATGTCTTATCAATAATAATATGATATGTGACTTGAAGGGGATAAAAAGATAAATCATAATAATTATTAATTTTTAAATGATTACCAGCACATATAAAAATTTGAACATAAGATAAAAAACTTAATAACATTAGAAATGAAGGAAATTTGAAAATAGAAACTAATAGCATGTCTATATAAATATGGACAAAAATATATATAAAAAAGGGAATTAAAAGTATAAGTGATAAAATTAAAAAAAAAACATATATAATAAATATAATTTGAAGGATAAGATTGAAATAAATTCAAACATGGATACTAATGAAATTAAATAATTTGAAACAGAACTAAAAATTAAAAGAATTAGGACGGAAATAAAACTGAAATTTATACTTAATTTGCATGGAAGGATAAAATTGGAATAAATCAAAACTTTGATACTGAAAATATTATGGATTCCAGACCAATTTCAGAAATTCAAAGTCTGAGGATCGAAATGAAACTATAATATATAATTAATTTCAATTGAAGGACGGAATTGAAACAAAACAAAACCTATATAATAATAATAAGGACCATAAAAACACAATTCCAAGTATAGGAATTGAAGTGAAAATTCAGAAAAAACAGTTGCGCTGACGTCAGCTTGCGCAGGCAGGAGAGAGAAATTGGGTGAAAATTTTCAAACGACCATTACAACGTCTACGACCACCGTGTACTTACACGCGTCGTACCAGTGATAAGAGGACATTGATGACAATCATTCTAGATGACGGTTAGGTATTTTTGGACGCCGGAAAACGCCGCACGCGCCGATAGAAGAATGCGTGAGTGTTGAAAACGGACGGCGCGTCCGGTGACACGCCAACAGTAAATCGACGGGAAATGAATAAAAAAATGGTCAATTACGAGGGCACCCCTCACTGACAGAACATGCTTTTGTCGTTTTGTAGGGTTAAAATGGTTATTTACATTTGCAAAGAAATATAAAATATTGAATAAACCGGGTAGTTGGACCGGACAGGACCGGACCGAAAGTATGCAATTACCGTGGAACCCCTGAACCCAGGTGCATGTTTTTGTCTTTTTCGAGGGATAATTTCGTTAATGCATTCCATAAAAAGACAAAAGAATGCAAACTGACCGAACCAAAGCGAACCGACCGAACCGAACCGAATCGAACCGACCCGAAAATAGAGCATAACAGTAATCGTGAATAGTATTTTGTGAGAGGGTGAACAATGCTATCAACTCGTGAGCAGATTTAGCTTTTTAGATAATATATATATATGAAAAATTAAAGTTAGCTTAGTAATCAAAGCAAGCTACAAGAGCACAGCTGACGTGAAAGAATAAAACAAAATTATGGCAAGTTTTATTTTCTACATGTATAAAACAACACTACAACTAGGAAGTCCAATATCGAAACTGATCAAATGCTATGTAGAATCAGTTTTGTGTTAGCTTGTGAAGAATTATATATAAAAAAAACAGGCAAGGAAATCTATAGCTAAGTTTACTGTGTAAACAATTTCATGATCGATCACCTTGGTGCATTGTTAAAACCAACCTTCCAAGGAGCGGGGGGTCCTTCATTCTACTTCAAACAATAAATCTACACGTTAACATTCTTCATTCTTATGAGGTGAGGAAAGAGCCTTCGCTAGAGACATCAGGAGCATCTGAACTAAGCTTATGCATCTGAACATCAGCAGTCATGAGTTCGAATCTCACCACCCTTATTCTATTTGATAAAAATCAAGCACAAGGTAATGTGAGTCTATGCAAGTTTCAAGCCTAAATAACTTTAACCTGAGAGGATACGTTAACAAATAATATAAATCATATTTTAGAATGTTAACTAATAATTTAAACTTTTAAATGAAATAGTTTCTTAATAGAAGCCAAGAAGAATGTGGGAGAGCCAACATTGAGAACCCTTTCTAGAAGCGAGAATTTGAGAAGCAAAGCATCAGGGTCTGGTATTTTCCCCTTAGCCACCCACCCCTATTATATAATAAATGTAAAATATTTGTTTCAGTTTAGTCTTTTCTTGCTCTATATAACTATATAAAAATGTCTTCTCTCCATATATAGTTTTATCTTTAGCCTTTTTTTTTTATCAAATATAAGTATATTAGAGATCAAAGTAACCGATCTGGAGAACCAGAACGAACAAAGCTATACAAAGCAGAGAGATCAAAGCTCAAACAAAACCACAAGGCTAGCTAAGGCTTTAAAGCAATTTACAAGACATTAAACATCTATAAACTGATCCTATCCAACATTAAGAAGAGAGGGATCCTGCACGTGGAAATAATAGATGGTGTAGAACAAGATTTGAAATTTTTGAAAGATGACATCCACGAAGCTTTGGTTCTTTTCAAACACTCGACTGTTCTGTTCATGCCAAATGCTGTAAACGGTTATAGCCATAGCCACATTCCGCATTCTCGAGTCAAGGCCCTTGTTAGCAATACTTAGGCCATGGATAGCAGTAGACAAAGAGGACATATGTCTGTTGATAAGCAACCAGGACCTGATCCTGGACCATAAAAGAGATGTCCAACTACAGGAGAAGAAGAGATGAGCATGCAATTCCTCTGCCTGAGAACATAGCACACAAGTAGCATTCGAAGTCAAAAAGCGAAGATGATCCTTGGTTTTAAGTTTACCTCTGACTGCTAGCCATAACACAAAGCTAGCTTTAGGCAATGACCATTGCTCCTAGACGACCTTATCCCAGTGAACCACATCATTCCTAAATCTGAAATAATTATAAGCATCAACTGAGAAAGGACCTGCCGAAGCCTGCCAACTCTACATCAAGGAGATAACCTGAGGCGATCCACCACAATCATGCAAAAGCCTATCCTTTAAAGAGATGATAGATTTCCATAAAGAAGAAAAGGACTTATGAGTAAAAGCTGCCCAAATTGGGTGATGACCCAAGTAGTAGCGGTGCACCCACTGAATCCAGAGAGATCTGCTTTACAATGAATGTTCCATAACTTCTTGGCCAGAAAACTCATGTTTTTTCCAACCATATCAAGCAAACCTGACCCCCTTAGCTTTAGGAAGACAAACTGAATGCCAACGACAGGGGCGAATTTGGTTCTCAAGATGTTACCGGTCCACAAGAAATTTCGACATAAGCAAATAATATGACGAATAACAGATTGAGGCATAGGAAATTTTGACATAAGCAAGCAATGAACAAGTATGGAGAGAGAGGATCACCTTGACGGACTCCACTTTTCCCCAGAAAGAAACCATGAATGTTACCATTAACTGATACAAAGTAGGAAGCAGTTTCAACACATCCCATAACTAGGTGAACAAAGCGGGTTGGGAAGCCAAGAAGCAGCAGGAGTTGATGTAGGAAGGGCAACTGCACAGAGTCAAAGACTTTCTGAAAGTTAATCTTTGTCACACATCTCGGCGAAGACCGCTTCTGACCATAGTGCCTAAGCAATTCCTGCATGAGGTGGATATTATAGGACATACATTTGCCACTAAGGAAAGCATTCTACGTCGGGCTGATAATATCCTGAAGAGCAGTACCCATTCTGCCAGCTAGAATTTTAGAGATAACATTGTAAATGGCATTGTAGTAGGAGATAGGCTTGAAATCAGATGAGGAGGAGACATTGGCTGATTTAGGCACCAAGGCAATAATGGAGTGATTGACTTGCTTCAGGAGCTTTCCAGAGGATAAAAAGTCCCGAATAGCAGAGCAAAAAGTCATCACCAACTACTTTCTAAGCTTTTTTGAAGAAATAGGAAGAGTACCCATCCGACCCAGGAGCTTTATCATTACCTATACTAAAAAGGGTGGAGCGGACCTCCTCATTGGTAACCGGGGCAAGGAGAGAATGAGAGCCTTCATCAAGACATCTTCCGCTGTGAACAACTGAGGCCTCCACAGGGATTGTAGCCTTAGAGGCGTCAAGAGAATGCTGAAAAAACCTAACAAACTCTAAACCCACTTCCTCAACCGAAGTAGACAATCGACCATCACTACACCAAATAGCAGGGATGATGTTCTAACGATGCTTACGGCTCATCATAGCATGGAAAAATTTAGTGCCCTTATCATTGTCTTCAAGATATGAGGCTTTAAGCTTTTGGCCAAAGAACATCTTCTCAAAGGATTTCAGGTTAACCAGGCGCAGACGGAGAAGCTTGTCCTACACTAGAAGCTCCTGGTTATCCCGATCAAGTTTTAACCGAAGTTGATGCTGAACCAACTCCCCTTCAGCTCTCACAACTCTTTCGGAAATATGGCTAAAATGCAACTTATTAAGAAGCTTGAGAGGGCCCTTAAGAAATTTCAACCTTTTGCAGAGAGAGTACATGGGGAACAGAAGATATTACTATGCCAGAAGCCATGAAGGAGATCCATAAACTACGGGTGGGCAACCCACATATTGAAGAATTTAAAAGGTCTATTCTCGGAAGCTGCCTTGTGCCAATAGTAGTCGAGATAGGGGAATGATCAGAGAAGGCTCTTGGAGTAGAGAAGGTCACCGGAGAAGTGAGCTGAAGAGTGGACCAAAACGGTTGACAGGAACTCTATCAATCTTTGACCAAATGGTTCCATTAGACCAAGTAAGTTGGCAGCCAGAATAGTTGTGGTCCTCAAGATCAAGATCACTACAGCATTTCCTGAAGTCAGATACTTCATAAGTAGTGACATGCACACCATTATGCTTATCATGCTGAGAAAGGATGAAATTGAAGTCCCCAAACACAATCTAAGGAATTTGCGGAGCCTATTGCTGCCAATTTTGCCATAACAGCCTTCTAGCAATAATAGTATGATGCCCATAGACAAAAGTGGCTGCGAACTTAAAATGATTAACAAGTTAACAAATATTTACATGGATGCCTTGGGCAGAGGCATCAACTAACTCAACATGAACAATTTTGGGATTCTAAAGAACAACAATTCTAGCAACATTTGACACGTCTGCATTAGAAATATATTTCCATTGCTTCAGCCGAAAGTTGTAAAAGTTAACTAACCTAGGCAAAGCTAGCTTGGTTTCCAACAAACCACACATATCAATTTTAAGCTTCTTCATAAGGCTAACCACCTCATGCTGTTTTAGAGGGTTATTTAGCCCTCTAACATTCCAACAATAAATCAACATCATTTTAGGGAGGAAATCCACCATTACCCATCACTTTATGGGCATTCCGTCGCGTCCTGTTTTATCTTTAGCCTTCCTTACGTGTGAGGTTGATTTCACATTTGTGAAATTATATACTTAATTGCCCAAAAAAACAACTTAAAGATCAGCAGTGCGTATCAGGAGAAACAAATATTGATTATTTTTCAAGAACATGAAGGAGAAAGGTATTGATATTGTCAGACAACTGCAAAGGGTTCTTCTCCTGCCGAAATCCCAAGTTCAAGATAGTAAATCACAGTTTAATATGAAAGTAATTTATCAGTCGGATCGTTACTGTGACTGAGAATCTCTAAAAATATATGTTAATATGACTGAGACCGTAAAAGTTTCTCACTTTGCGACCGACTAGGTTTAGATTATCATATATTTATCTTTCGCCATGATGCATGAATCCCATATCATATGAAAAAATAAAAATAAAATTGTAGTTTTAAAAAGAAAAGACTCGCAAAAGTCAATAATAAGGTAGAATAAACGTAGCCAGTCAATGCAGAAAAGAAAGAAAGACAAAACATCATAAGGGAATTTATGGTGATGTGAAGAGAGATTTCCTAGTAAAAATAGATTGAAAATGACAACCAAGAAGAATTTTATAAATATTTACTTGAGAATTATATTAAAATAATATTTTTTATATAATAATTATTTTAATGTATTTTTAAATAAAAATATTTTTTAGTAAATAACATCCTAAACATCCAAAAATCTATGATTACTCTTGTTTTTGAAATATATCAGCGGGATTCTTTAAAATCCAAAGGGAAGTCAAGATAAATGGGACATGTAACAACGAGGAAAGTCGAGAAAAGAAGAAAGAAGAAGAACCCGAAGCCTGCGGCTGTCAAATGGTTGAACAAACCGAGTATTTCACACCAGATAAAACCTCAATTTGGTCCTCAAGTTTTTTGGTTTCGTTCCAAAGTAAAAAAAGAAAAACATACAATTTCATCCTAAGTCTATGATTCTGAGTAACTTTACCAAGATCCGAAGCAAATTGCACAAAGACTTCTAATTTTTAAAATTACACCAATTCCAATTTTAATTTAGTTTAATAATTGTACGATATTGAATATTGTTTTTCAATCTAACCATTAAGTTAAAAGCCATTATTAATTAAAAAAATACATAATCATTCTAAAAATCTCAGAATTATTACGTCGAACAGAATTTGTAATTAAATACTTACCTTAAATAAGATCGCTGGTGTTAGCTTTTTTTATTTACCATGATTGATGACTAATTATGAAGGGTAAAGTTGTCAGTACACTATAGTAATTCAAAATATTAATTAATTTCATGAGTTTGAAGTTAATGATCAATTAAAACTTGCAATGACCCTGATTGATGTGAAACTTGAACTGATGACTTTGAAGAGCAAACTCAAAGTCTGACCATTTGAGCCATACCTCTCGAGGTTAAAATAAATAAATAATAATTCAGAATATGACTCCTCAATGAAAGATTAATAAGGCTTAGTTTTTATTAAAAAAAAATTATTTACAATAAGAGGCGTTCAAAATAGGAAATAAAACTTTTTAAAATACTATATTAATCCGTTAAAATTACGTAATGGAAATGGTTTGTTCGAAGTTTCCGTTATCGCATCTGTTTGGAAAATAAAGCATGGCATATCCTGTTGGACCGTGACTTTTCGTTATTAATAATATAAATAAAATAAATAAAATAATATGATGCTGTCTTTCAATTCCCAGATAAGATTTCAAGGCACATACCATGTTACTAGCTTGAGATGATATTGTTTCCCTTCGCTATTGATTTTTTTTCTATGCCAAAGCTTCTCATTGGTGGCATTGCAGACCTGACAAACATTACAGTTGATGTGCCAAAATTGCAAACTGGTTATTGAAAGAGCAGCCTTTAGTAATCACCGGTATAGACAATCTGACTCTTCTGGCAATGATCTTTTATATTTGTATTAGCTCAGTAGCAGGTTCCAGTCCCTGCTACGTTGGTTTTGATAAACGAAACCCTTCATTCAAAAAAAGAAACCAGTTGCTTTGATTGGTTCTCGCTAAGCATAGACCAAGTAATTTTTTTGAGGAAATAGTATTTACTCCATGAGAATTTCCATTTTGTAGTCTATCAAAGTTCTATGATTTATAGCATTACAAGCTTTTCAACGATCCGAGTTTAACATAAATAAATTACAGTTGATGTAGCAAAGGTAGAGGCTAGTTATAGAAGAAGCTAAACAGTTGGTCATTGAACTTGGCTGAAAGCAGACACAAATTCTGAAGTATCTTTCAGCAATCATGAGCAAAGATACTTTAACTTCTCTGGCAATGATTTTTTGTTTCAGAGGACGAGCTTGGTTCTGCACAGAGAGAAGTTTGGAGAAGAAGATGTTGTTTGTAACAGTTACAAATCTATGCTTTTTTTGGAGAAAGAAATTATCGCGAGGACTTGCCATCTCAATGTTGTGATCACCAGAGAAAAAACTACTTAGATAATAGGAGTTAATCCATGTCAAATCAAGGAGCTAGCCTAATAATAAAGTTTCAGGTTCAAATCTCATTGGTTACATTTTTTAGTCTACTTGTTAGAGCTGTTGGATTTAGTTGAGGTATAAGCAAAGCAAATTAGTTGAGACATCCCAATTAAAAAAAAAAGTTAATCTCTGTCACTCCAAATAAAAATTCCTTAAATCCCTATGTGTTTGTTCCTGGACCCATCGTTGTTGATCTCTTCAACAAATAGTTGATAAGGATAACAAATAGGATAGAGTGTAGCAAAGTATGTGAATAATTTTAAGATATAGTTAAAGTGTGTACATTAAAGATATTGACTTGGATATTATAAAAAATAAATGTCAATCACTAATCCACTATGTTTTTCTTTTTTTTTAAATCGATGGCATTGATTTTAAGACATCATATGCCAATTCTTTATTCTTTCCGAAAATGAATTGAGAATTCCTGTTACATAACATGATGTTTAATGAACACGTACTCACGCGGTTTCTTTTTTTTTTTTTTTTTGATAACAGGGGTGTCCGGGCCAGCTTACGCGCACCACAACTAATCCCCGGACTCACTGAACATCCTGCAAACCCAGTGAGCATGTAAGGCACCGCGGGGGTGACAGGCGTGCATGGTGGGACTTGAACCCTGGTGCAGAGGAAGGAAACAAGTCCCTTCAACTGCTAGGCCAAGACCCCACTTGCAAAACGAACAAGACCTATACTCACGCGGTTTCTTGACAAAGTCAGTAGTGGTTGGTTTGGGATAGCAAGAATTTTAGATATATATTTTATAAATACTGCAAGTTACAACCAAAGTTTTATATCATGCATCGGTGGTAGAGTTTCTTTATATAATTACATCAACAAATGCATTCATCTCAGGAAACGTTTTCTCAGAAAAGAATAAAGGCATTCGTTCGTTTACTTCATATTTCGTTGTAGTGCACCTGACTGTCTGCGATCTTCTGAAAGTAGTAGCATTCAAGTGGTCTCAGACGTCCGATACCCTTGCTTCAAACACACAACCTTTCGGCAGGTGTTAATTAACACCCTAAATATATAACTGGTAACAATAGATGATTTCTGTTTTTTGTTTTCTCTTGAGAATTTGCCGCTGTCTTTAATTTTGCAGAACTTTTGAAGATCGAGATCCATAAGGTTGGCATCTTAGGGATAGCGCAATCCTTTGATTTTGATAGAAGATCCAATGAAGATAAATCAATGGATTAAAGTTAAGTTTCGGAAGTTGCGGGATAATAATAAGGTAATCAAGAATGTACTCAGTTTCTTTGATGCGGGGGTGCAAAAAAAAAAAAAAAAAAATACTCACCCACCCTTGCGAAGAAAATAAAATTTTACCTTCAATGTAGCGGAATCTGAAGCTAACAGGAAAATAGCTGAGCTTGAGAACATGGCCAGAGCTTTCCAAGCTCAAGAACATGGTAAGAAGGAAGAAGATGATGGCAAAGATAAAGAAATAGAGCGCATCGAGGGCGAGCTGGGTATAAAAAATTCCCTTACCGATCAACAATCTGTCGGTGAAAAAGTAATAAAGCTGTTTGAGCACCGCATAGAAGCAAAAGACGAGAAAATACGACAGCTTGAGGATGAGCTAGCCATGAAAGCTGAAGAAAATCAACGGCTTAAGAGCCAACAAGATCAAAGTTATGAGCATTATACCTGTTGAGTCCAAGGTTGTCAATTCCATTTCGGTTGGTGTTTTGTTTTTTCAATTGGAATAGAATGTTTTAGTTTCAAAGCGTTTCAGTGCTCCGTTTCGGGGTTATACTATTTATGTTTATATATGTATACATATAATTAAATATATTAATTCAACAAAAATAAAAGTTCAAATCCAAAAATAAAATTATTTAGAATTGTGCAATTTAAATTTCAAACTTGATATAACTCGATCAACTTGATGAGTTCAAAGATGATATGGAAAATTGATAAAAATATAGTTTACCTAAAAAAAATCAAGTTGACATCTTAAAAAAAATATTGAAACGATGATATATTGGATCAACTCGGGTCAACCTAGGTTAACATTTCAAATGTGTGACCTGTGTTATAAGATCATGATAACCTTAAATAAAGCAAATCAAATCAAATCAAATTATAAAGTTCAATTTGTAATAAACTCATTGTTGAATAATGAAATTGAGAACAAATTAATCTAAAAAAAGACATAATAAAATGACTTTTCTGAACAAAATTATGAACTTGTATAATATTACGAGAATATCATCATCAATCTCGCAGGGTCATTATATTCTCTGATTGCTTTGAAATTTTAACATAATATATATAAATATATCAAGACACTCCTCGTAAAATTTTAAAGATCATGAAATTAAATATTCAATTTCAAGATTTAAATAACATTAGAAAAAAGGACTATAAAATAGAATGAGTGGAGTATGTATGAATTTTGATGAATGTATTTCTTAACAATACAAATCAAGTAAAGGAACTTTCATTTTTCTTCTTGCAAACTTTTGAAATTAAGCTGACAGATGCTACAAATTTCATGGAAAAGTCTTGACACAATGTTTTTTGGGTGTGGAAGATCATACACTACAGATCCTTAACTAATACTGATATTTATATTTTCTTAATTCAGAGGCACATCAAATAAGGCAGTATTGGCCTCCAATGATGGATCGGGGAGAGGACAGGAGCTATTGTTGCCCCTCCAGGGTTAAAATATATTTGTCTGACCTCCAAGATCTATTATTATATTCAATTTGGTTCACTACTTAAAACATTTTCAGCTTGTTGACAAGATAAATGTTGACATTATCTTTATATAGAAGTAGATAATCAGTACATATTATTTTCCTATTTTAGTTCCTATATTGTAGCTGATTTTCCTGTAATGTAGTTTCCCATTCCTAACTCATAGGAATGCCTTGGCTGTACAAATACATGACCTAAGGTCTGTATTGAATTATTCAATCAATATACATTGTTCTTCCATATTTTCATGGTATCAGAGCATATTCAAAGATCCTAACTTTCTTTGATCCACCGTTTCCATCTTTACATTGACTGCCTAATTTCCCAGTCACCATGTCCACGAGAAGAAAATCAATTATCGACCAACACGGGCATGAACAATCAAGCGTGCCGTTCCTGCGCCCTCGCAGATCCCTCAAAATCAAACATCTCAAATCCTTTCTTTACTCATCACTCCGATCACCCGTGTCTGATTTTTAGTCTCCAAACCTCTAAACGGAGATAATTATTCCACCTGGAAGAGGGCTATGACTTTAGCCTTAAATTCCAAGAACAAATTGGGTTTTGTCAACAACTCAATCAAAATTCCTTCAGAAGAAACTGATCCCGAAGGTTATGCAACATGGTCTCGGTGTAATGATATGGTGCATTCATGGCTGATTAATGCACTCAGTCCAGACATCTCCAACAGTGTGATTTACTACTCTACTGCACATGAGGTTTGGGAAGACCTTAATGAGAGATTCTCCCAAAGCAATGCTCCTCGAATTTTCGAGATACAACAAGAAATTGCTTATTTCAAGCAAGAACAAGCTGTCCCGCTTTCTTCCTATTATACCGGGTCGAAGGGACTGTGGGGACGAACTAGCATCCTATGACAACACGACCCATGGGGCACAACGGGATCAACAAAAGTTAATGCAATTCTTGATGGGGCTTAATGATTCTTACGATGCTATTCGTAGGGCGAGATCCTCCTCATGAATCCTCTTCCTTCAATTCGGCAGGCATATTCTTCAATTTCTCAGGAAGAGAAACAGCGAATCCTCACTTCATCGCATGCCACAATCGAACCTATCAACAGTGCAGCTATGGCTGTTCGAGGAAGACCCAATCAAGCCAGACATGGACGATTCAACCGTTCATACGGTTCGCACGAACCACGGTCGCAGGAGAGACAACCAGAAAGTTTCAAAGATGACAGACGAAGACAGGGGACTTTCGCAGGTAGAGGGCGACCAAATTGCTCCCACTGTGGAGAAAATGGACACTGGGTCCATACGTGTTATGAATTGAATGGTTATCCAATGGGCCATCCGAGAGGAAGATTCCAGTCGGGCTCGGGCTCGGGCTCACGCAGCCCGGTAGCAGGGAGCAGAGCTCAGGGGAGTCATATGGCCGAGAGTTCTTGGGCCAGGCCTGCAGTGAATCATGTGGCTGAAAGTTCTTGGGCCAGGCCTCCAGCCAATAGCATTGCCGAGACCAATCCCAAAGTTGATGGCAGTCAGTTCATGGGCATTTCGGAGGATCAATTAAAACAACTTCTGTCACTTGTTAGTAAGAATGATGACTCTATATCTCAGGCAAATGCGGTTACCAAACCAGGTTTGTCTAAAATCACTTCCCGCGATTGGATCATTGATAGCGGGGCGACGGATCATATTTCTTCGTCACTTAAATTATTCCGCAAAAATAAAAGTTGTTCATTACATTCGGTAATACTGCCCAGTGGAGAGAAAGTCAATATTGTCGCCAAAGGATCGCTACCTTTGAACTCTGTTTATTATCTGCATAATGTGCTTTGTGTTCCTACTTTCAAAGTTGATCTGATATCAGTTAGTCGGTTGACGAGAGGCTTGAACTGCTCAATAACTTTTTTCCCCTATTGGTGTATTTTGCAGGATCTGGCTACGAGGAGGATGATTGGTTTGGGTAAACAAAGAGACGGCTTATATTATCTAACGGCACTTGTGACGAATAAAACCATAAACACCGCCTCCCCACCCACAAAACTGCCGACATGCAATCTTACCATTTCATCCACTGATCTCTGGCATCATCGCTTAGGGCATGTATCATCTCCTTGTTTAAATTTCATTGCCAAGAATTTTTAAAATTTTTCAATTCGGTCAAATAATGCTTGTCATATATGTCCTTTGGCAAAGCAGAGTCGTTTACCTTTCAGTCCTAGTACTATTTCTTCAATAAAACCTTTTGAAATAATTCATTGTGATATTTGGGGTCGTTATCGACATCCTTCCCTTACTGGTGCTCATTATTTTCTTACCATTGTGGATGATTTTTCTCGTTTCACATGGATATTTTTAATGCGACATAAAAATGAAGCACAATCACTTTTAAAAAATTTCTTCAGTTTTGTTCGGACCCAATTTGAAACTCAAATAAAAACATTTCGAAGTGATAATGGTGGAGAATTTATTTCTTTACATTCTTTTTTTCAAAATCATGGGGTCGTTTTTCAACATTCTTGCGTCTACACGCCTCAACAAAATGGGGTTGTGGAACGTAAACATCGTCATATTTTACAAGTGGCTCGCGCTTTAAAATTTCAAGCACATCTCCCTACCCTCTTTTGGGGGGAATGTGCTCTTACCGCTGTCCACATAATCAATCGTTTGCCTTCTCCAGTTCTTTCTCTAAAAACTCCTTTTGAACTTCTTTTTTCAAAAAAACCCGCTTTTTCTCACCTCCGTGTTTTTGACTGTTTAACCTATGCTACTAATGTGCGCATTTCTCATAAGTTTGATCAGCGTTCCATTCCTTCCGTTTTCATTGGTTATCCCGTTGGACAAAAAGCATACAAATTGTTTGATTTGTCAAATAAAATTTTTTTTACTAGCCGCGATGTCAGATTTCATGAAACCATTTTTCCCTATGCATTTGTCCAGCCCATTAACCCACCAGAAACTGGCCCACAAATTTCCGAAACCGGGCCCATCCCAATTATGGCCCGTGACATCCCTTGGCCCAATTCTTCTCCTTCCACATCAGACACTTACCTGCCAAATCACCTTACCTCACCTTTACCAAATTCACCATCTTCCTCTCCTTCACCGACGCCATCACACATGTCCCCTTCACCTCGTGACCCACCGTCACCTTCCCCACTCCCACAGCCACCTCCTTCAGCTCAACCATTCGACCACTCATCAACCACCACTCCACCAAATAACCCAATTCCTGCCCCTATTCCTCTCCGTCGCTCAAGTCGCCAGACTGTTCCACCGATCAAGCTCAAGGATTTCGTCTGCAACAATGTTTACACTGACCAATCACTCTCTTTGTCGCTGGGTCCAACTAAAGGTACTCGACATCCTCTGTCTAACCACCTCTCATATCACAGATACATGCCTGATTACAGATCCTTTATTGCTCAAATTGGCACCATCAGTGAACCTAAGTCCTATTCAGAGGCAGTTGTTCATCCTGAGTGGCAGAAGGCCATGACTTCTGAATTGCAAGCTTTACAAGCTAACGGCACCTGGACTCTTACCAAACTTCCCACTGGTAAAATTCCAATTGGTTGTCGATGGGTCTATAAGGTCAAGCTCCGATCAGATGGGTCAGTTGAAAGGCACAAAGCACGGTTGGTCGCAAAGGGGTTCACCCAATTGGAAGGCATAGATTACCAGGATACATTTTCTCCGACAGCGAAGATTATTTCAGTGCGCTGCTTGCTTGCCTTAGCTGCAGCCCGTGGGTGGTCTTTGCATCAAATGGACGTGAATAACGCCTTTCTTCATGGCGATTTGGCAGAGGAGATTTACATGTCTCCACCGCCTGGCCTTCAGCGACAGGGGGAGAATAATCTGGTGTGCCGTTTGCATAAGTCGCTGTACGGTTTGAAACAGGCGTCTAGGCAGTGGTTTGCAAAATTCTCGGAGGCCATGTGTTCTGCTGGCTTCATCCAATCTCGAGCCGATTACTCTTTATTCACCAAAACACGAGGCAAGCTCTTTACTGCACTTTTGATATATGTGGATGACATTCTAATAACTGGAAATGATCATGCTAGCATTGTTGACACTAAAAAATTCCTGCATAGTCAGTTTAATCTTAAAGACCTTGGTAATCTAAAGTACTTCCTTGGCATAGAAGTTTCTGCATCCAAGAAGGGTATTTTTATCTGTCAACGTAAATATGCTTTGGAAATTATTGAGGATGTGGGTCTGTTGGGGGCTGCCCCAATTAACACTCCTATGGAACGAGGTTTAAAGTTATCAGACCAGGGTGTTTTGTTGAAAGAACCGAGTAAGTATAGAAGCTTGGTTGGCAGATTGATTTATCTGACAGTTTCGAGACCGGATATAACCTATGCAGTGCATGTTTTGAGTAGGTTTATGCATGAGCCCAAAAAGCTTCACATGGAAGCAGCACTTCGGGTTGTCCGATATTTGAAAGGTGCACCAGGTCAAGGCCTATTTTTCTCATCGAATAGTGACTTCAGGTTGAGAGCATATTGTGACTCAGACTGGGCAGGTTGCCCGCTCACTAGGAGATCCACCACAGGCTATTGTGTGTTTCTTGGACCGTCATTAATATCCTGGAGATCGAAAAGACAGAAAACAGTTTCACTTTCTTCCGCCGAAGCCGAATATCGCGCAATGACAGGAGCCTGCTGTGAGTTGACTTGGCTGCGTCAATTATTGAAAGACTTGGGTCTAATACATCATGAAGCAGCCCTATTGTTTTGCGACAAAAAGGCTGCCTTGCACATAGCTGCCAACCCAGTTTTCCATGAGCGGACTAGGCACATTGAGATGGACTGCCATTTCATTAGAGACAAGATTCAAGACGGTTCAGTGATCACGAGATATGTGAGTTCTACACATCAGCTGGCGGATATCCTGACCAAGTCTTTGGGAAAGGAAAATTTCATCCCTATGATTCGCAAGTTGGGAGTTCAGGATATTCACTCTCCAACTTGAGGGGGAGTGTTGACAAGATAAATGTTGACATTATCTTTATATAGAAGTAGATAATCAGTACATATTATTTTCCTATTTTAGTTCCTATATTGTAGCTGATTTTCCTGTAATGTAGTTTCCCATTCCTAACTCATAGGAATGCCTTGGCTGTACAAATACATGACCTAAGGTCTGTATTGAATTATTCAATCAATATACATTGTTCTTCCATATTTTCACAGCTTGATCCTCTTAGTCGATCTTTATTCCCCTTTTCCCCTAAAAAGCATATTCTCAACATATTTAACCTCATGAAAACTACACTCCCTTTCCCTAAAAGATTGATATGTGTCGTTTATTTTATTAAAAAAAAACTAGTTTGATAAAAAAAAAAATTGATTTGATCACCGGAGAAAAAACCACAATAAGCATAGGTCAAGAAACTCAACTCCTTGATTCTTGATATAAAGAATGTGTTCACACAGGTCAATTTATGTCTTGGGCTGATTACATATAAGCCTCAATAAGATTAAACTCAAGTAGAATTTCTTCTCTTCTTTTTTCTTACCGAGTTTGTATCGGCGAAAAACATTAAGCATATAATATAACTGAATTTCTTAAAACATTGCGAAGGCCTTCAATATTGCAATGCTCCAAACAACGAGTTTCAGAAATTTGACAGAAGCGGGCGATTACAAATCTCTCCCCTTTTTTTTCCTACAAATCCCTCGTTGAATAATTATTTGAATTTGAAAATTAAGAAGTTTTAAAATCATTAATATTATGTTTTATTTTAAATTGTTTATTTTCTTATTGTGTTCATCGTGGATGACACTTAGCTGTAGACAAATTCAAGTAATTCAATGGAAGAAGGCTGAATACATTGGAGGCTAGATTGTCGCCTAGACACCGAGATTTGGCCTAGAATTTGTCCTTGGGACAATAGATACCATAGAGTGGGACATTTTGTGCATAATAATAAATTGTTCAAAATCTATATAAATGATTCAGGAAAAACTGGTGCATCTTGAGGGCTTGATATAAAGCTATTTCATAAACACAATGATCATTCAATCAGTGATCTAGTTGAGTTAGCCATGGCTTTATTTTATAGGTGTTTGTTTTTGATAAATAAAAAATTATTGAATCAAATTAAGCTGATGGGTTTGGTTGATATACCTCGGATGGGTAGGGATTGAGCTTGATTTTTTTTTTCATAAATAGTTTTTTTTATTTAGTTAGTTTTTATATTCTGCTTGGGATTTTTAATGTACAAAAACACATCATAAAATTCTGCGTGCACATTTTCTTTTAAAAAAAATCAATAATATTATTATAGGTTAATTCATGTCTTGGGCTGATTACATATAAGCCTCAATAAGATTAAACTAGATCACTAAAAACACAGCCAATTGACCAACTAAAAACCCAACATTAGTCTCTAAGTTCCAGATTTCTTGAATCAATCAAGGATAGATTATAAACTATAGTTTTTCCTGCACTGCCTTGTCAAAATTCAAAAGGGTCAAGAAGTTTTCAGGTAAGAACCTTCTAATCACATTACCAAACAGAATCTCTCTCGTTGCGAGGGCTGGAAAATTGCAATGCACCAAACACCGAGATTCAGGGAAAGCGGGCGGTTACAAAATCTCACCCTTTTTTTCCCTACAAATCCCACGACATATTTTCACCAAATCATTTCTGAAAGCAAATACAAACAAGTGCAGCATGTTTCAATGCTGAACCTGGTGGCCACCTTCACGGAGGACATAAATTGAAATAATCTGGTGAACAGAAGTGCATGGCAGACAATAACACAGAATTTCAACAAGTGTTTCACAGATTTTCTTCTTACGATAACAGTGTTTCTGCAACTAAAACTCCCAAAGACTCCAAAGTTAAACCACCTGCGAAAATTTTTGCATACACATAAAAACCAGCATACAAAGAAATGTAGTTACCATAAAGATTATTTACACTAACAATATGAAAATAAATGGAGAGAATAAGTGCATTAGATTCCAAGATCAACAATATCAAAATTGCGTCAAGTTTTACCCCAAAATACAAACACTAAACATGCCGGATATAACTCATACTTCAGACTACTTGATAATTCTCTGTGACCAATTGAGTCCTCTGGGAAAACTTGGGAGGAGCTCCACCCTTCAAGGGAAGGATATTAACGACCCGCAAAAGGAAAAAAGAAATGAAGGTCGATGTAAAGATAATTGGAGGAAGACTAAAAGAACAAGCTTTTAATTAGCTTGAATCACTGGTATTACAAACCACACAGTGGTGGAGAGCAAGATTAAGGGGCTGCAACAATTGGCAGTAACTGTAACTTAACAATTTCATGCAATGATGATCGCACAATTTGTCTTTATGGGCTAGCATTGACTAGATGGATTTAATTTATATTACATGTGAATATTATTAATCAAGTGTGGATTTAATTTATATTACATGTGAATATTATTAATCAAGTGTAAGTTTTACATGTTAAATATTCATACAGGTATGGAACAGCTGCCGTCATTAAAAAGGCCAACAGAGGAAGATAATTCACAAAATGGAAAAGCAAACATTTTACATACAGGTTGAAGTTCGTTTATTATTGGCGGTGCAAACAAAATCACCAAGATTTAGACAAAACCAAACCTTTAGCTCACTGTATGTGCTGGTGACTGAAAACCGGACAGAAATGGGGAAGAATGATGATGAATCTGCTGGTGGCACAACAAACTCCATAGCTCCACTGAATATTAAATGGCACATTATAAGAAACACAATGAGATAAAAGTATTTTTTCATATATGAGTCTGAAAGTGATAAAAACACTCCTAACATTTTCTTACCTGCGGTTAGAGTTATCAATGAGAAGAATGGACCATTCTAGGATGGAATTTCTGGAGTCGTACCTACAGGTTTTATAATAATGAAAAATATTGAATGACTGCTTCAACTGGACCATGTAAATCATGAAATATAGGAGATAAAGTATGCCATACAATGGTTATCAAATATTATAATATCGCTTGGTATAAATCAATAACATCAAAAGAATCTTCCAGAAAATCACATGATTTTTTAAGGATTCCTAGGAGTCTGCTGAAATCCTTGCACATAGAACTTGTAACTAGGTGAAAATATATGCTTCCACTTAAGGGATTCTCCCATTTACTCTCCACGTGCCTGAACAGCAATCCTTTTAATTTGATGTGTTGAAAAATAATTTTAAGGTCCAAGCACCTCACTTTCAACAGACATCCAAATCAGATTCTAACTTTATACATTCATTAGATCAATCTCACTTTAGTTAAAGCCAAATGTTCAAAAAAGAAAGAAATCAGTATCAGGGAGGAATTCTTCTCGCCCCAACATATAGATCCACACAAAGCTAACTTCAACCTGATACATCATTGAAAGAATAGAATAAAGCAAGTTATTACCTCCATTCTCCATCAATCTGCCCAACACTAGGTGGCTCTCTGAGGGCTGGGAGAGGAACTGAGATCATAACATTTCTTAGATCAAACAATGATGAAGCTTCATACTCGATGCTGACAAATGTTTCATTTCCAGAAACAGATGACCAGCAATTGACTGCAATGTGCGTAAATTAAACATAACATTAGAGCATACAACAGAAAGTGTACAGTGGTCAGATAAGCTGCTGCTTCAGATTTGTACCCACTTGTCAAGGGAACCATTGACTCATCAGCACTTTGCATTCTCCACTTCAAAATACCAACACCTGCATCCCCGGTTTGACCAGTGGGGAAAGGTCTGGTGGGATCCCTCAACCCCAAAATGTTTTCATTAGCAAATAATTCTTTGTTCATGTTAGGATGTGTCTTGAAAATGACACCTGGATTCCCCCCAGTTTCAATCTGCAAAATAAACTAGGCATCACAATGTAGATAATACCAAGCAGAGAAGCTACTGCGATAACTTCAAAACCAAAGCCACATATACACATGCTACTCAATGTTTTTATAGTGTCATCAAAGGGTATCAAATTCTAGTAATCTGTAATTGTCATGCGTTTATTCATAAGAACAATCTATTCATAAGAAGTTTATCCATGAGATGGGACGGTGTGATTTATTATAAGAGGTCCAACCCTTCAGAAATGCCTCACATAGCCGCGGGTAATGCGGAAAAAATCATGGAACAACTTTGTTAGATTAAGCACAAGCATTTCACATCTTTATGTATGTGATGTGGAAAGATGAGCATTTTGCTACAAAATGGTAGCAAATGGAGGAAGATGGTAGAAACCCTTTTGCTCACATATGAGATGATGGTCATGAAATCTAACCATGCTTACTTAAAAATTCAAATAAGTTGAAGTCATGGATGCAGCGTTATCTCTCACCTGATGAAACATAAAACATTTC